>JAYKAV010002042.1:778201-829519 GCA_035582835.1 Phoebastria nigripes | reverse complement strand
CCCCCCCCCTTTCTTTTTTCCTCCCCCTTTGCATCAGGCTCTGTTAGAAAGCGCTTGGGAAGGAAAGGGGGGTGGTTGCCGTCGCCTGGTAGATGAAAAACTATGAATTTTACATCTGAATTGCCAGATGGAGAATGGTTAATTTATAGGTTATGTATTGTTTACGTTGAGAGCCTCTGGTCAGGAATCTAGGTCTGTAACTTCATCCCGCTGCAAATAAATCACTATCTGTTCTTCAAAACAAATCAACAATTAATGACGGTGAACAATCCTGCAAAATTAAACTGCAGCAGACCAGCTCCTGCAGAGCTGGATTTTGTCGTGCAAGGCTTATTCTGACTTTTATGTTTGCTTCCTGCATGCTTGCTTAACTGAGAGCTGTGATTATTTCGTTAGGTGTTCTGTTTTCCCATTTAACACAACTGCTGAAGTACTCTCGTGTTAGTCTTTGTTTTGTGCTTGCTGGGTAGGTGCTTTGACTGTAATTGATTTCTCTTTTCTGGGGATGCAATAGAAGGAGTGTTGAAAATTTGAGTGGCTTTATAGTTGAAAATGGGTGTCAAATCACATTTTGGGAAGGAGATAAGATGATGTGCATTCCTTAAGGTTTTCCCCTTCCAAACTAGTGGAATTGTTCTGTTTTCAGTTGATGGCAATTCTGCTTGGTATGTCTTGTATGTAATATAGATAGGCTCTAAATATTATATGTACTTGTGTGAAGTAATACGTCAAAAATGTGAAACAGCTGAATGTATGTTATGCTCGGACTACCCTAGAAGAAAACAAGAGTGTGACAGACAATCAGGTAAAATAGGTTAATGGAGGTGTATGTATAGTGTTCATCACCAACATTTGAAAGTGTGTACTACTGGAGAAAGTAGTTTAGTACTTTAGTACTTGCATGACATCTTCCATCTGTGTTTGAAGCAAGGTTGTACTTTATTACTGTGAGGTGGGGGTGTGTGGTGTGGTTGTGTGTGTGGTGTTTTGTTTGGTGGTTTGTTTTTTTTTTTTTTAAATATAATTCTTATACAGTAGTATTTGCCTATGTGTCTCTTGCATTCCCTTTACTAGTTACTATACAAGCTGGATAAACTGTAGTTCATTTTTTGACAAAACAGCTAAATAAATCAAATTTAAAWTGGAAAATCATATGGGTATAACACTTGTACGCTTTTTTTTTTCTTGTGTGCCATATAAATATTGGGTTTAGACTGTATCTGGCAAGCTTATTTATGGACTTAAATTGAGCAAGTCAGTTAAGTCATTATTAAGCTGTAATTAAAAATATAAACCCCAACATTTTGAAGAGCATAGTAATGAAATATGGGCATGACCTCAGGCATTATCCATTTTTTGGCTCTAGAACAGGAGGCTCTATTACCTCCTGTAGATCAAGAGAGATGCATTTTCTTTTGGGATACGTTGCTCTCTACCAGGCTCTCGGGTTATGCTTTTTTCTTCTCTGTCTCTTTCTTTCTTCAGTCACACAGTTTATATTCATAGAGAAGAGTAAGAGGTTGTATGGGTATGTGTAGGAGTCACTTAAAGGTTTTTGGAGTAAATGTTTTTTCTTTAAGCCTCAGTTTGGAAGAGGTGATAAAGGCTACTTGCTGTACAAGGAGAATTTTCTTGGGAGCAATGAATAAGAAAATGCGAAGCTGAACAGTAAAAGCATGCAAAGTAGGAAATGGAGGAAAATATGATACTACAACTCATTATTTTTCCCTACCAGTTTCATTCTAATATCCCTTTCCCTTAATATTACTTAGCCCAAATATATACCTTCCTCTTTCTTGACATAGTCCCCCCTGCCCCCGTTCAGACAAGTTCCTTTATCAGAACCAAAAAGTAGTTCTGGTGTGTGGTACTGACAAGTGGTAAGATAGTGTATCATACTCCTTTTAACAAGTTTCTAAAGTAATGGTGTTTTTACTCTCAGCACAAAATGTCAATACTGAAACCTGAAATAATCTTTGGAAAGACTGAGAGAATAT
This sequence comes from Phoebastria nigripes, assembly GCA_035582835.1. NCBI lineage: Eukaryota > Metazoa > Chordata > Aves > Procellariiformes > Diomedeidae > Phoebastria > Phoebastria nigripes. The sequence continues at coordinate 827,522 of JAYKAV010002042.1, read as the reverse complement.
TGGAGGCTTTCAGTCAGTTTTGAAACTAGCTGGTAAGGGAAAACTGAGGAAACTTTTTTAAAAGGATGTGTTAGTGTGACAATCCTTGGTGGTGGTGTGTTGATTTACCAGATTTGTAGGCCCTCTGAACTATTTGAACAGCATTGACAGATCCTGGAAGGAATCATGTGCAGGCTTTTAAAGAATTGCAAAATATATGCTTTAAAAAAAAAAAAAAACAACCTCTTCTTGCCCTCGGAGGTCGAACATCTAAAAGTTGAGACTGTGCATATACAATGACATACCTATTGCTCTTCCATTGGTGACATCTTCAGTTGAATGTAGTCTTGTAGAAAACTTGATTTTTTTTTTTTTCCCCTCTGCTTAGTTCTGATACTTAAGTAAAATATATCAGAAGTGCAGTGTATGAATGAAAATAAACTTTGTTATTTTAGCAAGTTAGTGGTTTATTTCAAAAACTCTTTGGAACTTTTTGGATTCCGCAATAAAAATGCTATAAATGAGAATACTTACTGTAACATATCTAACATGAAACAATTCCGTGAAATACAACTAATATTTTAACTTTGTTTTTAAGAATCAAAATGTTAACGCCTCCACTCTTTTTAAAGGTTATTACTGTCTGTCTCTGCATATACTGCTTTTCAACCTTTTCTAAAGTGTAAGGAAGTCCTTGAAGTAGGTTCTGAGGATTAAGACCTCCATTACTTTGTCCCCATCTGTGGAATGTACTCTTTCACATCCCATCCCAAGCAGTGGAAAAACATTCTGCATCATTCTGCTTGTTTTATACTGCCTGATCTTCAGCTCTGTTATTTCAGCTCATGACAACTTTGGTATTAATATGCTTCAAAAAAATAATTAAAAAAAAAAAAAAAAGTGCCATACCACATTGGGAACAGATGGACATGTTTGTACTAATCATCTTGTGTCTGTCACCATTTATATGGTAGTACCATAACCAGGGATCAGGACCCCATCTGGGGTTTTCTAATTTAGACCCTGTTCTTTAAAGATCGATTCCAGACAATACTAACTGTGTGTACTTTTTCTCTGACTTAATTAGAAATCCTGGTGGATGCTTCTGCTGCTGAAATGAGGTGCTTCACTTGCACACTTTTTAATGGACAAAAAAGACATGAAGTTAGCAGTCAAAAATTTTATTGTCTTAATTGCTTCCATTGTATAGTCACCTAAACTACATTTCGTAGCTCTTTTAAAGAGGACTAGATTCAGCTAAAACATTGCTGTTAATGACTTAGAAAGTAACTGCTGAGTGAGGCTTTCTACCTTTTGTGTCAATATACCCATTAGTTGTCCACAACTTCTATCAAAGCAGCCTCTGGTTTTCTCTGAGACAACCCCAGTGTATCCACATTGTAGCTCAATTCAACGTCAAGAATCAGAATTCTGAAAGTCCTTCTTAGAAAGGAGGGGACGAAAAAGAATCTATTTTTAAAAAAGTAAAAAGAAAGTTAACAGTTACCCACACTGAGTGTGAACATACTGTTCATAAGGAAGTCTTAAAAAAAAAAATGCACATCAAAACTTTCTGTATGTAATCTTTGGGCCACCTTGAGTTTGACTGTTCACTTCTATTACTACTGCTTTGTTACTTGGATGTAGAGTTTTAATGAAGACAATCAGATTTCTGGGAAATCTTTGTTTGGCACTACAGATGTTAAGTTTCTGTTCTTAACAAAAAAGAATTGACATGAGTTGTCAGTTATGAGAAGAGAGCAGAAGATACTTCATGGAAACTTTTTATTATATTTAGGGAATTTTTCTTTTTTTTTTTTTTCTGCATCTACTTAGAATTTGAAAGAGTTTTCTTGGGGAAAATGTACAGAGGTGATAGGCAGCTTACCGTAAGGTGTGATGCTGTCTCTGATAATTATTTTGTTATTTGACAGTTCAGTATGAAGCATTGTGTGTAGTTCATTACGACCTCCTGTACATAGAAACAAAGTGTATGGAAGAGACTATAGCTTTTTGTGCCATCAATTTGTGAAAGCTTTTGTGTGSGACAATGTCTATGGACACTCCATGTGCCACCCAGTGCTTTTCAAAGGTCTAAGGGAGACAAATTGTGGACGCTTAATTCATGGTGTATAATAAAGTTTACGTTGGGTTTTCTTCCTCTGAGAGTATGAACTAGTCAGAATAAGGCTATAACATTTTGCTTTCCTGGTTTTTGGAAATGGAAGAAAGAATGGATAAGCCCAATGATAAACTCTTCAGAAGATTTGTGAGGGAGTTTTTCAGAGAGATAGCAAGTAGCAGATACATTTCTCTTCCATTTGCCCAGCTTAGATTATGCAGTCCGTAGTTCTTGGAAGCATTTCTGTAACTGAGGGAATTAAGAGATTTTCATGCATGCACAATTTTCAGAAAGAAATATTCTGCGCTCATTTTTAATGATTGGTATATCTGTACTTTGAGAACTTGAAACATTTTGAAAGTCTTCCCCAGGTTACAAGTGTTGCCTATAGTAAGCTCTCCATCAGGGTGTTTGTACAGTGTTATATATGAGCAAATTTAGAGTAACTTTTTATTTCTTAATGGATCATTGTCCCCTTAATCTTCTATATTACATACAAAAATGCCTTAAAACAATGTTCAAATTGCACTTTCTTTTTAAAAATAGGAAACAGTTTTAATTCATTTCTGTCCTCATAAGTACATGTTATGGTAGTCTTTATGATTTATATATAATTTTTTTCAACTTGTTGTATTTAGGAATTAGAGCTGCATATCAAAGTTGGCTGACATATTTTCCAAAAGCTGGAAAATGTGAAATGAATTGACAGGGGACTGGGACTGGGAAGGGAAAGCATATCTAGTGATTCGGGTGATTGAATGTCACTTTGGAATACTGGAATTCGTTCTTTCTGTCAGTTTCTTGTGATCCCAGATAAGTCTGTTTAAACCAAACTTTCTGCAAGAGCTTATTAGTAGTGTGTTGATTTCTGGGGAGACAGACTCAAGACCCTGACTTCTTCTGCATGGTTCAACAGAAGCTTTAGTTTCAGACATAGTGCTGGATAACACAGCGTACTTTAAAAGTTGTGCCCTAAATTTCTCTATTTGTGCAGGCAAAATTGTTGGATGGTTCTTAAATTTCAGTCTGCAACTCAGGTTACTCATCTATAAAATGGGAAGAATACCCATTTTTATGAATAATTTTGTGGAAGTGTTGTGAAAACAAGTTAATTTTTACGGCATGCTAACGTATTACAGTGGTGAATCCTGTACAGAAGCCCAGTAGGAAATTAAGTCTCTTCAGAGCATGGTTTAAATAGGGTGTAATAAGGGACATACAATAAATTACAAGGAGAAAAGTTGAGTAGCTTCTTTGCTTTGAATGAGAAAGAAATCCTGTGGTGTGGAAAAAGGTAGTGAAGGATCAGGTAAATCAGCTCCTTTGTGTGTATTCTCTTTAATATTGTATAGGAAATCTTAATTCTGACATTTCCTAACTCTTAATAACTGATTTTGCAACTATTTTCATATTTTTGCTGTTCCTTTTTAAGTAAACTTAGTAAACAAATTTACTGTATGGATGTGCTCCTGTGAGTCATTAGATTGTAACCTTTAGCTATGTGTAGCTACTACTAATTAAATTAATGGAATGCTGTTAGTAGCAATAAGTTTTTCTCTTTTAACCAGCATTAAGTGGGATGAGGTACGAGAGCTTTTCAGTGGATTCTTGCAAATACACATTATTGGTAGAAGAGCAGTGTAACATATGATGATTCCATGTTGTACTGCAGGTCCTAGAAAGGACTGAGTTCTGTTGGATGTGTATTCCCCTTCTGCCCCCTGCAGCTGATCTTTCTGCTCTGTTCTCTCTTTCTAGTGATTTCTCTGTCTAGTTTGTCCTCATGCCTCTTCAGGCTTCTGATTCCAATCCTTCATTGTCCAAGTAAATCCTACTTCCTCTCTTGCCTTGTTCAACACTTCTTAGACTTCCAGTCTTGAGGTTCCTAAACCATGGTGTATGGAGTTTGTGTGGTTGGTTGTTGGTTTTTTTGGTTTTTTGTTTTTGTTTTTGTTTTTTTGGGGGGGTGGTGGGGTGGGTGTTCTCCCCTCCCATTAACTTTGGTTCTCGGTTGCATGCCTTTCCCGTAACCCCTAAACTTTCTACTCCGTTTGTCTGATACAGCTTGTTGGTCCCTGCAGCGGAGTTGGTAGAAGTGTGGCCATACCTCAGCTGTTTCCATGCTAAGCTGAGCTTTTTGTCTTAAAGATTTAATTAAGACAGGATGCTCTTGAGCTGAGAATCTGGCATCTGAGCTGAGAGTCTGGTGAGAATCTGAGAATCTGGTGTGGACAATTCCAGCTTTTTCTGCTAAAGAAGCAGCAGCATCTGGCTGTGAGCAGACAGGTGGATTAGTGATGGATTCAGTTGTCAACAGGATTCACCAGAGATGTTTATTAATCTTGAGGTTTGGCTATGTTAACCTTCTAACTTCAGGGGAATTGGGAGACAGCAACCTATAATGTGCACATGAACAGTTCTTGTACCTTAAGTAATAGGTGGAGACTCTGAACTGTCGTATCTTGATTGTATGCTTACAGTCATAGTGCAAGCAGCTATATTTATTAATACTTTAAAGCTTGCTCCTTTCAATTGCAAAMCCCATCCTTTTAACAATGAGTAAAGATTAGTTTCTACTGAGTTTTTTACTGTTATCTCCTGTAGGTGTTACTTGTGTTCCTAACTGTTTTTGTGTGTGGAACATAGAGCAGTAGGGGTGTGTAGGGTTTTTCATTCTTGTTTTGATTTGTTTTTTTGTTAATGCTGATGTGCTTTAGATTTCTCTCCTGGGTAGATTTTTGTCCTTCTTTGGGGGCTAGTGTGGGGTTGGGATATTAAGGAAGTGATCCAGTCTAGTAAAATGAGGTGTGTGTCCTTACTACATATCAGCACAGATCTTAGCCTGAGCAAAAGCATAACCTACACACTGATGCACACAGAGTTTGGCTATCACTGTGCAGTGAATATGTCATAGAATCGTAGAATATCTCAAGTTGGAAGAGATCCATAAGGGTCATCGAGTCCAACTCCCTGCTCCTCGCAGGACTACCTAAAACTAAACCATATGACTAAGAGCATCGTCCAGATGCTCCTTGAATTCTGACAGGCTTGGTGCCGTGACCACTTCCCTGGGGAGCCTGTTCCAGTGACTGACCACCCTCTCAGTGAAGAACCTTTTCCTAATGTCCAATCTGAATTTCCCCTGACGCAGCTTGATTCCATTTCCTCGTGTCCTAATGTGAGTGATGAGCTGCAACTGAAGGATAACTAAATATTAAACATTAATTTCAAAAGGGAAAACAAACCACAGAGTTTGAAAATTTACTATCAAGAAGGTTGGCATAGCTGTAATAGTACATACACTCCCGTTTGTACCTAAGCCAGGATTAAAATGTATCAATATATATAAATTTCTGAAAGGGTGCAAAGAAGATAGAGCCAGGCTTTCTTCAGTGGTGCCCAGTGACAGGACCAGAGGCAATGGACACAAACTGAAACACAGGAGGTTCCCTCTGAACATTAGGAAACACTTTTTCACTGTGAGGGTGGACCAAGCACTGGCAGAGGTTGCCCTGGGAGGTTGTGGAGTCTCCCTCCTTGGAGATGCTCAAAAGCCATCTGGATGCAGTCCTCAGCAGCCAGCTTTAGATGACCCTTCTTGAGCAAGGGGGTTGGACCAGGTGACCTCCAGAGGTCCCTTCCAACCTCAACCATTCTGTGAAAACACAACCCCACAGGGCTCAATTATAAGGGATGAATAACGGTATTAAAAAGAAGTTACAGGAGTGAATAGATTATTGGCAAAGACAGCTTACATCTTGGTCGAGCATAGAGTTAGATGTCAAAGGTAAGTTAGACTTTGCAGGTTGAAACATCAAAAGAGTCTTCAGCTTCAACTGTTTGAAGTGATCTTACATGAAGGTAGGTTCATGTATGACAGCAGATGACTAGACTCTGTCACTTGAAGTTTCTTCTAGTCCTATGGTCTTAAAAACCTACCACTAATGCATTTAGTTCACCTGGTTGCAGTTAGGTCTTCATCTAATTTGTGCTTTGTAATCACAACTATGGGTTCTTCCTCTGTCTTCAGGGACACAATTATTTTTTCAGTCTATGGTTTTCTGTCACAAAGTTTTGTGAAAAGCAAATAAAAATGTTATAGTTAGCTGGAAAAAAAAAAAAAGCTAAACTGATATAAGCCACCTGGGTAGACAACTTCTGTTTTACTGTAAAACACCCAGCTGAATGTGATTTTGGTACTAAGATTTCTGTATGCAGCCCTAATATAAATGTTTGTTTAATTCATATTGATTAGAAGTGGATGCAGTGTTATTTAGCACACCACCTGACTTTGCAGTGCAATACCTATGCTTTCTTTTAGGTCTTATAATTCAATCCATCCCACTAGCATTTTTTGTTTGATCTTTAGTAATTCTGTATTGAATCACTTGTAATAGGGTGTGAGGCATTTAATTTTGTGTTTTTTAACATTATATACAAAGTTAGGAATGGAAAGGAGTCTCATTTATGTATTCCAAATTCTGACTTGTTACTAAAGCAATTCTATATTGGTTGTCCATCTGTGAAATTTTATAAAATGTTGCTTTGCTTCTGTGGTAGCTTGCTAGTATTCTTAATGTTTTGGGGTTTTTTTGTTTGGTTTGGTTTTTGTTTTTTGGGTTGTTTTTTTGTTTTGGTGTTTTTTTTTTTTGTAAGAATTAAAACTTTTCAGTGTAAGACTCAATAAGGCATTTTTTGCCAAATGAATGGTATACTAAAATAATACCAAGTGCTGTTTCCTCCCAAGGGGCAATTCAGTGATTAAACTTGATTTGTACCTAATGTCTGTCTGTTGTAGTTGTCTTCTGCGTTCTGTCATGTTCCCTTTATTTTCCCCATGGCTTCCATGCCACTCTTGCATATTTTCTTTGTTCCCCTTGTGTATAAATACTACGGATGTTAGCCTTCTAAAATAATGTAATGTAAGATATCTGAGGTTTTTATGACTTTTTTTATTTGTTATGCTGTTTTGAAAATAGAGTTAATGTAAAGGAAAATAATAATTCCTGCTTCCTTCTCCCCATTCCTTTCCAAGTTGGAGGAAGGAAACAAATCATTCTTGCCTTACTAAATCTTAAAGTAGTTTCCCTGCTAAAAGAGGGCTGTGTCAAAGTTAAGGCTGTAGACTAGTGATACTGTGAAATTTTGATACTTAGGCTGGTTGTCAGTCCTTCTCTCGTTTTAGAGTACCAGTCCAAGAACTTTCTGTCGGTGTGTGTGGTGATTCTGGTAAAAGAAGTATTTTGCAGAGTGAAAGGCCTGCTTTTTCAAACAATTATTCATGTAGCCTACAACAGCAAGATACTTATCTCCTTTGCATACTGATCGAGTTCTGCTGTATTCTATTTGGATATTTTGCTTCAGTTATCGACCAGAAAGTTGTTCCAAAACTTTAATTTAAAAACTAGAAATCTTCCTCTAATTATCAGTTTTTCTTCATTGTGTGAGCTATTTATCTTTGAGCTTTTGTCTTATGGTGGTTTGTTGTCTTTGGGTGGGATCTTCCAGTGTTTCTGGTATTTATAGTGATTTCTGCCTCTCTTCCGCTGATCCTTCTGACTGTCTCTTCTTGTTGCCTCTGTAGATATGCTCTCCTCATGTAGTAGACTTTATGTGCACTTTTTCCAATTTAAATTATCTTGATGATAAGTGTTGGTAGTTGTACATAGTATTCCAAGCAAGTGCTTGCCCATACCTTAAAATCTGTGTTAGAAGTTGAGGTTTTGGTTTTGTGGGGGGGTTTTGTTTGTTTGTTTTTTCAAGTACCTCGTCTAGAACTAATGTTGCATAGCATTAGTGTATAGTCTTGCGGTGATTTTCTATGTCTGGAGCTAGGCATAGGACCCCCCTTCAACCTCCTCTTTTTTCCCCTTACAGTTGATTTTCTTTCAGACTTGTAGCATATATTCTTGTTTGGGGGTTCAAATGCAGTCTTTATACTTACAAACATTCTGTTTCTCTAATCTTTTCTTTCAGTGTTGTACTGAATGACAATCTGATCCATTGCTGCATCCATCCATCTATGATTTCCAATTTAATGCTTACATAATAAATGATTTTCGGTGCAACGAAAGTGCAAATTGTTTTATCACAGACTGATCAAACATAAATTGTCCCAGGGTAATATGATAACCTTGTAAGTTACATTTATCCCTGTATTTAAAATTTTTACTTTAGCATGCAGATTTTTTCTAAACTCTTCAAATATTATTGATACCAAACTAGTGCAGCTGTAGTGGCAGTATTACTTTTTTGCTCTGCATTGTTAGTGACAGTGCTGCCTTTATTTTCTTGTACTACACCTTAATTTTTGAAGTTAATTTAACTTCTTAAAATTGAAGTGTACTACACCTTAATTTTTAAATACCTTTAAAAGGCTTGCGTACCACACTGGTTTATGAATTCTCAGATGGTGTCTGTGCAGTTGCTTTGATTTGAAAATGTAAAGTCTTAAGTGTAGACACAGTAGCTTCTGATTGAATTATACCTGTTACCAATTGCCACAGGAATGAAGTTTTACCTGCCTTTTCTTTGAAAATGGGTATTTAGGGTATTTCAATATCTTCTTGATACCCAGTCATTACTATGCAGTAGTACTTTTTTTTTCCTTGGTTTTAGCTATTGAAGTGCAATTTTTTTTTTTTTTTTTTCTTGGAGTTTGTTTACAATGGCCATCTCAGTTTGGCTCCAATTCTGTCTTTATTTCTGTATTTCCCAGTCTTTGTGGTGCACGTCTCCTGTCTTGAGGGCTCTGATTACTACTTACAGCTTTTACGAAGTGGTTGTTTGAATTCACTTAGTAGTATGAAAACTTTCCTTGCACTCCAATCAAGGGGACAAACAGTTTAAAACTCAGTTTTGTTCCTTTGCAATGGACATTGCCTGTGACCACCACGTCGGAATTGTATACCTCTCCAAATCACTTCTGCTTTCAATTTGTGCCTTTCAAAACAGACTTTATTTATGCATTGCTTGTGTCAATTTAATATAAACATTCGTTGTCTCTGAATGTTGGCAAAATCTTATCCTGTGGGATTACATACTTATGTGATGTTGTTTGTGAAGCTTAAGTTTTGTCATGTGTATGTAGGCTGGAGAATAACCTATATCCTGACTAAGTGTGACATAGAGGGTGGTTTTGGTCATCCAAGTATGTGCATGTGGCTTTCCTGACAGAAGAGTTGAGAGTATACTGAGAACAGTATTCCCAGATGCAGTAATAGTTAATGAGGAGGCTCATATGGACAAATTTCACTGCTTCTCCACAGTATTGTATAGCTCAAACGTACAGATAGAATGTTGTGAACATTTCTTACCTTTCTGAAATGGTATGGGTAATGTTGAGGTGTGTGATAGTTTTATGTGGTGGAATGGAAGCAGAATCATCCTGCGACTGATCCATGTGCTATTGGTTCACTATCTGTGAAATGCCAAAAGATGTCCGGAACATTTATGCTTATGGTCTCAGTTGATACTGATAGTTCACTGAGTTACACTCTCCATTTTTCTGGAGGTATAAACAGGATTGCATGTGTCCCTTGACAAATGTATTTTGAGCGCCAGTATGTCAGATTTCTCACCAGCACCGGAAAGGCAGAGTATCTCAAAGACATCCCCTAAAGAAGCCAGGTGAATATGTCAAGGTGAGGTAATGTATGAAATGAGTCTTCATTCACCAGTGGTGGACTTAATGGGCTTTTGTGAGTGTTACAATCTTGCATAATTCTCCCTGAGTGTCGTTTGTAATAATTAAATTACCATGCTTTATTCTCAAATCTCATCAGTATTATATTTCAAAGAAGTGTGCCTTCACACAAAACACTTGCATTTCAGTTTAGTACTGATTAGTTTGAGTCTTCTGTATGAGCAACTGAGTTCACTTTTTAATTTTTTTAAATTTTTATTGCAGTCATAACATTAGCAAGAAGGATGGGAGAAGTCTGATTTCTTGAGTTAGGTAAATATATGCACTTTAATTTTAGTCTTGCTTAGACCATGCCCTTATTGTAGACTCCAGGTATTTCTTTGACTGCATTCTTTCCTAAACTCTATTCAAATCTTTCTGAAGTATAGGCAGTCAAGGCATGGACATACTCAATAAAGGCAATTTTTGTAGGCTTTATTATTAAAATCAAGAGTCTGTAGAGAATATGTATATCATGTGGCTTTTCAGAAGCTTTGGGCAAGTTTTCTTGGGAGCAAAGAATATGCTATTACGCTAAAGAGTACTGTTTTCCTAAATTCATATTTGTATTCTAGAGGAGAGGGAAACTAGCATCTTTTTAGACAGCTCTGTCAGATTGGTGATATGTTGAGTTTAGTTTACTTCATCTTGGATTTATTCTTGGACATGATTGAGCCATTAACACTCAACTGAAGATCCTTTACATAGCATATATCATATAAGTATTTCAAGTTTGTCAAAGCTCAAGTGGCTGATTTTTTTTTTTTTTAATGGAGACCGTCAAGAAAACTTAACAAGAAGTGTTAGCAGCCTTTCTAATGTAGCTAAACTTCATAGTGTTTGATAGTGACCTTTAGTACATGAGAAGGTTTCATCCTTTGAAGGTTAAGGTGAAAAGGTCATTGTCAAAAACTTAATGGCTTTTTCTCAGACTTAATGAAACTTATCTCTATTCTCTGCACGGGCCTTTCTTCCTGCTTCTCCTCCCCACTGGAAAAGTGTTATCTTTTCACAAAATCTTCTACATCCAAGCTGTAGATCTAATACTACATTTCTGATTTTGTGAGTATAATGACATCCTGCCTATTTGCAGCTCCTTCTATGCATTCTTTTTCCATTTCTTTAAGAAATTGTATTTTTGTAGAGCAAAATAAATTACTTACTACAGGACTGGAAATGTTTAGTAAGTGTATTAGGTGAAAACTGTCATGCTCCTGTCCAACTAAATTTAAGTTCACGCCAATTTGAATGACTTATTGTACTTTTTTTGCAATATTACCGTTTTTGTAATTTCACATACTTTGCGTTCAATGTTAAACGCTCTGAGGACTGGTCATAGTCTGCTTGTTAGGCACTTGCCTTTTTGAAGCTTCTATATAGTATGCTTGCATAATATGACCATCTAAGAAGCAATGAGGTGGAGTGTTTTCCCTAGTATGTGGCTAACTGACAAATATATTGCAGATGTCTGTTTTACTAACATCGTATTTTGTCAGCCTACACTCTTTTCTACTTTATGAAACAAATAATTACACTTTTTTTATTCTTAACCAGTATTTCTTTGTTCAGTTATGTTTTTGCCTTTTTCTTTCTCTGTCAGAATCTTTTGCTATAGTCTTCGAATTTTTATCTCCTTGTCATTTCTTTTCCTGCAGCCATGCACAGAAATAAGAAATTATAATTGTAATGCTTACAGTCCATTTTACTTAGTCTTGGGTAGGAGTATGAAAGCTGAGATCCCACAATAACAGGGAAATTTTATTTTTCCTTAGGTTGTTGATTGGTTTAGTGGTGAATTCTGTTATGTAGCTTCTCATCCTTTTTTTTAAACTGTGTTTATTTCAGCAAAAATGCTGTTTCATAAATGGCAAAAAAAAAAAAGGCAATTTTATTCTTGTCATTTTTGCTTTTAATCACATCTGAAAAAATGCTGAAATTTACAAGTTGGGTCACTTCTCTCTTGCGGAAGCTGCCAGTGTCTGCAACACCATTGGAGAGAGCTGTATGCTGAGATAAGTTGGTACTGAATACTGCCTACTTGCTTAATCTTTGGGAGGCTTTCTCTAAAGAAGTTTGAAAAAAATCTTACTAGCAGAAATGGGGGCTTGCCTGTGATCATTTCCTAACTGACTGCAAGGGGGAGTGCTATATTCTATGTAGGTTGTTTGCATGTTTTTTAGTGAGCATATGCTGACTTGGGTATCATGGCTTGTCTTAATATTTTGTTCTTTATTCTTATGTGTTAGTTCTTTTCCCAAATCCTCCAAATGCTCTGTACATTATGAAAATATCTCCTCTTGCACAGTTACTACCTGCACATCTTTTCATTTTCCACGAGGTATTTATTTAATATGTTAATAAAGAAACTTAATGCCATATTTTCTAATGGAAGGTTGAATAATAGCGTTTCCTAATTTAAACAGGTGTTATTACTTACGTATTGACTGTCAAAGGATTGCCATTAATGAGACTTCTGTAGTGAAACCCAGTACTTTTCATGTCATTCGCTGTGCTGAGAGTGTTACTTTTGCCTTATAATGTGGTTCTTCATTCCAGAAGACCTTTAATTAGTGGTTTCTGTAAACTCTTCCTGTATCAGTCCTTACTATGTATAGTGCTGCCTTACAGAAATAGGAAGCTAACGTTTTCTTGATACTATGAATAATACTAGTATCTTGATTTAATGATAGTTAAGTAACCAGTGTAACATAATATAACATTTCTAAAAGAGAATGGAAAGTATTCATCTAGACATTATATCTGAATCAGTATGAAAAATAACTTGGATTTATGTGAGCGTACTTGGTCCAACACTCTAAAGTTTTCTATTTTACTCAACAGCAGAAAATTAACTGCCAAGTTTCAGCTTGGAGTGGCTTTTTATAGCCAAGTTATAACTCCTTAGCAGTAGATTTATTATGGAAATAGATTTAATTTAGTGACACTTACATAATGAAAGTCTTTAACACCTAAGTCACTTCTCACCTTGGTCAATTGTTGTCAATCAACTATACACAGCAGAAATTTACCAGGATGTAAAAATTTTCTGTAAGTGGCTTAAATCATTAAATTATTTGTCTTTTATTAATAATCCTGCTGAAGGAGAAAGATGCCTGCCTCTTCCTCTCTGTAAGTTGCTGAGTAATCTCTTCAGAATACCTTGTTGCATCTTGTGTGGAAACTACAGCTTGACCAATTTCTTCATACGTGCTATATTGTTGAAGCAAAGTTAGTGCTCTCAAAGTATTTGTAATGGTTTATATTTATTCATGCAAGGATGTTACCTACTGAGGGTGCAAAAATAAAAAAAAACTGGATATAAATAATAAAAAGAAATGACAAACAGCATGTTGACAGACGAACAGAGCTTTGGAGTGAACTCTGTATTGTGGTTTAGGAGATGAAAAAGATTTGACTTCCTCACAGTATTCCCTGAGGCAATTTAGGGAGAGTGTTCTTGGGTCTTCTAAACTGTCTTTGTATTCTTGATGGAATGACCTATGACAATGAGAGGCCACTGGTCATACTGCTTGATTGTGGAGAACAGGTTGATGACTATTTGCAAATCCTTTTTCTTGGCTACACTTTCTTGTTGTTGGAGTGATATGAACTGTGTAAACATATATATTTAAATCTCTACACATTGCAACTTTCTTCCATGCCAGCAATTTATTAAATTCACTTAGGCTTCTAATAGCTTTGTGAATGTGAAGAAAGTGTTGTTCCCAGCAGCTCGTTGTAAAATGTCTTGCAAACATAGATTTAAAAGTATAAGTATTTATATAGGTCAAACTTATGTAAGCTTTCTTAAATTTTGTATACTTAATTTAAAAATACTGATCTCAAGATGTAACTACATAAATAATTATATATAGTTCAGTGAAAGCTCTGAAAAATGAGAATGATGAAGTTGGTAAAGTTGATCACTTTTTCTGGTGATCTTCTATGTCCTCATGTTTGGATTCTGGATTTTAAAGAGGAGGCAATAGTAAGGCAGGAGACAGACTTGCAAGGAGTATAGGAATTGATTTGCTAAAGCTTGCTTCATCTCTTGGAAAAGATTTCTACAAAAATATCTGAAAGATTAAGATTTAAACACATGTATGGATCTCTGAAAAAGTACTGCTGACGCATGACTTCATGTATGTTAAGGCATAGTTTGTTTAATGATTAGCACAATTAAATCACCATAGGCAATGTGAACTGTCATCCAAACAAAATACAACTAAATGGAGTGTGGTTTAAGTCTTCCTTTTAGATCATTGACTTAACATCCTCTAATGATATTTATTGACCTATTAAATATATTGCATAGGTACTTAATATGCAAGATATCAATCCATGTTTTACTTGCATGTGTGTAATCTATATTTTATACTATTGAGCAAGTAGAGTATGTGTAGTTAAACTATTAATAAAGAATTACGTGCTATATAGAAACCTTCTGAATATTGAATCTTTTAATATTTAATATCCTGGCCAGTAGACTTAGCTGGAGTAGCTATTGGGTCCTGCTAATAATGTACAGAACTACTCATTTGTATTTTATTTATCTGAGTTTGACCAAATTTTGGCAATAGTACTTGTTACTAATTAACTCTGTTTAGAGTAATGAATTGTTCTCCATGTACGGTCTGGCTGATAATCATAATTTTACATTAAATACGATCTTTCAATTTAACTTTTGTCACAGGAGGTGRAGGACTTTAATTCATCCTATTTTAATGTCCAATAAATGCAACTTCCACTTCTGTTGCTTTTTCCATGCATTAATTTTCCTGTTATCATTATACAAAGAGTATGTATTTTGTTTTCTTTCTTTCTTTTCTCTGTTTCTTTTCTTGTACTAGTTTCTTCCACACACACATCCCATGTATAATTTAGTTTTTAATTTGTCAAGCTTTTTTGTATATACCACTTTTCAGTGTACTTTACAGACTTGCTCTTGGTTCCTGATTTCAAGTCTTTCAAGTTATAGTTGCAGTGGTGCTTCTGTGTTGAAAGAAGCAGTGCCCAGACATCTTAAGTCCTACTGGATCATCTCCTTCTGTACAAGGAGTGCAATTCATGTTTTAAATGCTATATTAGCTTGAGATGTGTTTATTTTCTTTGTAGTTTTCGAAGATTTGACTTAGCTTATAGTACTGCTTAACATACCTAAAGCTTGATGGAATCATTATTTTTATTCCCATGTATTAGGATTAGCGTTTGTTTATTATATATTTGTTGAAGTTTCTTGTTATATTTATCTCCTTTTTTTTGTTCTCATATAACAGCAGAAACAGTGCACATCTTACTGACTATTTAATAAGCTTACATTCTGGCTGGTGCAAAGCATCTCACTGTCTAGAGTGTTTTCTTGCCTTAAAGGTATCCATGTGAGTATTTTCCTTTTTCTTTGCCTTCTGATTGTGTACATGGAATGCTACTGGATTTCTGAAAACATTGTGGAGAACTTCTAAAGTTTCAGTTGTTAAAAATTGAAAAAAATCTGTCAGCTGAGTCTCTTGTTGCATCTCAAAGAAACTTTCAAAGAATTGCCCTTTTTCAAAATGCTGGTCATCTTCCAGTGTATTCCAAAAGAAGACAGTGTGTCTTTAAAAACAAATTTAAAAAGCTTTTTGAAATTCAGTCATTGGATATCACCTCACTGGTTATGGATTTTCATGCTTGAACATGTTCTAGATACAGCTGGCCTTGAGGCTGCTGTTCTTAGCTGTCGCTGTCTTCCTTTTCCCTGACAGAAGTTAACTGAAACAGCTGGTGTAACTGTTAAGTGAAATCATGGAGACTTTCGTTTGGCTAGAATCAGGTTAAAAACACACACACACACAAAAAAATCCTAGATCCTACTAAGTGTTCAATACAGATTATTTTGACAGAGCTAGGTATGCACAGCTATACTGGCAGTCCAGAAGAGCAGAAACTTCTAGCAGTGGGACGGAACAAGCTAATTCAGTTTTATTTAGGTAATGGTTGAAGTGATAACTGTTGTACAAGGGCGTAGTTTAGCATTGAATTTTCTCTTGTTGAATGATAGATTTTTGCTTTCTACTATTTCTTTTAAATGATTTTTTTTTTCCCCAGTAAAGCTTACCATTAATCCTAAAAAACTTTCAGGAGTGATCTGCAAATTTGTATTACATAGGAAGTTTAAAAGGTTTATTATTCTTTGTCCCTTATGGTCTAAGTAATAGGCTATTTCATTGAACCTGTTTAAAATTAATTTCTGGTCCTATAAGATTAGATGTATTAATTCTGCAGAAAATTAATTCCTGTTTAGTGTTTTCTATATTTCTGAGAGGGATAAGTTATTATGTATCCTATTATGTAACCTTGGCTGGCTGCTAGGCACCCACCCAGCTGCTCTCTCACTCCCCCTGCTCAACAGAACAGGGGAGAAAATAAGATGAAAAAGCTCATGGGTCAAGATAAACACAGGTAGATCGCTTACCAATAACCATCACAGGCAAAACAGGCTTGTCTTGGGGAAGATTAATTTAATTTATTGCCAATTAAAAACAGAGCAGGTTGGTGCGAAACAAAGACAAAACTAAAGACAACTTCCCTCCAACCCCCTTTCTTTCCAGGCTCAACTTCACTCCTTCATTTCCGACTCTTCTACCTTCCCCATCAAGCAATGCAGGGGAGATAAGGAAGAGGTGTTGTGGGCAGTTCATAACTCTCAATCTCTCCCACTCCTTCCTCACATTTTTTCCCCCTGCTGCAACGTGGGTACTAACCAAGGGATGCACGCCTTCACAAATGTCTCCAGTGCGGGTCCTTTCCATGGGCTGCAGTTCTTCAAGAACTGCTCCAGCATGGGCCCTTCTCATGAGGTACAGTCCTTCAGGAACAGACTGCTCCAGCGTGGGTCCTCTATGGGGTCACAGGTCCTGCCAGGAGCCTGCTCCAGTGTGGACTCCTCTCTACAGGTGGCAGTGTGGATATCTGCTTTGACATGGTCCTCCGTGGGCTGCAGAGGGACAACCTGCGTCACCGTGGTTTTCTCTATGGGCTGCAGGAGAATCTGCTCCAGTGCCTGGAGTACCCCCTCCCTCTCCTTCTTCATGGACCTTGGTGTCTGCAGGGTTGTTTCTCTCACATTTTTCTCACTTCTCTGTCTCACAGCTGCTGTGCAGCATTTTTTACCATTTCTTAAATATGTTATCACAGAGGTGCCATCAGTGTCACTGATGGGTTCAACCTTGGCCAGGGATGAGTCCATTTTGGAGCTGGCTGGAACTGGCTCTGTCCACCACGGGGGCAGCCCCAGGTCTCTTCCCACAGAGGTCATCCCTGCAGCCTGCCCTGCTACCAAAACCTTGTGATGTAAACACAATACAGAGTTCAATTTCAAACCCAGACCTTGGATGCCACTCAAGCTTAAAGGCTTGGTTGCATGTCAGTTGGATATATCAGCTGGGCAGTTCAACTTGACCATAATATATGAGTTTCAGTCTTTCAGTTATTTCAAAATGTGCTCCAAATGGGAGTATATCACCATGTTCTAATCAAGTTTCTGCTGCAGTTGATTTGATCTGACAGCTATCCACCACTGGAAAGGGGAGTTTTGTTCCCCAGTTCCCTTAGTTCCTCCTGTTCCTTCCCTTGAGTTAGCTTTGATGCTTGTCACATGCTTTTCAAAAACAATTAGGCTTGTTTTCTGAGTTGGTGAGTTTGGTTGGTCCAGCAAAGCATCTGATGCTTTTGTACATTCTTGGATTGAGGGGAGCAAGACTCCCTTCTGCTGTGATGAGCTGTTAAAATTAGTTTAGCTATGATAGATAACGTCATCCCATCTGAAAGCCGGAATGGAATATCTACGTCAAACAGCAAGAGGAGTGAACTTGGTTACATCTTCTGTGCATTTTTGAGTAGTCCTAGACTTACTGTCGTGACGGTGCATTAAGAAATATCACGGTGATAAAAGTGGCATCATATTTTCCTGGGAGTATTAGAAAAATTTACTTCAATGAGTTTTGTTCTGTCCCAGCTTTCTCATTATCTGTTTTTACTACAACTTCAAGTACGTAGCACTTGGTTCAACTGCTGTGTATATGTCGGTACAGAGAAGATGACAGAAACTGTGTTGGCTTTTGTGTAGCTATTGAAGTGCATTGCATATCATGCCTGTTGAATGATATCTGATTATGTTCATTCTACTCATATTTTCCCCATTTCCTAAAATAAAGATATGTTGTGCTGTATGTATTCTTTACAAAAATTATTTAACTGTCAACGTTAACTTTTTGCTTTGTAAAAGATTAGTAAAGATGAAGCAAAATCTGTAACTTAGGTTGTTATTGTGAAATGTGGACTGAAGAATACAAAACATGTTGGGATATTATTTGGGGGTGGGTGGATGAGTATATTTCACATTCCAGTTCTGCTTCAGTGTAGAATGACCTTGGCTTGGGCCAGTAAGTCTCAATTATGGCAGGTTACACCATTCTGTTATGGAACATGCTTCTAGCCCATCTCTTCTTGTGGATTTTGGTTGATTTTTTTTTATTTCTGATGTTATAGTTCTGAGAAGTTCAAAGTGTATATAGATCCTCCTTGTACAGGAAGTCAGTAGGAAGAAAATGCCTGACTTGGAATTCACAGTTCAGGAAAGTGGTGACTGTAAGAAATTGTTTCAAGTTTTTAAATAAATARAATTTCTTTGCTATTGCCTTGATATTTTTATTTCCTTTGTTACATTCTTGACTTGTAACTGCCCTGGTACAGTCTTTTTCTAAAATCCTAATTATCCCAACGCATACCGTCTAGTTTTTTTTCACTGTCTTTTGTATTAACTGCTTTTATGTAAGTAAACCTTTCAATTCAGTTTCCTTCTCTACAACAGTGGAACTTTGCATAGCTTAAGATGGATTAGGTGACAGTCTGCATTTGCATCAGATTAAAGGGACTGAGAAACCAAGTAACTGAGTTATTTTAATAGCTGGAATTTAGGAAGAAGGTACCATTGCTTATCTGTAGTCTTTTGCTTAAAAACTTGGCTTTATCGCATAGAGGAAAGACTTCCATTTGGTCTGCTCTGTTCCTGTCCCTACTTCATTCTCTATCTGCTGCTTGTCTGGCAGTATTGGCAAATTAAAATTAGTGATGTGTAACACTTCAATAGCACCACTATTTAGACTTTTGGAGAAATTGTGCTCTATTTTGTTGTTTGGAAAACACAAAGTCCGGTTCAGATGTCTGTTCTCAGATAGTCTAAAAATCCAAGCTGGCTAGGATTTATTATTACTAAGTGATGGTAACAGTTCATACAATAAGATGAGAAGATTTTTGGTTGCATCTCTAAGCATGAAGATCATATTCATTCAGGAATGAGGGGTTTTAGCTTTCTTGTTGTGTACTTCTTGGAAGTTTTATTGTAGTATATGACAATCTACCTGAATATCAAAACCACTGTCTGCCACAATATAGATTACTGAAAACAATCAAAATCTTTTGTCCAGTTTTTTCTTTGTATGGGTTTTGTCTGTATATTTCTACTTGGATTTTGTTTGTGAAAGTGGGACAGATAAGGTAAATATAAACTAGCTAAACAACATTGACTTCTTAATTTCTTTCCACAGTTGTAAAATCGTGAAATCATGGCTCATTCAAAGACGAGAGCCAACGATGGAAAAATCACATATCCTCCAGGAGTCAAAGAAATCTCTGATAAAATATCTAAAGAAGAGATGGTGAGAAGGCTAAAGGTTAGTAAGCAAGTAGCTGTTTGCAGATTGAAGTTTCTTGTACACAGCATTCAATGATCCTATTACTATATTTTCTATCTGAAAGGATTATTTTTTTCTTTTTGGCTTTACCTTTTCTATGCTAAGAAGGAGGAACTTGTTAGCTATTGTGCCTTCTGTTCTACCACTTTCTTGAAGTGACTTGTCCAAAAATGTTTAAATGAGTTAAAAAATTACAAGTGGAAATAAGCTATATTAATTGCAAATACTGCTTAAATTTTATTTCAGCTCCTCCAGTCAGTCAGTATTCTTAGAGAAGAAAATACTGGAAAACATGAAAAGAGAGTCATAATTTTGGAAATAACATGGATGCGTCAGAATACATTCCTCTTATGCATTTGTGCTCTTTGGGTTAATTATAAAACCCACTTTATTCTCATTATTTTAGCCTGTATTGTAATGAAAGTAGTCTTTGATTATACTACGTATTTCTGTCTCCTGAATTTCTTGACCACTTATTTGGCCTAACTCTACAAGAAGGTTGGAGAGATTTGGGGGATAATTATGTTACTACATAATTATGTTATGTTCTTTATGTACCCATGTACTCTCACAAAAAGGCAGGCCTGTTAGTATTGTGCAGAAGGAATGCCTGCAACTTGGATTTGCCCTGTGAAACAGGAGGGAACAGATGTGGGAGAGGAACCTTAAGTATTCTAACAGCTGGAAGAGCTTAATTTGGAGGTTGTTTTCTTAAGAAGTAGTTTTAAGTCAGTTTGAAATACTAGTAAGTGAACAAAAAAACCAACAACAACAACAAAAAAAACACCAAAAAAACCCCCCACCAACAACCCAAAACACAAGGATTCCTTCTCCCCTTTCCCTAGTAACCTGTCTGTGCTTTGGGAATTGGGCTGATAGACTTTAGTCAGTATACTGCATTCTATGATGTCGAATAGAAGGCGGCATTTATAACTTTATGTATGAGTGACTCCTAACGGAATAAATTTATTTGTTAGCACTTGCATATATTTTTCAGCTTGTGAAAATGCACACAGTTCTTACTGATAGATTTTTTTTTTTTTTTTTTTCCCCCTATTTTTTTTTTTTTTTTTTGGCCTTGAATGTCCAGTCTCTTCTGTCATNTATTTTTCAGCTTGTGAAAATGCACACAGTTCTTATTTTTTTTTTTTTTTTTTTTTTTTTTTTCCCCTATAGTTTCATTTCATTTTTGGCCTTGAATGTCCAGTCTCTTCTGTCATCTTGATCTGTCTTACAGGAGATGTGTACTTTGCAGGATGTCCTGTATTTCTTGTCAGCTGTTTATTCTGGCTGTGCATTCATTGGTACGCAGGCAGGGAGAAAGTCACACAGTGTTTCTTTTACGAAGGATTGGATGATCTAGGCTATACCACAAGTGTATAGACCTACAGTATAAACACAGTTTCAGGTGCTAAAGAAAGTAGTTGATAAATAAGTGAACTATTAGCCTGACTGCCAAATTCATATAAGGATTAGGAAAGAAGCACTTTTCTGTGGATTTTATTTTAATTTACACAAGCAGATAGTCTACCGTTTATTAATGACAATATACTTATATAAATACAAATTATTGGGAAATCTAAGAATAAAATGGAAAATATACACAGTGAATTTATATGTTAGCATAACTTACCTCACAAATTTTATGCATTTCTGATCCATGCCATCTCCAAGTTATAGTAGATTTGGAAAGGAGATAGAAACTGAATGGTTGGAGTTATGAACTAGCACTGAAGACAGAAAGAAGGTGATAAACATCTGAAGAAGGTGATGAACGTTTGGAAATGATGAATAGTGTGAGAAGAGCATTTTTTCCACAGTTTCTCTTAATACACAAGAACTGAGGCATCATCTAATGAAATACTTTAATTTTAGACTAGTGGTCTAAAAACATACTTTTCCATAAGTTACATAACTAAATCCAAAGCTTATTACTGTAGAAAGATGCAGGAAAAATTGAATGGGTTAAGAAATATGGGCCATATGTGGAAGATGAAGCTCCAGGAATATTAATCATAGTGGTCTGGGAGCAATTTCAGGCTCAGGAATCCTCTAACCTATTGCTTTGCAGGAAGCTAGAAAGGTATGCTAGGAGAACTAGCTTGTTTTTCATTGTTTTTCCTTAAACACTGATACGTTGCTCTGGAGACAAGATGACTGATTTTTGTTGTCCTGACCAGTATGGAAGTTCATGTTGTCAGGAAAGAAAAACTGAAGGTTCATTTCTAGAGTAGACAAAAAACATACTTGTTGCAAGAACTCTTGTGACACCTGAATATTTATTAATTACCTTATTAATTATATAAATCTAACTACCTTCCATAGAAGTGAAAACAATTCTGTGTTTTAAATTACTTCAATAGTGTGTAAGGGCACCAGTGCACTTCAAATGGTTCATCTTGTGTCTGACTGGGGAGGACTTTATTTTTCCCTCAACGGAAATTATATGTGTGCATAAGCTACTAATCTTCTGTGCCTTTTAGTAAAGGATTCTAATATGCTTGAAAACTTTACAGCTACTGTGATCCTAATTATGCAGAAGTCCTTCTTTTTTTTTTTWAARWWRGRWTTKKWAMTACCTGACCAATTATAGTAAATTTTGGGAGAAGAAGAAGAAAAAAACAAACAAACAAACAAACAAAAAAAAAAAAAMMAAAACAACAACAACAAACAACAAACCCAAAACCAAACCAAAACAAAAACCCCACCAAACTAGCAAAGTAAAATAATTTGTAGTGTTTCAGGGTTGTGTTGGTTTGGTGGTTTTGTGGGGGTTTTTTGTGGTGGTTTGTTTGGTGGTGGGCTTTTTTGTTTTTGTTTTTTTGTTTGGTTGTTTGTTGGGGGGTTTTTTTGGGTTTTTTTKGGGKTTTTTTTTTKKTTGTTTTTGAGGAACTTCACTGACATCATTATTCCTGAAAAATACCTCTTCTTGCACTGGTGAAATAGATGGGAGTTTTGACTTTAATTCTCAGGATTGTGTAATTAAGTCTTTATTACCATTTTGTTAATTTTAACAAGAGTTGAACTCCTTAAAATAACTCTGCCTCTGTGATTCAAATAAGAAATTGGAAAAAAGCATAATTACTTTGTTTTGTTAATAGGTTTTTCTCCTCCAAACAGTTTTTTAAATATAAGAATTCTCACCAACTAGCAGTTACTAATTATGGCTTTTCTTGTTTTTGTTCTGTTTAGGGTGTTAAATACTTGGTGTCCCAGACTTTTTTCTTTTTCTTCCACAACTTTAGTGGATCCTAATAATACTAATGGGCATTTTAGTCCTGTTGGACAACATGCATGCTGCTGGGCTGCACTGGATTTATATATGCTTCTGCTGAAAGTGCGTGCTCTGCTTCTGGGCAGCACAGGGGGTAAACTTGTCCTCAGAGCGGTAGTAGAGAAAAACCTGAAATTGAAAGAGAATAGAGGGAAAATAAATTGTAACCCTAAATACTTTAGGGACAAATAAATATTTTGAATAAAATTTTGCTGTTTTCTAAATTTTTCAGTGAATGGCTGTAACAGTGAATGCTGTTGTATTTTTTTGAATTGGCTGACTTGATTATATGGTTTCTCAAAAAGATGTGTGAAGTACTACAGCTAGACTTCCAGTAACTCTGCTGCGACTGTGTTGGGACAATTGATAGAGGACTTGACTAGGTCCTTCCTGTACCCTGAAAAATAAAGACACTGGTTACTCAAATAAGTACTACTGCATTGCTAATAATGCTTCTGATAGAAGTTGCACAAAACCAGAAAAGGAACTTTCAGTAAGGACCCCGTTACACAGAGTACTTCATTTTATGCACTGATGTCTGTCTCTCTTTTTAGATGGTTGTGAAGACTTTCATGGATATGGACCAGGACTCTGAAGAAGAAAAGGAGCTCTACCTAAATCTTGCTTTACATCTTGCTTCAGATTTTTTCCTCAAACATCCTGATAAGGATGTACGTTTGTTGGTAGCATGTTGTCTTGCTGATATTTTCAGAATTTATGCCCCTGAAGCTCCATACACTTCACCAGATAAACTAAAGGTAAATTGAATTAATCTCTCTCTCCACACCAGGTTTTTAAACTGAATGATTGATATAATTAATTGTAACTTTTTTTTTTTCTTTCCCCTCCCTTTATTTCTGGTTCAGCCTAAGCAATCCAAGGTTTTCAATTGATTCTGGGATAGGGGTTTTTGATCAGGTCAAATGTTCATCAGATAAAGTGATATATAGTGCATCTTTCAATAACTAACAGAGTTTTGGATTTATATTGAAAATAAATATTTTATTGAACTGTCATTGGGATTTGCAGATAGTCATCTGGTACTTTAGAAATATTGATAGGTCTATAACTTTTATCATAATCTCTTGCAAGATAGCTAATTCCTTCAATTGGGAAATTATCCCTGCTGTTTCCAATTAAACTGCCAACAGATGATTACTGTATTTCTATAGATGAAGGCTCTATTGAAACAAAGAAAAAGTATTTTTGTATGGAGGATAATGATTTCTGATGTGAATTGGAAAATTCTGCAATTACAAACATCACTGGTCCCACTAGATGGAGATGGTTGATAGAGAAATGCCAGGTTTGAAAACGCAGTATAGCTCTGCCCCATTTGTTTCAGAAAAAATAAATTGTAGATTGTTTTGTGTTTTTCTCTCTCTCTTTTTTTTTTTTTTTTTTTACTTAATAGAAATCTAACTTTCTTTCCAACTCACAACACCAAACTACTTCCCTTACACAGTCTGAATCTAGAGTGATGAACCAAATCTTACAGAAAATCTTGCAGGGGAAAATAACACTGAAAAATTTGTACTTTTTTTGTCTCCCTGATTTAAGTGTGTGTGTCGCCTTTTTTGTTTTGTTTTGGGTTTTGTTTGTTTTTTCCACAGTAGGATAGAAAGATGGTTGTGGTGGAAGGTATATCTATTATTGCTCAAGAAGAAATCACTCAATTTCTGATCTAGTGGTTGCACCAGAAGTGCTTCATAAGTAGGGCAAACAGTACAGTTTCAACTGTAGTACAACCTTTGTTACCAGACATACTGGAGAGATACCTAGGGATTTCTGTTAGCTGTTGCACCTCTGATTACACACTATCTAGTTACCTTACTTATTGATTATACCGTCTTCAACTGGAGACAAACATTAGCTTTCTCTACTGTGCTATACTTAAGTCTGGTTTTGAGGCATCCTGATTTCTACTTCAGTTTTGAGTATATGTTTTCCTTTGCTTGTTAGGCTTAGAGGTTTTTTCCTCACTGAGTTGGGCTAACAAATTATAATATTCCTCCATACAGAATTTGATCTATCAAATGCTACTAAGTTTCAAATTTTATAGTATATAATATTGGAACATTTACATTACTGATCTCATACTTGCAGCGTAAGCATGCTGCTACTAATTGGATAGAGCTCTGAACTTCTAGGAACTTCCACTGTCAGCATTCAGTTCTGTAATCTGTGCAGATTTCAGAATTCAGTTTCTTGATGCAGATTTCTCAACACATTTTGAGAAATAAAGAAAGGACGAACTATAGAGACCTTTGCCTAGGGCTATTGAGGTAGGTTTTTGCAAACCCATTTCTGCTGAACACAGCTTTTGTGGTTGCAGGACAAGCTCTGATACAAATGTCGAAGAGTTCCCTCCACTTTATGACAAAGAGGTAAGAGGAAGAATGCTTCCTCTTGGGTTATGTCTTGGCRCTATTTTTACCCAGTATTTAATATCATATCCATACTGCAGCTTTGAGTCTCTTCTAGTATGTTTAGCACCAAAGTTAAAGATGGCAAAAGGAATTGCTGAAAAGGATAATTCCTTGAGAGGGGAAAACAGATCTTAAGATTTTGCCCTTGCTTCAGACTTTTTGGATCTCTTTAACTTACGCATCGTGCAAGTGAGATACTGAGAGAAGGGATCAGAATTTCAGGTTTCCCTCTTTTATGTGTATCCTCAGTGTAAATCTTACATTCCTCGCTGAGTGTTAGAAAAGCTTTGACAACAGGGATGGAAAATACCATGAGTAGGCTAAAAGCAGAACTGGAGCAGGATTGCTTTTCTGGGATCTGGAAACTTAAGTCCTCCTCAGTCTGGGGAAAGCCTGGAGTCCAAATCTAATTTTCTGGGGGGAAGATGTTCTAATCACTGGTGTGTGTTAAAGACGACCACTTGGACAAATGGTCTGCCTGACTCGGCTGAAATGGAGATGTTTAAGGGAGTAAATGGTAGCAGAACTTCAACTATCTGAATGTGTTCCATGGTGAAAGCCGTGGCTCTGATGCTTAATGAAGCCATTATGTGGTTAATTGTGGATTGTTGTCTTGTTACCAAAAAACATTCAATGTTCTTCCTGAAGTTGAAGTATAAGCACTTTTGGTTTTAGAGTCTGGGTTCTAATGCAGACTTGCTTTATGGAGTCTGATGTGAAACCATATTGTCCAATTTGTGAAAGTGTTGCAATTTCTTACCTGCAGCCAAAGTGTATTTTATCCTGTGTTTTGTGTTTATAAATACATGTTCAAATACTTTATTCTGTATGCTCAAAAAAGGGAAAAACTTTGGGTTGTATTACACTAGATAATAAAAATTAGTGAGTACTTTTGAGTTTAGTCTGTCTTGCTTCCTTTAAAACAGGAATAGGAAAAAATAAATAAAATTAGAAGTAAATTATTAGTCTTTCAAATGATGCCATTATTATTTGTGAAGCATTCAGATGCTAGACATATTGTACATGTATGCTATTCATTAATGTATGTATTCATATACAATACAGTGATGTGTACTTTATAAAAATTAGGAAAATTAGTTTTGGTCTCAATAGGGTCTTTGAATCACATTCAGTAAATAAGTGCTGCATACTGAGCTGCAGGATAAAAAGTAAAGGTACTTTGTTAAATGAACTGATTGAGATTCATCTGTACAAGTAAAGTTTAACAGAATAATTATACCTAGGGCGTGAGTTCTAAGATGAAGTAGTTTTTATATTTGGCACTGGCCATTCTCTCGGATGCTCCCTTTCTTCTTTAATTGAATCTTATCCTTCACTGAGACTGAGCTTGTGTGTCTTCCAAACTTCACAGAACCTTCTGGTGTACCAGTTTTTCAGATGATGGAACTCATTTTGGGTGGGCTGATGGCCTGCTAGTGGTTCAGGCACTAGTTTTTAAGGGGGGATTCTTCAGACTGGCTTTTGTCTGTGGACTGAGTGCTCTTCAGTGGTTGGAGTCCATTAGATGTGTCCCTTGAACTGTGTCTTTTGGTTTAATTTCAACTAAAGAGTCTAGTTTGTCTGCTCTGTAACTGTTGTGAAGTGTGAACCAAACAGTGATTCTTCTGATCATTCTTACTTAACACTTCAAAGGCACAATCTTGATCCAAATTCAAACATTAATGTAGCTGTATCTCTGAACAGTGTGCTTGCTGTGCTTTTTTGCCAAGAGATGATGATGTCACATGTAATCTAATTCTTGTTTTTTACCTAGAACCACGGTAAGTGCTCAGCTTAATGATTAAGGCTGGATTTTGTGGTTGTAGCATTAGAAAAAAGGAACCCCATTCTCATCTTTTGTCCATCTCGTTATTCTTGGGGGGGTGAGGGGAAATGGTCCTTTGAAAATATGATAGAAAAGCTTTCTAGACTATTTCTAGGATAGTTTTTTCAGGGTTAACTGTAAGGCTTTCTTGTCTTTATTATGGCAACTTTATACCTTTTAGAATTTATTTGATTTATACCTAGATTGTTAGATGAAATATTATAGATACAGTTGAGGTTGTGAACACTGTTTCTGGTGATACATACTTCTGACTCTTTTGATTTAATACAATAGTTATGAACTTCCAGCTGTTAATTATCTGAATGTAAAAAGCATTTTGAAAATACACCTTCCTGTGTGTTCCATTCTGTTCATAATCGACTGTTTGTTCCTTATAACCTGCTTGAATTTATTCTGTGTGAGACTTCTCCTGAAGAATTCTTCTGGTGCTGAAAGTTGGTAAAGGAAGCAGAAGAAACTTGGTTTATTGGTTTTTGCAAGAGACGTGATCCATGTCAGTAGCATGATGACTGAGAAATGCACAAACAATACAGTGTAAACACATAATAATACTCTTAGGAAAGCTGTAGTTGCCTRCTGCTTTTTTTTCCCCTTCTGTTGAAACCTATTGCAATGTAACGTAAAAATGTAAAACTCATTGTCCTTCTGAATAATCTTTTTACTTCTGCAGTGTGTCAGCCAGTTGCAGCTCTGTTTGTCGAGTGTTTTCCTTTGGAAAAGAAAAACTTTTGCTTCCTTAGAAAAAGGTTACTTTCTCAACCCTTTAAAGAAACATGAAGCATTTTAAAATTACTCCTAGACAGTCTCAGTGATGTTTTTGTAGATCATCATCTTTTGGACAGTGTGTCTGTCATTGCTGCATATTTTGTAGTGATGAATAATACTAGTAATTTTAAAAGGTAATTATTTTAATTTTGAAAGTTTCATTGCAATTGATTAAATAACTATCACTTCTTTCTTTTCAGGATATATTTATGTTCATAACAAGGCAACTTAAAGGTTTAGAAGATACAAAAAGCCCCCAGTTTAATCGATATTTTTATTTGCTTGAGGTAAGCTTCATAACTTATTTCATAATAACTGTTAAATGTAATTTTTCAACTTAATCTTGTATTAACTACTCCTTTTATTTTTTCCTGTTCAACACAGAACATTGCTTGGGTCAAGTCTTATAACATATGCTTTGAATTAGAAGACAGCAATGAGATTTTTACACAGTTGTACAGAACGCTGTTTTCAGTAATAAAGTAAGTATTGTCATCCCCCAATTATAATATATTATTGCATGGTTGAGGTCAGATGTTTCTAACCTAGGTGGTCAGTCTATTGTGTGACTTTTAACTTTAAGAGCTTAGTTTTGTAATTCAGCTTAACTAAAGGCAGCAGTATAAATATAACAAGCTGTCAGTTTTGCCTGTTTTAATTAAACAAGACACACTGCAAATCATAATTTTTTTTTGTAAGAAACTTACTTTGATTGTCTTTTACTGCGTTTATTTTATTCTGTTCTTGAAATTGAATGGTGCAATATGCAATTCTAAGGAATTTGGAGGATTCTTGCTATAAAAACGTGAGTCAGAAAATAGTGGACACTGGAAGGTACTGCTAGAGATCGTCTAGTCTGCCCCCCTTGATCAAACCAGG
The DNA here is from genome assembly GCA_035582835.1 of Phoebastria nigripes. Classification (NCBI taxonomy): domain Eukaryota; kingdom Metazoa; phylum Chordata; class Aves; order Procellariiformes; family Diomedeidae; genus Phoebastria; species Phoebastria nigripes. The sequence goes on along the minus strand of JAYKAV010002042.1, from coordinate 798,810 downwards.
ACAGCTAGAGCAGATTGCCCAGGACTGTAGCCAGTTGGGTTTTGAGCATCTCCAAGGGTGAAGACTCCATGGCCTCTCTGGGCAACCTTCTAGTGTTCAATCACCCTTACATTTAAAAAGTTTCTCTTTCTTATGTTTAAACGGTATGTCCTGTATTTCACCTTGTGCCCATCGCCTCTTGTCCTGTCACTGGACACCACTGAGAAGAGTCTCGCCCTGTCTTCTTTACTCCCAACATCAGGTATTTAAACATAATGATAAGTTCCTCCCTAAGCCATCTCTTCTTGAGGCTAAAGAAAGATGTCAGCTCTCTCAGCCTCACCTTGTATGAGAGCTGCTCCAGTCCCTTTAATCATCTTTGTGGCCCTTTGCTGGAATGACTCCAGGATGTCCTTGTCTCTCTTGTGCTGGGAAGCCCAGAACAGGACACAGAACTCCAGATGAAGTCTCACCAGTGTTGAGTAGAGGGGAGGGGATGTTCTAATACACTATCTTTTCATGGTAGGGACAGATACAGTCCTCTTACTCTTTTACTACAGTAGTAAATGAAGAGGGCATGAAATTCAAGAACACTTTGGAAAGTGGTATATGCAGCCTAGAAACTTAAGTATTTTGACTTCTAAGAAAACTTGTGATTTGATTATTATATCCCTCGTTGTTTGGCATCACCACAGGGAGTACTCTGAATGGAAGTTGTACTTCATATGAATAGTACACTAAGAATTCTTGTTTTTAATTTCAGCAACGGTCATAACCAAAAAGTACACATGCACATGGTTGATCTAATGAGCTCTATCATTTGTGAGGGAGATACTGTGTCGCAGGAACTTTTGGATACAGTGTTAGTTAATCTAGTGCCAGCACATAAGGTAAGACTTAATAGTGGCTTAATTTTTTCTTTGTAATTGTGACTTATTGGATGTATGTATTCAGATATTTAGATTTCATTGAGAGAGTAGCTGTAGCAAATGTGTTCCTATTACTTGAATCTTTTTTAGCAAACAAATCATTTTTAATAGCCAGAAAATTCAGTAGAGTTTCATTGCTTTGATTCACTTGCCGTAAACCAAAGTGTCAGTGGTTATAGTAATCTAAAAGCTTTAACGTCATACGAACCTGTCACACAGATTATTTATATACGGTCAATACCAGTAGAACTTAATATGAAAGATACATATATCCTTTGGAAAGTTTTTAATTAGTGTAATGCTGTATCAACAGTTCAAACTAATGTGCTGCCCTAAGTGGGAGGGAAAAAGTTATGACTGCTGATCTGTAGTTGGCTCTGTTGTATTTCAGAAATGTTAACTTGATGTTATTGAAAGCACATTAGTATGTTTTTGATGCAGCCATAGAACTATGTTCAGAAATGGTGGTTCCTGAAGAGCCCAAGTGATGGCTATCTTTCCTTAATGAATAATGTTTTGTCAAAAAAAAAAAAAAGTGTCCTACAGATGAACTGAGGAAAAACTTCAAACTGTGCAAGTGTTGTGACACTGAAATGTTTAAAAAGCAAGGAAGTCTGACTTCTTTGTTCAGAAAACTAGCTGGGTCCTACTGGAATCTCTTGGGCTACAGTGTAGAAGATGACTTGTAAGTTGTGTATGACAAAAATAGGGTTCTGGGAAATTATCTAGGAAATGTGTACTTGGCTGGATTTTGGACAGTTCTGGCTGTCATCTGACAGCGGGTTTTTTTGTTTTGTTAGCCCTTTCCTGAACACACTTCAAAATCTTTACTTACACTTTTTAGAAACTACAGTAAGGTTAAGTGGGTATTAACTGAGAGATTTTTGCAGCTTTGGAATGCCTCTTTTTTTTTTTTTTTTTTTTTTTTTTTTTTTTTTTTGAAACAGTGGTGTACCTGAAGAAACTGAGTAGACTTTTCATAAGGCGTGCTCTGAAGAATATAGCAAGTAGCACAACATAGTGTGCCTTAACCACAAGCCATCAATTTCAGTAAATAAACAGCACATAAATTATTTTTCTATTGACAGTGAAAGACTAAATGCTTAGTATAGGTCAGTCGTCTCCCCCCCCCCCTCCCCGGAAATGTTTTAGCTGTGTCCTTCAAGGAGTCTAGTACTTTTGTGCCAGGACCAGATTGAAATTTGTGTGGCTAAAATTCAGGTTAAAGTAAGTAAAGCCTTGGAATACAAGAAACAAAAGCAAGACTATGCAAAATACTTTAGTTTGTATTTTCTCAGTTGTTAAGCATCTGTCATCACCTGCGTTCAACAATGATGTTAAGCATCATTGTGTCACCTGTGTTCAACTTGATTTGCCTGTACTGTTTTTATGATTCATGTTTAATAAACTGATATTGAGTTGAAGAATTTACATCCTGTTAGATTGGCTATAGCATTGAAACAATTCTGGTTCACAGTGGATTTAAAGTTATTGACTGAACATTTTAATAGGATAAGGTATTTGGGGTTTTGCATTTTCTTCTGCTTCTGTTTTAATCAAACTGGCCCTTTGGATAGGATGCTAGTTTATAGCTTGCTTTCTAACTGAAATAGTTACATAACTTTAGACCATATTCCGAGTACTTTTGTTTTAATTTTTTTAACCTTTTTCATACTAATGGAAAGAAGTTTCTAGTATTTTTCTATTTCATCTCAATATCTTCATATAGTGTTTATTTAATATTTTGGAGCTAACATAGTCATCTAACCACTTTCTGTGGCTACTAATGTCATGTTGGAAAAGTGTAATGAATTCAGAGTGAGAATTTTTCCACTCATGTCCATTTAGCACAAAACTACAAGGGAGTTAAGGATAAGGTCCACCATAAAGAAGAACTATGTCTTAGCTGACCTAGCCGTTAAGCTGTATAGGCTGTGGGAAAGGGAAATTGAAAAATCAGACTGGCCACCAAAAATGGCATAATGGCAAGCGTTGGTGTAATGGTGAGTAGGGAATCCTTATCTAGCCAAATTCCCTGAGGACCAAAAGAATATTTTTGATGGAGTAGAAGGAGCATAGATTGGTTACTAGCTCAGGTTTGAAAATGATCAGATTGAGAGATTGTTGTAGATACGACAACTATGTTTGTAGCAAGTGACATAGGCAAGCGGTGTATTTTTAATACAGCCAGAAGGAAGGTTGTGCACATGAGAGAATGTGGAGTGCTCTTGTGAATTGAATGACTGTATTCTAGAGAACAGTGGTAGAGCTAGTATGACTTTTGGTGTATAAACAGTTGTATTGGGTAACACTAGGTTGAAGACTTGAGGAGCTTAATCTGTATAATTTATCAAAGGAGCAGTTTGTAAGTGTGTATTGGGAACAGAAGGTTTAAACAGCTCCTTTAGTTTTGGATCCCGGATGCTAAGTTCCAATGGCTGAAATTCAACATTGGACAGATTGATGCAAAAATTATATGAATATTTTTAAGAGTTGTAGTAACTAGTTGAACAATTTACCAAAGGTTAATTTGATGCTGGTACTTCTTGAAATCAAGGTCAATATTTTTCCTAAGAGGAATGCCAGATATGGTCCGTAGTCCTGAGTAGTAAGTCTAATAAGCAATAGTGCTAGCAGGATGGCTGCAAAAACTCAGGCATAAGGAGCATATACTGGGGACATGACGTACTATCAAACGTCTGTCTACCATAATTAGTATTCACTGAAGTAGTCTAAGCTGCTTTAGCTCACTTGAGTTTGTCATCTATCTCACTTGGCCAGAATAAAAGCCATATTGATGTAAACCTGAATGAAAGTGGCTGATGCTAATATCACGAAACAGGTACGTTAGAGTGTGTACAGGCTTGCTTGAGTAGTACAGCAGGTATCAGATAATTCAATAAAACAGTGAACTTAACTTGTCCTACCATGTGCTCAACTCTTAATTTCTTTGATGTTTAATTATTTTTTTCCTTTTGTGGTTTTTCTTTTCTTTTCTATGAACTCTACTGAAATTCTTTTGATAGGATTATGTTAAGAGGGTATTAAATAAATAACTAGTGAACTAAACCCAGAAAAGACCAGAAGCAAGGGATAAGTAGTCGATATGAAAAGGCGAGGAAAAATTAAGAGTTTTCCTTTCTCTTTTAATTGTCTTTTTAGATTATAAAGCCTTTATGGCAGCACCTGTAAACAATGCTGTGTTTGTGCAGTGTGTTAGAAGGCAAATTGTACTTTATTTCCTTGAGTGTTTGCCAGAGTGTTCTATTTTCACCCTCAGGAGTACTACAGGGAATCCCACATTGCACATCCCACATGCTTTACATGCTTATCTTTTTGAAAAGGTGGTATTGACAATTAAATTCCTAACTTTCTCTACTAGGAACTTGGTTAATAATTGGTGTTATCTATCTTGGCAACACTTCAGCTGAGCTTTTTCTTTGTCAGCCATCCTTAAAAACCTGTTTCCCTCCCCCAGCAGAACTAGAGAATCTGTTAAAACTGTTTTGTCAAGTGATCTTGGATACAAATTCTGCTGCTGTGCTGCTGATAATAAGAATGAAATTGAAGACGCTTTTCAAATGCAAAGAAAATAGTGTGTTAAAATGTATAGTTTTTAAGAATATTTGCTCTAGATACAAACTTAACATTTGATTTTACTCCTAAAGTTATAAAATTAAGGACTGGATTGATGCTAGCTAGTCATCATTTTGAAGAAAAAATAAGGGACATGCATTTGTTTTCTGTGTTGTTTTTTTGTTTTTGTTTTTTGTTTTTTCTTTTAAAGGATTAGTACAAATTATTTCACTCTTAATGTCTTTGAGCTGTGTTAAGTTGGACATTGAGAGGCAACGGGAAAAAGTAACTGAAAAAAATCAGTGGGTATGACTTTCCATCACTGCCAACCCCATTGTAGCAGTACAACTGATTTTTGGCTCTGTGGCAAACTGTCCTGGAGAGCATTGTCTATATAGACACAAAAATGTCCATGCCATGCTGTCAGAGAGGTTGCCACCACTTCTTGTGTCTGCAGTAGAAGTTTGTCAAACATTCTAGAGAAGAACAGGTATGAAAAACTAGTTGGCAAAACTCTTAATGTCTTCCAGAAGTGTAAAAAGCTTGCAATGCTAGCAATATATACGTAAAAATCATCGTAGGAATTGAGACAAAGGAGAGAACTTATGGTTGACAAAGATGGCCTGTCTTCAAATATTATTGCTGAAGGCCTTCTAAGCATAAAAAAAAATGTTCTCCTCTGTTTATTAACGTTCTTTTCAGAAAGAAAACTGGAGTTTTTTGGGGAAAAGATCTGTCTGTGGCATCCTATAAGTCTGTTTTAGATGTTAAATGTAACTTCTCGATTATCTTGCAGAAGATCTGTTTCTGCCTTTTCATGGGTTCTTCTTTGGTTTGTCCTTATCAATCAATACTTATTTCTGCTTTTTTCTTCCAAATGTAGTAATTGCTAATGATTACTTTAAACAGTGTTGCCAGCTGATGGCTTAGTTACTACCCAATTCAGGACTCTCACAAGCTTATCCCCACTGGGTGCTTACATGCTCTTAGAGGCATCCTGATTAAGATGATTGGCCCCATCAGTGAGGGCTTTCTTAAATCATTAAAAGATCTTGAAATACATGTCAATTTTTTTCTGAATACATAGAAAGATTGAACAGAGGATAATGACAGAAGAGTTTAGATAAACACAGAGAAGAAATTTGTTAAATTATGTCTTACCCTTATAAAATTTCTCCTTCAGGCAAAGTTTAAAGTATCTTTGTGGCTATTAAATTAGAAAGATAGGTCTGACGTTTTGTAAAAGATCTTTGAACCTATTTGGTAATGGCCTGGGTTGCTCCTGTTTTCATTTCAACTAAGGCAGTACCGCTTTTTCTTGTTTCTGCTTTTATCCTGAAGCTGGAAAAGGGAGAAGAAAACTTCCTCGTGTGCTTTTAAGACTATTTTGTCATTGTTATTTTCAGAAAGTTCGGCCTCTGGACATTGGAGGGCCCTAGCTATTGGCACAATTACATCAAATGCACGAGGCATGAAAGAAATAGCTAACTTTCCTTACCAGTTGTGATCTAGACTATTTTTTCTCTTTGCAGCTTTTTTAGGTAGAATGAAGTGCAATGTGAATATGTTACTCACGGTTGCAAATAGCTACTTCTAGAATTTATCTCAGGAAACATTAAGATGTTAGGAGATCTTTTGCCTGGCCTTTAGTGGCTTAATTATGAAAGATCTCTGTTCTTTCAGACTTCCTTTCCTAAGGCTATGTGCAGGAATTTATGTTTATTTTTTAAAACTTTAGCTATTACTAGCTGTGTAGATGAATTGCAGCAGCTTTTTTAAAATGAACTGCTGTGTGAAAGATACAAGCTGAAACTGTAATTACTGTAAATCAAAACAGATCTGCCTGTTGGAGCTCTGCTATGCTAGGCCTGCTGTTCGGACTTGTTTTATATGTAAATCAGATCTTGCTCATGATCTAGAGTTCACTCTTACCCAGGTGAAAGCCGTTGTCTTTGTTTTGGTGGAGGTGAACTGTGGAAGTCAAGAAGGATCAGAGCAAGAATTGCAAGTGGCATACATTCCTTGTTATGGTTATTTGTGCCTTTTACTGCCTGAACAGTCACAACTGTAGCTAAGTAACAGAAAACAAATGCTACAGGTAGAAATGCCTTTTTTTTTTTTTTTTTTTTTTTTTTTTTTTTTTTTTTTTTTTTGTATTAACCATAAAGGGCAATCTAGCATGCAGAACCTTCTCTTTTCTGGGACGTGGAACAGCTGTACAATTCAGTAAAAAGACTGCTAATGTTGACCCTTGTATCTTGATTAGATAAGGGAAGAGGAAATTACAAGGATGTTAGCATCTTATGTAAGCATTCGAGTATCTTTCCAGAATTGGGATTTTTATTCACCTTCTGTAGTGGCTCTGAGTAAAACAGATACTTCAGGCATGAATCTTCATAGTCTTTTGACTTCAGTTACCTAACTTAATTCTATCAGTAGGCAAGTCAAAGACTACTTTTGTTTTATGTTAACAGAAAATGTTAATCTGTTCCCCCAGCTGTCTAGAAGCCTATAGTTTTACACAGTTTTTGAAATTACAGACTATACTCTTCATCTCTTTGCAAATCTTCTCTTTTTCATTCAGATAGCTACAAAGAACCAAGCATATACAGGCAAAGAATTACCCTGGGTGTGGCAATGCAACTTGTGTTTACTTTTCATTATGCTAAAAAGAAGTTTTTTTCCTTTTATGGATGAGATGTAGTTAAAAAAAAACCAACACAAACTGCCCCTTTATACTGTTGTCTTGTAAATGGAATATGCTGGGTTTTTTAAATTGCAAAGACTAACCAAAATTGGGGGAACTATATTTTTACAGAGACTTTACCTATTAAAAGACTATATATTTTTTGGTATTGAAGACTTTTCCTTCATTCTTCTATGTGTTAATCAAGTCTGCAGTGGGTGTCACAAGGGCTGAGTTGCATTTTCTTCTGAAAATTTTTGAAAAATAATTGTGATATAGAAATTGGAGAAAGGACATAGCAACTAAAGGGTGGAGAATGTGTGTTGGGAAAGGAAGGAAACAATGATAAAGCAATAACCCAATTAGACAAATGGAGGGATGGGAATGTTGTGGGGTGGTGGTTTTTTATTATTTTTTATATTGGAGTTTCGTTAGTATTCTTCACCCTTTTTTGCTTACAGTCTAAAATTCTAGGTATTTTTTCTTTCTTTGCTATGTCAGTCAAACAGACTGAGTATCTTTGGGAGTTATTATGCAGACACTATGATGGTGGTTCAGAGGTGGCTACTTGATGCAAGGGCAGAATTGTACTTTCTACCACAATCCTGTTCAAAGTCTTGCTTCTGTGGTGACTGTAAATGCCTCAATGTTGCTTTGTATTGCTTTCCTGTTTTTTGGGGAAGCTGATAAGGAGCAGCAGTAAAATGCAGGAACTGACTTCACTGAGTGTCAGGCTTAGATGGGCAACTGGAAAGTAAGCCCTGATTTGCCAGGAAAGAGTTTTCTCGGTAATATCAGTGGAGACTACAAAGCTCTGTTTGGACTAGGTTTGTTTTTACTATATTATCTTTACTACTGAAAGTATAAAAAGAACAGGCTATTTCTTTAATGGATTTACCAGTACGTGGTAGCTTTAAATTCTCGTATTTACTTTTAAGATTAAAGCATGTGCTTAAATTTTTTCTGTTTTTCCTCCCCCCCCCAGAATTTAAACAAGCAAGCCTATGATTTGGCAAAGGCTTTACTAAAGAGGACAGCGCAAGCAATTGAACCATACATTACTAATGTAAGTGACGACTGCAAACAAATATGGAAATCAATACATTTTTTAACTGAGCTGTATTATAAAAAGAATGAATTGCATATAGTCAAATAGGGCTGTAAAATAACTTTTTACAAAATCTCAATTGTTCTTTGAGAGAATTGTTGTATTAATGAAGCACTGGGTAACTTGTCCCTTTGAGTCTAATTCTTTACCATGTAGAAACTACTAAGCCCATAACAATTTCGATTTCTGAAATGCAATGGATAGTTTACTTTCTGCTGTCTTGGGAGACTTTGCACTTCAATCCTTAATGTGACTGGAAGACCAAATGTACTTATATGTATTGTTCTGATAAAAATATGTAAATACATTGTTCCTGTGGCAAAATTCTTTTTCTAGTGAGGAGATGAGACTATTTAGAAGCTAGGAGAAGTGAAGATAGGGCAGACTCTTAATGCCATTGTCACAGGAAAAGAAGAGGAAAGAGAATCTAAGAATAAATAGTAAGGAAGAAAACCAGCAAGTGGATTGAGGGTTGTAGCCAAGTGGAGTGTAGACATCGTAGACATTGCAAGAGAAGAGGGATGAGAGGAAGTAAAGATCAGACAGGAGTATGCTCTAAATTAAGTTGCACCATAGGAAAAAACAAAACAAAACAAAACAACACTTTTTTTTTTTTAAAAAGTAGTTAAGGATTTAGCAGATCTCATGACAGCTATCCAAAACCTCAAGAGCTTGAAAACAATAGAAAATTTTAAATGTTTTTTGTTGCTTTCAGACTTGTAACATTTGTGGTACTTGGAAAGTGGGTAGCTTCTAAGATTTAAAAAAATCTTCAGTGAAAACTCTTACTCCAAACCTGTTAGTTAAACCTGCTGTTTGGGAAGGTATTGCTACATGGGAATGTGTTTTTAATGTTGTTAATTTGTAAAGTTAGATTACAAACTGGGTGACATTTTGTGGGTTTTAAGGAAGTCTGTACAGTAAGAATCTTCCTCTTACAGAAAATACGTACATGCAGTCTTCTGTTCTTGGGTTCCCACAAGTGGGAAATACTATGCTGTCTGGTTTCTTTGTTTTGAAAGTTACTTTCTTCTTAAAATATATTAAAGACACAGTAGGAGCTAGTTGCCTAACCAGGAATATATATATTCTAGGCAACTCTGTATCCAGAAAAGGAAAAGGCAGTCTTTAACTTCTAATGAAGTGCGCTTATCTGTTATTTTCTAGTCATTATTACTATAAGTTATTGACTTTTTCTATTGCATCACTTGTTGGGGTTCACTTTATAACCTTAAAAAGTGGTAGTTTTCATGTTTTTAGTTTCTTTACTGATATGATTAACTTCATCAGGTACAGAGGGTTGTGAAGTTCATCTGTCCCAAGTTTGGGAATAGGAAACTGAAGTGCCAGTTAAGTGTATTCTGTTGCCTTAGTGGCAGGTAGAAATAGTATGAATTGTTTAGCCACGCTTGTGTATTGTTTTAACCCAAAGAGAAGAAAAATTTTCCAAATTATGTCCCCCCCACTTATGAGTAGGGGGTAGTATACTCCTATTTAGTTACTTCTTCCCATCTATTATGAGAGGATATAGTTGAAAGTAGTGTGGAATTAATATTTGATATTAGAAAATATTTTCTTTAATGAGAAGCATGAAGTTTCCCTCAAACCTGTCAAGTTTACCAAGAAAGAATAATTGCTTTACAGCTGCATTATGCTGCTTGTAAATATAAATTCTGGAACAGCCAGTCATTAATTCCTATGCTTTTACTTACAACTCCTTAACCCGTCAGCTGCATAGTGTAGTAATTAGCCAGTTGTTTCAGCCTTGTTTTGACTAAATGTTAGAATGCTTTTAAAGTGATTGTTCTCAATAATGAAATAACGCTGAACATAGTCACATTGTAAAAAGATCTGATGCACTGGAACTCCTCTACAGTTGTGTTTCTTAAATATTTTGTAGGCTTGCTGTGGTAAACTAAACATCACTTTTTATGTGTTTTCCTTTATGTGTAATATTGAATAAAAAACAATGACATTTTAAGATTTCTACTACAGAATCCTGATCTATGCACCGCCACCCTCCCTTTTTTTTTCTTTTTTTTTTTTTAATTGTGGTGAAATAAATGTTGTAAGATTAAAAGGTAGATTTAGTGGTAGACAAGCATAGTACTTAGAAGAGTGTATATATACTCTTCTTATTGAGGTATACTTTGTTTTATTTTCCAGTTCTTCAATCAGGTCCTCATGCTTGGTAAAACGTCAATTAGCGACCTGTCAGAGCACGTGTTTGACTTGATTCTGGAGTTATACAATATTGACAGTCACCTCTTGCTTTCTGTTCTACCACAGCTTGAATTCAAACTTAAGGTAAACACTTCTTATACCTTCTATATATTTGAAACATGTGTGCTTTGACTCTTAATATGATTTTTTTACTGATAAGTTCATAAAATTATTTGGCATATAAAACTAATACTTATATGTAAAACACATTATCTCTGCATTGTTTAAAGGAAAAATCATAAAAGCCCTCAAAAAGAGTAATTTAACTTCAAATGTATTAACCTATAGTGCATGTATGCATATGTGTGGGTTTTGGTTGTTTGGGGTTTTTTTGGCTTATATCTTTCAAGCAATAACTTGATTTTTTGACTTGAGAATCTGACCTGTTTTTTTCCTTGGTTTACTGTAGTATTTATTGTGAAGGGCTTTAATATGTTGAAAGTACCTTGTGCTGCTAGCTGTGCAGAGAAACTACATCTGTTCAGAATAGTGAATTTTGGCAGGGAGAACTTGGGCTCCATGTTAATGGAAACTGACATACTGACAATTTTGTCCAAATAGAAGGGCTGTGACAGGAAACAGAGCATTGGACTCTATAAATACATCTTGTAGTCATTGCTACAATGACTTTTATGATTTTTCAGGCTTATTTATGTCTGAAGGATAGCTGGTGCTAGCTATCTATTTTAATAGGTATTGTTTTATTTGACTTTCTCCCATTTCAGTGTGTCTCCATCACTTGGAGAAATTCAGTATTACAGCTGGTACTCCCTTTATTCTGCACTACTTTGATTCTATTTGTCATTCCACAGGGTTTCTGTGGAAGTGGGGAATTTGATTAGTTTTGTATTACTAAGTTTGAAAGTGATTTATTACTAAACTTGAGGGCTAATGTGCAGTGGGCAACTTTTAAATTTGCATGTATCTTTTATTATTGAGGACAGATTTTAGGTTTGTAGAACCTTTGGCCTGTTCTCATTGCAATATTTATTATCGTAGTGACTTGTTCATGCCTATTATTTTTTTCACTAATGTTGCTAGGCAGGCACACTACATTTGTTGGATGAGTTGTTTTTAATGGTTATAGCTTTCCATTCATATTTCTGAAAGAATTAGGGCTCAGTTTACTGCTTGCTCTCTGTGTCTTAAAGTAGACCTTTTTCAGCCTTTAATTCCTGTTCTTACAGATGGTGAACAATTACCATTCTCAGTCAAATAAAAACAGTACTTCTGCAGCTGAAGCTGTTATTCAAGAGATTTAATCTTAACTGCTGCCACATCCTTTTTTTTCATAGCCATGATTACAGTAACCTTTCCATCTTTAGGTCCATTTAAAACTGCAGGTTCTTGAATTGTCTTCCTGCTCCTTCATTGACTCTCATTTTCCAGTATTTCAATACGAACTTCTTTTTTGTATCCTATTTTACCATTGGAATCAGCAAGTTTAGTAGCCCAACACTGTCAAACTTTTCGCCCCGCGCCGCTGCCCGCCCCCCCAAAACAATTTCTGGCCTCTCCCTTCAACTGGGTGATTTCAGCCCTAAGCATTTCCATGTTTTCTTTGTATCTCTTAATTTACAACACATTTTTTTTCATGTTTGCATTTCTGTTCTTTGTTTAGTATACTCGTTTTAGATGATGAACATGTATTTTGTTGCTTTTCATCTCCTTGATTCTTAGTGTAGTTTTCTCCATGTGGCCTAAAACCTTGAGGATAAGGTGTTTCACGTTTGACGTTTGTAAGATTCAGTTTAACAATGTTTCCAATAGACATGTACATATTGATAGTTACATTCTTACTGCTCTTATTCCTCTATGTCTTGTTGAACTCGGTACAGTTTGTGGCTGTTCAGAGAGCATGGTATGGCTTCTGTTTGAATTATCTTGTTGCTTCAGGTGTGTGTTTTTGACGCCTTAAGTAATAAGGACAAATAATATATGTCTATTTTGTCCTATTGGCTGTCAAATGTAGTTTGACCCATCTTTTACAGAAAAAAAACCCTATATTTGGAATACGATAATCCTGGTTTAAATCCTGAGACACTGGAAGGGAAGTTGTAGATGCCCCGTCATTGGAAGTGTTCAAGGTCAGGTTGGACAGGGCTTTGAGCAACCTGATCTAGTGAAAGATGTCCCTGCTCCTGGCAGGGGGGTTGTACTAGATGATCTTTAAAGGTCTCTTCCAACCCAAACCATTTTATGGTTCTAAATGACTTGAGAGGTCTCTAGGTTCTTTCTGTGGTTAAAAGGGTATTTTGAAGATGAATGTTCTGATACATTAATGAAATAAGGCCAGCCCGTGGTTTTTCTGAGATCAACACAAGTTTGTTCTTCATGCGGACCTGCCAGTGATGATTAAATACTTTCCACTCCAACAATAGCTGTGGCTTTATACTAAAGAGCAGCAGCTAATGTCAAGCACTTTTAATTCAGGTCCAGGTAAATAGCATGTTAGTATGTTGAGAAGAGAATGTGATTTCAATGACCCTCAGAGTGCTTATGGTAGAAGGCAGCTAATGTTTTGCTGCTTTGAATGAAAAGAAACTGGACAGCAGTATCACTGTTAGCTTGACAAAGCCTTGGATCAGGTGGATGGTAAAGGAGAAAAATATGCTTGGCAGCCCATATTGAAATATGGGAGAARGGAGATGTATTTTTGAATAAAGGTCAATTAAAGTTAATGATACAATAACAAATTTCAGTAAGTTCTGCATATCATTCAGAGCTTGACTAGATGGCTTCGGCTTTTCTGGATTTGGTACATAGTATTGCTTTGTTTTCCATGCCCACAGTTTAAGAGCCTTGCCTTCTGAGCTCACTCGCCATGGACTCTCTACTAGGTATTTAAGTAGAAGTTTGGAGTATATTTAGGTCAAATGCATAGTTTCACAGGGACGTCCAGTTTTTGTTCCATGAAATTGTCTGATACGGCTCTTGAATACACAGATGTGACAACAGAAGACGAATACTAGGGGCAAATACTGAAATAATGCTTATGGGGTAGTGGGACAGTTACTGTGTTCTAAGATCTCATATAGCTGCTTTGCTGCTAAAGAGGTTTGTATTACTCTTAAAGCAGATGATGTTGAAGGAAAGCTGTGGCTGTCTCAACTGTTGAGTTGTCAGTTTTGAGGAGTGAAGATGTGTCAGAATGATCTCATCTTGCATGCATTGAATGCATGGAAGTGGACATATGATCTGTGCTTTTCAAAGATAAATTGGGTAATTGTTCTCGGTGTTTTTGAAAACATGTCTTTTCTTTATAATTGGCTTCAAAAGCAGTGAGTAAAAAAAATTTTGGCCAGATGGAGTAGCCTAATGGTAGACTTCCTCTGAGCAAGACACCAAGTGTTCTGGCTCACTTTAAAGCTGATGCTTTAAAAAAAATAGGTGCAAACTTGGCAAGTTCTGCATGAATTTGAACAGAACCCAATATTTTTTATCATTTCAATGAAATTTAATTTAAAAGAAATAAATCAATTTCTTAAAGCATTTTCTTATGTTTTACTGTAGTTTGAGCCATTTTCATCCAAGAGCTGTTCTTTTTAAATTCTTTTGACATTGTCTAAAAAGTCTTTTTGCCAGTAGAGAATGATAAATGGTTACTTTCTTACAGATGTTAAACAATTTTTAAATTTCTTTTGCTGGCCCTGTCATGTAAAGCCTGAAGAACAATGAAGATCATCTCAGTAGGGCACAGGACTTGAAAATAAATTGGGAAATAAGAATTAGGCCTTGATATTGTCAAGCAAGCGGGGCAGAAGACCAACTTGGCTGAACAGGGAACTCCTTGTGGAGGTCAAGAGGAAAAAGAAATTGTATGATCTCTGGAAGCGAGGTCAGGCTTCGCTGGAAGGTTACAGAGCCGTGGTTTGTATATGCAGGGAGAAGACACGAAAGGCCGAAGTTCAATTAGAGTTGAAACTGGCCAGTCTTGTGTCAGATAACAAGAAGGGCTTTTTTAAGTATGTTAATAGCAAGAGGAGGTCTAAAGAAAACATTGGACTGATACTTGTTGAAGATGGTCATCTGACTAATAGGGATGAAGAAAAAGCAGAGGCATTCAATGCTTTTTTTGCCTCAGTCTTTAATAATACTGATAGACCTTGGGCTGCCCAGTCCCCTAAGTTGGAGGACCACGAGTGTGGGAACAGTGACTTTCCATTTGTGGACACTGAAATTGTAAGGGACCAGCTGTATCAGCTGAGTGTTCACAAGTCCATGGGGCCTGATGGGATGCATCCCAGAGTACTGAAGGAGCTAGCAGATGTTATGGCAGGACCCCTCTCGATCATCTACCAAAGGTCTTGGGAGTCTAGGGAGGTCCCTGGTGACTGGGAGCTAGCCAGTGTTATTCCAATTTACAAAAAGGGTGTGAGGGAAGACCCAGGGAACTACAGACCTGTTAGTCTAACCTCAGTTCCTGGAAAAATTATGGAGAAGATTATACTAGGTACTGTTGAAAGGCATTTAAACAATAATGCAATCATCAGGCACGGTCAACATGGGTTCACAAAGGGAAAGTCTTGTTTAACTAATTTGATACCCTTCTATGATAAGGTCACCCACCTAGTGGATGAAGGGAAGGTGGTGGATTTAGTTCTTCTGGATTTTAGTAAAGCTTTTGATACTGTCCCTCACAGCATCCTTCTGGACAAACTGTCCAACTGTGAGATGGGTGGGTTCACGGTGCGCTGGGTGAGGAACTGGCTGAAGGGCAGGGCTCAAAGGGTTGTAGCGAATGGGGCTACATCTGGCTGGTGACTGGTCACCAGCGGTGTTCCTCAGGGTTCAATTCTAGGGCCAGTCCTGTTCAATATATTTATCAACGATCTGGATGCAGGAGCTGAAGGCACCATTAGCAAGTTTGCTGATGATACCAAACTGGGAGGTGCTGTTGACTCTCTTGAGGGACAAGAGGCCTTGCAGAGGGATCTAGATAGATTGGAGAATTGGGCAATGATCAATGGGATGAAATGTAACAAGTCCAAATGCCGGATTCTGTACCTAGGACAGAGTAACACCAGGCACAGGTATAAACTGGGAGAGGAGTGGCTGGAGAGCAGCCCTGCAGAAGGGACCTGGGGGTGCTGGTCGGCAGCAGGCTCAATAGGAAGCAGCAGTGTGCCCTGGCAGCCAAGAAGGCAAACAGCATCCTGGGGTGCATCAAACACAGTATCACCAGCCGGTCAAAAGAGGTGATTATCCCGCTATATTCAGCACTGGTGTGGCCTCCCCTTGAATACTGTGTGCAGTTCTGGGCCCCACAATTTAAGAAGGATGTGAAGGTACTTGAATGCATCCAGAGGAGGGCAACAAAGCTGGTGAAAGGGCTGGAAGGCATGTCCTATGAGAAGCAGCTAAGGACTCTGAGTTTGTCTGGTTTGGAGAAAAGGAGGCTGAGGGGCAACCTCATTGCTCTCTACAGCTTCCTGAGGAGAGGACGTGGAGAGGGAGGTGCTGATCTCTTCTCCCTGAGATCCAGTGATAGGACGCATGGGAATGGTTCAAAGCTGCGCCAGGGCAGGTTTAGACTGGACATTAGGAAGCATTTCTTTACCRAGAGGGTGGTCAAACGCTGGAACAGGCTTCCTAGAGAGGTGGTCGATGCCCCAAGCCTGTCAGTGTTTAAGAGGCATTTGGACAATGCCCTTAACAACATGCTTTAATTTTTGGTCAGCTCTGAAGTGGTCAGGCAGTTGGAGTAGATGATCGTTGTAGGTCCCTTCCARCTGAAATATTCTATTCTATGTAAGAAGWGAATGATGTGATGTGGGGTTTCCAAAGGCAAATTGTATAGAACTTGATTACTGATAACCTGAAAAAAATTTCTTCACTTTTTTGGGATGTCATTTGGCAACAAAGTAGGAAACTATTAGCCAAACAAGAGAAGACAGGAATTCCTGGAAGAATAACAACACGGTCAAAGACTTTGAAGGATTGTCCTTGAGAAACTCCATCTGTATCTTCTAATGGTATATTTATTTTGCTTCCTGTTACTGAGCGCTTAAAGAGAATTATAGTTTAGTTTGTTCCTTCCGTCCGTCCTTCCGTCAAGGAGACAGATGTTCTGGTCCTGGAGCCATGTGATTACTGACAAATCTTGTTTGGTGAATGGGATGAGTCCATTTACGCTGAGGGGAGCCTTTCCAGCTACGCTTCCTCTACCCAAAGCAAAATGGTCGTTCACGTCAATTAATTTGTAATAACATTGCTGAGGCTGAGCTGTACACTGCCACCATGATGTCCTCTGGAGCAACTTGAAATACTGAGTTGAATATAAAAAGATATTGATGCTGATGGAGAAATATTTCTGTGCTGCCTGCCTCTCTGGTTCTGTGCACACATCCCTCCTATGATTCCTCCATTTTCTTGCATTTGGCACTGGAAGTTTTTTCACTATACTTTTATTCCAAGCACAGTAGGTGCCAGAGACTTAAGTGTCACACCAGCCACCTTGCTCTTATCTTAACATCRTTCATTTCTGGAGCTTAGTGGGTTGATGCTACCACCACAAAGCATTATCAGCCAGTAACATCTTTGCATAGAGTGGAGTTGTTCTGCAAGTCTTCTGGTGACAGATCATCTTTAGTAACCTGTTGCCTTTTGGACAAGGGAGGAGAGTGCACTGAATTGCCTAGACGTGTAGATGGCTTTTCAGGAATTTTAAGGGCATGCTGCAGAACTGGTACACATTTCTCTGGGAGAATGCGGAAGTATGGTGCTGTTTGTGGACATGCTGTGCTATCAAGTCTTCCAGACTCTCTTTCTTGAGTCTGGCTCATCCAAGTTGATGGTCTCTGGTTGTCTTGTGAGACAGAGACGTAACCACCATTATCAGATGCCAGTGGAGATTATCTGCATGCCACTTTGGTGCTCTCTCTTGATCATTTCTGCATAAGAGAGAGCTTAAAAGTACGTCTTTGGTATGGAGTAAATGGCACATTTTGGTTCCACTTAGTACTTGGAAAACAAGGTCTGGTGATTCACTGGGTCAAGTTGCTGAATAAATTGTTTCTAATGCAAAGATTTGTAGATAGAATACAGTGCATGGTGTTATAGTGGCCATATGGGAAAAACTATCATTCTGTCTTAGAATATGTGCTTCAGTAATGCTGGTGGACATACCCCTTCTTGCTTAAGAAGTGCTCTTTGCTGTCTTTTTTGAGGGTTGTGTGGCTGTGGTGATGGACAACTCGGCAATCATTTAAAATTCACACAATGTTGCAGCACTCAGAGCAGGATCTCAGTTCTGCTTTGTTAGAAGCTGTTGAAGTTTCAACAGTGTCCCGTTGTGGGCAGTTCATATGCCCAATGTCTCCAACTACTGACCACTCCAACTAATTATCTACAAAGAATTGTAACTTTGCTTAATGGGAAGTCATGTCCAGGCATCTCCCATGAATGTGCTTGGCTTATGGTCAATCTGTATTCTGCCTGGCTTATGAGAACTACTGAGTTCTGTCTGAGGACAGACTGAAATCTGTGAAGTCTGTTGGATGTACTCCTGTTTCACAATTGCAGGGACTGCCATGCTCCGTTCTGTAAATTCTAGTTAGAGTGAAGGTGGGGGGGAAGTGCTCTTGATCTTGATTGTTCCAGTTTTGAGGACCTTCTCCTGTTCTTGGAGGATGCTGAAAGCTCTCGGTATTCTTGACTTGTTCTTTCAGGGATTGGTCATGTGTTTCATCCTGACCTTAGGGTACTCATTCTCACAGTATGGGTGCTGGGTGTTTCTCTGATAGTGATGCTATTTCTCTAAACTGATTCTTCCTGGTATCAGCAAGTTTTCCACTAGTTGTATATCCTGTACATGAACCAGAATTTCCATGTAGTATCTTATTTCTTTGCTTCTGAACATTTTGTGGTATGTTTTGAAAATGAAGTGGTGGTGGTTTTCTCCCGGCAACCAGGTGAGCTTCACTGAGCAATCTCCACTGTTTTCCAATTGATTGAGCTGCCTTGTTCTCAGTCTCTGTGGCAGATAGGAGTTTGAGGACGTGAACAAACGTCTGTGTGTCTGTGACTCATTACCTGACAGGATCCAAAGCTCTTGCTCTCCATCTCCCTGAACTTCTTTTGCACTCTTCATGGCAGGAACCCTCTTGATTTCTCTTCATGGGATCAGGGTCTTATGGAAGTTCTAGACTGTCTCTTTGAGTGTGGGGAAAAATCCAAGGGCTTTCCTGTCAGTGACCAAATAAATTTTTGACTATGTATGGAGGGTTTATGAAGCTGTTAGTATGGAACTTGTGAGGGAGCTTAGGTGCCTCAGTAATACTGTTGTGCATATTTACTATTTTGGATCTAAACAATGTGGCCACCTAGTGTTCAGGCACCTTGCCATTTTGGTACAAACAATGACCGTACAGTTTGGTCATGATGCCAGCTGATTTTAACTGCTGTGAGAATTGTACATGTTGACTTGGACAAAGAATGAAGAGTTGCTGGCAGTAACTGATATTCTCTGAAATGTGCAGCTTTTGTGTGCTTTACTCTCTCAGTTGCTTTTTCTGTCCTGTCTATCCCAAGCATCTTTTAAGTATGTTTGAAGAGAATTGAAATGCAGTCAGGTGTGTGCTGTGCCATGTCACGTACCAAACAGAAGTGGACAAACTAGTTATCCTTTTGGGTCTGGCTGGGATGGAGTTAATTTTCTTTATAGCAGCCTGTATGGTACTGTACTTTATATTTGTGGCTAAAACAGTGTTGATGGCACACTAATGTTTTGGCTATTGCTGAACAGTGCTTGCACAGGTAAAGGCTTTCTCCCCCCACCACGAGTAGGCTGAGACAGGGCAGGAGGTTGAGAGGGGATACATGCTCAGCAATAAAAGCTCAGGGAAAGGAGGAGGAAGCAGGGGATGTTTGTGCTCATGGTGTTTGTCTTCCCAAGCAAGCACTATGCACGCTGAGACCCTGCTTTCCAGGAACTGGCGGGACATCTGCCTACCAATGGGAAGTAGTGAATGAATTCTTCTTTTTGCTTTACTTGTGCATGCAGCTTTTTCTTTACCTATTAAACTGTCATTATCTTGGTCCATGAGTCTTTTCACCTTCCTTCTATTTTCTCCCCGTCCCCTCTCTGTACAGGAGAGGAGAGTGAGTGAGAGGCTGGGTGGGTGTTTGGCTTTTGGCCACGGTCAACCCACCACACCTTTATAGATTTTGTAAAGAAAAAGCTCCTATGTTCTCATGTGGCAGAAAAGGAGTATTGTAAAACTCTAACACTCTGTGAGAGCTGTGTCAAATCATGGTTGCTTCTTACCGGTAATTTTTTTTTTTTTTTTTTTTACCTAATTTTGGAAAGGAGTCTGGGGGATTAGCAGGAGAATGCGCATGGAAATTCATTTAACTGAACCTCTTCTGTGAGGGCAAGTCATTTGTGCCTGATCTTGGCATTATAAGGTGGTGTGTTTAGAGATCTAGCATTGACACAGAAGCATTATTGGTGCAGGAGAGAACAAAGGTAGGAATGTATTGTTGTGTAGGTCAACTTGTAAAGGAAACTGATACTCCTTCATTGGAATTTGATATTTGAATTTTATAGATTTGTATTACTGAAAGTGAATACCATTTTAATGTTCAGGAGAATGAAAAGCTCATGAATATTTAGGAAATAACCATTACGGGTTTTAGGTCTTTATTTTACCATCCTACTAAGCCAATATGATGTAATGAATAGAATCAATAAAATGTTGACTTTCATTATTGTAGAGCTGCCTTTCTTCCTGGACATGGTAGTTAAAATTTTTGGCACGTTTCAGATCATGTGTCCACTTCTACTCCCAAATCCCCCCAGATCCTCAGTGCTGCCTGTTCTTTTGGACTTGGTAGTGATAACAATCTGACCAACTTCAGCAGTTGTTAGTGACAGACCCTAGTATCTAGGTAGAAGAGCAGCTGTCTGTGTGTTGGGAGCACGTATGGGGAACTGAAAATACCAGTGTTCAATGTCAATTTTTATTGACAAATCATTATGGAACACTATTAAGCATAAAGAGTGCTGGATCATACCTAAGAAAAGAGGTGAAGGACGTGACTCTTCAAGTACACAATATCTCATAGAATGGAGAAGATTAAGATTTTTTTCAGAGTTTATGATACT
>JAYKAV010002042.1:753712-778156 GCA_035582835.1 Phoebastria nigripes | reverse complement strand
TTAGAAAAAGAAGTAGAGATTAAAGTAGAATAAATGACAGAGACTGTAGCAGTGATGCATTCTTTTAATGAGAAGTACGGGTTGATTTTTATTACCTTTAGGAGCTTATATAAGAATGTTTCAAGGAGACCAACATCTGGGCACAAATTTAGAAAGTACCAAATACTCTTGGTCCATAATCACAAATATTCATTGTTTCTACAAACAGGACTAGAAACATGAGTGGGTTGTCTTATAATTGCATTAGTGGCTAATACAGTGAAAGCTGCTTCTGCGGCTAATTCATTAAGGATATTTCAGTTGGTTTTTTTAATGTCTCTTTTCTTTTTTCTGTATTTCTGGCTGTGTAATTAAGTAGTTGAATGTTTAGTGTAGTCCCCACCCCTCCACCGTGCTCCCTCCCCACCCTCTGGGGTGTCTTACTCTGGATCTGTGTTGGTTACCTAGAGATGCTTAATATTTTTAATATTTTGTTGGTTTAAGCAGGAATGGATGGGATGTGAGTAATGGAGATTGGACTAATATAGGCTACAAAAAAAAATTAAAATTCTTAACCATGAAGGCACAGAAAAAGAATTTGTAGTGTAATGGATATTTACAAGCTGAAACTCATCAAGAAAAAAAGATACCATTTATTGCAGATTAAGAGGAGGAGGTTGTAGATGGCTTTCAGTAATGTCAATCTGAAGTTTAATTGGAAAAACTAGTCAAATGCAGACAAATGTATTAATGGATTTACTATTAATGCTGCTAATACTTAATGCTAAAGTATATTTGGAAGAATTATAGTCTTTTGTAATGTAGTAATATATCAGTGTTAGAGTTTCTTTATCCTTAACTTCTCCTGCTCTGTTACTTTAAGGATTTTACAAATGCTTTTACTGTTCTCAGGGAGCTGAATTAAAAGGGCATACTGGCAAACTTTTCAGCCCATTTATGGTATTGAGTCAGATAGGAGACATAGTTGGGTCTTTGAGACTGTGGTGTCGTATTAGAGAACTCTGACAGCTACATTGTGCTCTTTATTTCTTGTTCGCTTTCAAAAGGTGATGTTGAACTAATAAGAATGTCAAAGATGGTAGAAAAGAACAGTATTTTAAACAGTCCTTGTCTTTATTACCAGAAAAAAACCTGAAATAATAAGGAGGTGAATAATATCTAGCTAATATCAACTAATTTTAGCTACTACCTTTTCAAAGAAGTATTGCAGCCAGTTGTTCTTTTTTTTTTTTTTTTTTTTAATAAGCAAAAGGAAAAATTTGGTGAACAGTAAGTACATGCTAATTGCAGAAATGTTAGCACACATTTCCAAACTATGTGTTAAGCTTCAAATGCTGTGTGTTGTATTAAACAAGTGTAATGCAAACCAGTGATAATGAAAATATACTGGAGAAAGCTCTGTTTCATCTCTGTTAATGCTAATTTTAAATATGAAAGAAAAGTATCTGTTGTAACTGAGCATTTTTAAATATAGGCTTAAATACAGGCTTTAAATACAAGACCAGATCCTGTGCATCTCAGATCTTGGGTACTTAATCTGATGTTCTCTAAAAACTTGTTTTCTGAAAACTTTTTTCTTTTTAACTAAATATTTGTAATTAAACACTATTCTAGAGAACTGTAAACCTTTATGTGCAGACAAATGTAGAATGAGTTTTGTGTTGAGCCTTGAATTTGTGTAAGCTTGTACAGGTACGTATCGGATTTCCTAACAGGATCAGTAACCTGTAAATGAGGGTTAAAAAGATGTATGTGTCTCTGTATTTTTCACCAGGCTTTATTCACATTGGTTTTTGTCTCTATATTGTTTTTTGTTTTCACTGCCGTTGTTATTTTGTCTTCTCCCAATAATAGTGAAGGTTTTTTGTCTTGAGATACAAATTTGTATACAAGAAAAGTCTATTAATCTGTATTATGATATTTCTGGAGGTGTGTAAGTGTATTGGTGTAAAAGCTGTACAAAACAGAACTCTGGGTTTTTTGGTGGGGTTTTGGGTGTTTTTTTGTTTGTATTCTGTTTTTTTTTGGTTTTATGTGGGTTTTTTTGGTTTGGGTTTTGGTGTTTGGTGGTTTTTTTTTGGTTGGTTGGTTTTTTTTTTTTTNAAAAAAAAAAAAATGTGTTCTTTTTCCAGAGCAATGACAATGAAGAACGCCTACAGGTTGTAAAACTTCTAGCAAAAATGTTTGGGGCAAAGGATTCGGAGTTGGCATCTCAAAACAAACCACTTTGGCAGTGCTACCTGGGGAGGTATATGCTGGTTTAGTTCCCTTCCTAGGAGGGGGGAAACATTCAATGAAGTATAATTCAATTTTTTTTTTTTTTTTAAGTGACACAGCTAAGTGTGAGTTCCCTCCTGCTGCTTTATCTGAAATCTGACAGATAATGCTAAAGAGATTATTTTACATACATCTTCTTCTGCATCTGTGATTCTGCAGAGTGAACAATTACAAGTCATCCCTTTTTAGTTCATTTTTTTGCAACTGTCTTTATTGTCATTGTCAAGAAAAAGGAATAGTTTATTTTAATTTCTTCACAAGTGAAACTATTCAATGATGGATTAATTCTAAAACAGCATCAAATGACATTTGCAGTATCAGGTGATATTAGAACTGGTTTTGAGGCTTTTATGTACAGTATTTGTATACTAGTTTCTTTTTTTTTTTTTTTTTTTTTTTTTTTTTTTAATGCTAGGAGTGCCTTGAGAGGTATGTAGTATTTATAATGCTGCAAACACACTTAGCCTTTTGTTTTTGAAATATTCTGAGAGTTTGAGATAAAAAATATAGCTGGAACTTGTAGTCAGGAGAAACTTAAGTATGGCTACTATGATGAAAATGTTTTTGATTTGAGTAAATGAGGATAAATTCTATAAATTATTCCAAATGCAGTAGTTTATAATTTAGCATTCAATCATACCAAACCCAGAGTCTTCAAAGAAATGCTACTTTTAAAAGTACAGGAAACTTAATTGAGGGAAGGCCTTTTGCTTGAAAGTATATAACTATTTAAAACATTGCATGTCATCAAAAAATACCAGATTTAGTTGGGCCCAAAGGAAAATGCTTCATTGTGTTATCATGTGAAGCAATGTGAATACGTGCAATCTGTTGTTCATAATTACTGTTTTCAACTAGCTATGTATCCCATACATGTATTTACTTTTTTCAAGGATTTTAACTAAGTTGTTATAGCTGTGTTATTAAAGGAACCATTCTTAAAATCTCTTGATTTTGAAAACATACTTGATTTTTACTAAAACAGTTATTCCTTAAAACCTCTTTATTTGATAAACAAGCATTCCAACAGCAATAATGTTCTAAAATTTGATTTTCAATTTGTTTAAAACCAAGCATTTTGAGGATAGCTTGAAAATGTATTTAATTTTTCAAGAGAGTTGTTTGTAACTCTCATTACATCAATAGTTTTATTATAAAATTACTTATATCAAAATTAAACATGAGAAAATACTAGTTTTCAAGCATCAAACCTAATTCAGTCTTTCAAAAGGAAATCTTACAGAAGTTGAAGTGATCCATCTCAGAAGAAATTTGTACTAGGCTAGATGCCCATTTGTTTGCTGTCTATCATACAGTTTAAAGAGGGGACAAATATCTGTCTTAAAAAAACTTTTAGTTGCTGATATATGGTTCATCATTAAATATGTGGAGCATTACAGAAAAGATAGTTAAAATATGTCAGGCATCTTTCTAATAAATGGTGTTGTCTGCCTGGGAGTTTTTCATGTGTACCAGAAGAGGATATTTCTCTTCATGTTCAGAACATGAATTAATAAATGAGTACAGGAATTTTTTCTTAAGCTGAAGACAGCCTACCTAATACTGTGAAATCAGAGATTTTTTTTATGCATGTAACTGTGCATGGGAAGCATAAAAATATTTTCAGAGGTATTTGAGATTGTGTAGAAATAAACTAATTGCTTTGGTAGAAGTGATATTTTTGCTGTTGTAAAGTGTTGTCTTGTTTCTAAATAGGTTTAATGATATCCATGTACCTATTCGTCTTGAATGTGTGAAATTTGCAAGTCACTGCCTTATGAACCATCCTGACCTAGCAAAAGACTTAACAGGTACCAGATTTATTATAACATTAAAATACAATTTTAAGTCTCCTGGAAAAGTCAGGAAGGTTAGTTGTAGTCCTAAGTAACATTGTCAGATGTTGTGGAGGACGTAATTGAGGTTGGAGTGCTATGTCACAGAGTCCCTGCCTTCAGTGCTGCTTCTCAGGCTTGAGGGGGTTGTACATAAAGAATGCCTTAACCAAAGAGATCACACTCCCTCTCTTACAGTAGTTGCATTCGCAACTGCTGTTGAAATTAAGCACCATGGGATCAGGCAAAGACAGCTTGGCTAACCTAATGGTCATGGCATTTATTAATTAGGGTGCAGAGCGGAGACTTCAGTTCCACAAAACTGAAATGCGTAAATATTATGCAGCCGCTGTCTAAAACGTGAAAACAGTCCTTGTAACTGTGACCACAGCCGTTGGTTCCTGCTCCTTCAGATCAAACACAGCCTGTAATTCAAGACCTCTGTAGGAAGTAGGCAACTGGCATAGATAGAAGCATTTAGTATTTGTTGCTCCTGATGAAAAAAGTGTAATGAAAGATAATGGGTTGGTTTGTTGTTTTTTATTCCCCCCAAAGTGTATATGGAGACTGCATCATCCCCTGATCAATAAGCTCCTACTTCTTGTAATTCTTTGGAGGTAATATCTTTGTCCATTTGCTCTAAGGAGGGAATTTAAAGGGCTGTTAAATGCACGGGATTGCTCTCCTGCTTGCTGAGCGTTTGTCAAGTTAGACACAAATACAGGCAGGCTAGAGGCATCCCATAGTTATTGGTACTGTTAAGCCAACTTAAAAAAAAAAAAAAAAGGCGTTTCTGGACCTTTCCTTAATGGAATGGTAAAGATATTTCCTCTTTGATTATCAGAATTGTATTTTCAAGGGTGTTTTTTTTTTTTTTTTTTTTTTTTTCTTTTTTACATTGCAGAAAGACTTTGTGCCCCCTCTAATGGTATCCTCTGGGAAATGTAATTTTGCTTGCCCCTCGTCTCTCTCCCCACAGCGCTTATCAAAGTCAAATTGTTGAAAAATTTCTCTGACTCACTGGTGTTTGAGACCAGAATTGTTTTGTGCAGTGGCATTGTTCTTCGTTTGTTTTAGTTTATTGTGTTTTTCTGTGGAACAAAACTGGTTTTTTTAAAAAGTCTTATTTGGATTTCAAATTTCATAACCTCCATAAGTGCAAAGCTTTATTTCTTGATGTGCTCTTTTGACACTTGTGCTGATTACCAGAAATGTTAATGGCCAATGTTTCAGATGAGACTTGACAATTTTCAGTGGTCATTGAACAGTAATAAGAGAACAGTAACCTCTGATTATTTGATTTAGAGTAAACTTTGAATTTTCAATGTTTCTTAATGTTCTCAATGTTTCACTGATGTATGCTGTGTACAGTGATCTTAATAACTTTTGTGTGCGTTTTCCTACCCATTTGTGCTTCTAAATTAACCTAAATTACATACTTCTAAAAAGATAAATGAACTTTGCCATTTTATTCTTTGTCATCTTTCTAAAGTGACAATAGGTAGCTAACATGTTTGACACTTTTATAAGCAGAAATCTTAAAATGTCGATAGTATAAGATTATTGATACTACCAAATAAGTAGCAATGGGTCAAAATAATCTAGAAAAATTGTTTTAAGTTGAATAAACTAGGATGCGTCTAAATAAGCATTATAGCTTGGTCAACGAGCATGCTTTTGAAGTATGTCTCTTGATTTGTCCCTGCTTACAATGGTTACACGTCTCACACTGTGGAGTATGCCTGGAGCATGTGAACTAGATTCCTTGTGGATAATACAGAAGTTGTGGTCAGGAGTGCAACTAATGTGCTCCAGCAGCCAAAGGGGATGGAGTCTGCAGGAAGAGAGTAGCCTCTAGCCTGAAGTAAGACTTTAGAATATATGCAGTGTGGATATCAAGTTCCCAGCACTGTCTGTTCTGCTCTACAGATCCAATTCTGTTGGGCTATAATAGTTGCTAATGTAGACATACCCTAACTATTATAAGAAATAATAAAAACAAAAATGTAGCCCCATAACTCTTATATCCATAATGTCAAAAATATAAATATTTGATATTCTAAGCAAATAAAAAGTTTTACTGACATTCCAGTTAATCTTAGAGAAAACTATTGGTTTCTTACTGTTGATGCTCAAAACAGTAGAAAATCATGTTTTCTGCTTCTGCCAGTTGAGTACTGTCTAGAGAAAGAAAAGTAGCTGAAGTTGTATACTTACAATGAAATACTTATTCTATTTTTTCCAGAATATCTTAAAGTAAGGTCACATGATCCTGAAGAGGCCATAAGGCATGATGTTATAGTATCCATAGTTACTGCTGCTAAAAAAGATCTTTTGCTTGTCAATGATCACCTGCTTAATTTTGTCAGAGAACGAACACTGGACAAGCGGGTAAGACATAATTAGTACTAATAATGGCTGTGCGTTATATTTCTAGACTGTAATTCAGCTTTTTAAAAAGCAACGCTTCTAAAAAATGCTGAACTAATTTTAAAATTACTAATGAAAACCAATATAATGCAAAAAAATTTGAGGCAGTCTATTTAATGAGGCATCTTTTGCCCCTGACTGGAATGCCACGTCTTATATTGTGCTGTATTTTTGTTCAAGATAGTATCATCAAAAAAAAAAACCCATAACAGGCTGAAGCACAACAATGTTGCTCCAGTTGTCTAGTTTTAGTAAAATTTTTAAGTAAAATGAGACCCTTGTAAAACATTCTAACATTTTTCATAAGAGGTTTTGCAAGCAGGTTTCAAAATCTGTTGTGGATTACTGATGGAAAATGTTTCACCATCATAGGCAGATAGTTTACCTGCTTTTAATTAGATCACTGGAAGACTGCAAATCAGTGTAGTAGCTTTCAAATTTGAATACTTTTGAAATTTAGTTTAGCTATGTTTCATTATTTGGTAAAATTTCAGGTTTGCTGCTTATGTTAAAGCATGGTAAACAAGGCTGTTGATGGCAAACTTTTAAAATTAACATTATCACCTGATTTTTTTCATTTGGTGACGTGCTTTCCCCTGTTGCACCCATAATACAATCGCAAGTATTCAGTATAGATCTGTGAGAAAGGGTGTTGGCTTAAATTTGTAACAATTCTAAATTCAAGAGGCATACTTGCATAGTAGTTAACTGATGTTGAAAGGTTTAGCATAACAGATATGATGCAATATATGTAGTAATGAGAAAGTTTGCACTTAGAACTCAATTTAACTTTTTTTGTAAATTAAACTATTTTATTTTGGTGTAGAATAGGAAATACCTACCAGGAAATTCTGTAGTCTTTTCAGTTTTGAGTTTTGAATGGCTAAACTGGGTACTATTTCTTTTTCTCAAGTGGAGAGTGAGGAAGGAAGCTATGATGGGACTTGCACAGATATACAAGAAATATTCATTACAATCGGAAGCAGGAAAAGAAGCTGCAAAACAGATATCATGGATCAAAGATAAACTTCTGCATATATATTATCAAAACAGTATCGATGACCGGTAAGTCAGTCATGAAAGGTAGGCGATTCTGTGGATAAGTGTGGTAACTTATTACGCAGATTTGTTTTTCCTTTGTCCTTAAGTGCTGACAAGAAGGAGGAGACTTGATAATCCTGTATGTTTTGATCCAGTGTGTAGTCTTATACAGCTGCAGCCAAGTGTTGTCCTGTGTTGTTTTCTTCTCCCTTTTTTTTTTTTTTTTTTTTTTTTTTTTTTTTTTTTTTTTTTTTTTTTTTTTTTTTTTTTTTTTTTTTTCTTCTTCAAAAGGCCAAAAGTGATTCTAAAGGGTGAGATAGGTTGGAACATTTCAAAATTTTTAGCTGTACTTCACCACTGCTTCAGTAAAGGAGGCTTTTCTTTATATTTCAGTAGCTTCCTCATTTTTATGTTAAAGTTCAGTAAGTAAAATTGCTTTAACAAACTTGCTTTAGATTTGCATGTTGTTCCTGTATGCTTTAAAGATAAGTCTAGTACATGTAATGACAACAGTTAAGGCATCTCACTCTGCAGAAGGTTAGTTTTTCTGTATGATAATAGCCATGAATTAGGGCCTTGACCTGGATTTGTGGTGAAAGCGGTGCCTCTGTCATACCAGCTATAGACTTGTGTATGGTTGTTCATATTGAAAAATAGATAGTTGCATATGGGGGAACTAGTTTGGGAACTTGATTAGTCAAGGCGGTCTTGTTGGCTTTGGAAATGAGCCTTTGGCCTTCACAGCATGATCAGATACAAATGGCATTGCAAACCCATACAAATCCTTTCAAAAACTTGCGGCCTCAGTCATCTCCAAAATAAGCAATTATTTCATGGTACCATGGAAGTGGACAGAATTGTCTGGATTTTCAGATCCAATCTCACTCACTCACATTTTTCTTAAACTTTGGGATCTTTTTAAACTAGCGGGGTTTGGGTTTTGACCACCCGCTCCAATTGTGTGTAAGGATTTTCTTCTCATTTCTAGCCTAAACATACATGATAGGTAAAAAAACAATTTATTCCATTCTGTTAACATTGACCGCAATTTGCAAAAGTCGTGGGCCTTCTTGGTATTTAAGATTGCAACATGGGTTTAGTTTTCCTTTTGTTTTTTCTTCTCAGTCTTTCCTAGGTAACTGGCAGACCCAAACCTTTCTCTCCTCCTGTTTCCAAATAAGGAACTTCCGTGTTATAACAGAAGCTTTTAATAATTTCCATGTGAATGTATCTATCTGCATTTTTATTGTGGAAGCAAAAGAAATGGGATAAACTCAGCCCTTGGTGAAGGGGCCGGGGAGGGGTGGAGCGAAGTCAGCTCCTTCTGACTAGTATCTGAATTCTCCTTCTGGGCTTCATGATAACATGTGATATAATCAACATGATATTTCTTTTTTTTATTTTAGGCCCATTAATTTTGATCAATTAATGAATTTACCCCACTGATAACATCTCTTTGGGCTGATAATTAAGAGACATCCTTCTCTAAAATCCTTTGGTTCCTATCTAGATTAATACATCTGATTTTGATAATGTCATCTCTTAAATGTCCTACTGCTAACATTAACATTATGTCTCCTGTAATGATATATTTTTGTTTAGTTTATGCTGAGTTATATTGGAAGTTACGGAACTTGACCTTTAGGTTTTTGAATAACCCCATCTTTATATGCAATAACTGATCTCTAGATAGGTCTGAGAATTTTTGAATGAATGTTTTAGCAATTCAAGACCACTTTCTTGCTTTACAGTTGAAGTTTCTTAATCCTGTCTTTCAGATTACTTGTTGAACGCATCTTTGCTCAGTACATGGTCCCTCACAACTTGGAAACAAATGAACGAATGAAATGTTTATATTACCTTTACGCAACACTGGATTCAAATGCTGTGAAGTATGTGCTATTTTTGACTTCTTGCAAATTAATCTTTAACACAATTATTACTGTAAATTAGCTCTAAATTGTTATGAGTAGCCTAAGCCAGTGGACAAAAGTAGTTAGCGAACTATCAGAAAATAGAATGTAGCAATAGTATCTATTTTTCAAGTGGGATTTTGGGAAGAAAAACAAACAAACAAACCAACCAACCCCAAAACTAATAGGGTGTTTTCTAACAAGGTGTGGTACCTTTTAACCATAAACAGCTAAAAAAAAGTACTGTCAAAGATCTGCTAAGAAGCTTGAGTGCATGTCAGTCCTTTTATGTCTGAAAAGAGATAGCATAGATAGTAGCATTGACTAGCCCTAGATCTTATCTCACAACTTCTCAATTAATATACTCCTTGTTTTAGCAGCCAGGATGATTTAAGAGTGGGAAGGAATTACTTCTTTGTCTTTCCTCCTTCAATATGCGTTTTACTTATAATTACGTTGTGTGCCTTCTCCAGCTTAAAATGGGTAGATGCGCGTGAATTTCATTAATAACAGTTTTGCTGCTTTAATGTTCACAGTTTGACTGAATTTAGTTAGTTTTACTTTGTTTTTCATTTAGTAGTACTCAGTCACTTGAAAATTGAATATATTTTTTTCTCACGTGGGAGACTAGAAAAAGCTTTGTATATAAAGAATGGCTTAAAATAACCCCAAAGCCTTCAAATACTACAGAAACTGATGTTTGAATCCCCTGCATTTCTTGTATTACCTGCCTAAAGATACTACAACTGTAACAAACTAAAATTAAGAATGATGTATTAAAAAGAAAAAGTTACTGTTCTAGTGATTTTTAGTATAGGCTAAACAAATGCAGAATGGCTTCTTTTCAGTACTTGTTATTTCAGGCAACAAATAATTTCTGAATTCTACTTTTCATATGCAGCAGTACTAATTTTAAAGACATACTATCTTCAGTTAGTTATATAGAACTGACTTTTTACTTGTGGATTCTGGAAGTTTTTTAAATGAAGCTGTGAGGTTTTTTTTTCATATAGCTTATTTTTTCTGGAAAGTGTGCTAATTTTCAATTTTGTTGAATATCTCCGATGCGTCTCTTACAAGTCTAATCATGTCCACTTTTCACAATTTGTTCATCTAGTAGCTGCTTTCTGTGTGCAACAAAAACATTGTTTTGATGATAAAAATCTTAAACATCTGCTTTAGCCTGCTTCTTGGAATGTTTTTAGAAGAGTGATTTCAGGCTTGTACAAATGAGTTCTTTATGGGCCAGACATCAGTTACTTCCTACTTCTTTTAAAGGCGGTGTAGTTAAGCATCTGAAATGAAACTCCTTTCAAAATCTCACTTTGTTCCAGTCTAATATGACCAATTAAATTTTCCATATCATGCCATTAGGAACCATTTAGCCTTTGCTTGCACAGCAATGAAATTTTAGGTGATAAGCACATTCCTGAGTCTGAAGTTGAAAAGAATTTAAAGGCTCTTATTGAACAGTCGTGTTATTTATTGATTAGATGACTTTGACAGCTCTTTTTTTTTTTTTTTTTTTTTTTTTTTAATATAAGGCGGCATACGAGATCTACTCGTGATTGGAATTCAGACGTGTGCTCTTCAGTTCAATTTATTTTTTGTTTGTTTTGGGTTTTGGTTTTTTTTGGTTTTTTTTTTTTTTTTTTTGTTTTTTTTTTTTTTTTTTTTTTTTTTAATGTTTTTAGAGCATTGAATGAAATGTGGAAATGTCAAAATCTGCTACGACATCAAGTAAAGGATTTAGTTGACCTAATAAAACAACCCAAAGTGAGTTCAATTTATCTTTATCTCACAGTGAATATGCAGTTTTACTTAAAAGAATAAGCTATTTTTTATTCCATTTGTTTGACTATCTCAAGCTTATTTTTAATGACAGATAGAAAATACTGTGAAAGTTAACTGATATCCCATTAGACTACACTTGCAGTAGGAAATGTGTATACATTTTGTTAGTAAAAGTGAAGAGGTAGGGGTGTATTAGAAATTTTAAAAACATTTTGCCAGTCATTTGATACTAAAATATTTGCTCCTAGTGTTTGAGTTACGTCTTGCCAGGATTGTTCTGGCTCTTGAAAGAGGGGAAAAACAGCATATTATTTTTGACTGCCAAATAGAGTAATTAAGAAAAAGTACCTATACACCCTAACTTCTTATCTTATGTATGATTAGTAACGTTCAAGAAATCAGAATATTTTTATCCCAACAGGTTACTTGTTTCTCTTCCCTCTTGGAAACTTCTTAAATGTTGTATTGGAGTTATCGGTCTACAACTGAATTCTGTTTTTACAAACTTGCTCAGAAGGAAAAAATAAACATTTATTGAGCATTTAGGATATTCTCATAAAGTAAAATTTAGATTTGTTTTAGTTATATGTATGTGCATACTCATGTTTGGGGGGGAAAAATCATAAGATTAAATTCTTGATGTAATTTGGAATGTGATTAGAACTTGACTTTAATGCCAAAAGTTTAATCTGGTGCTTTTTAAACAGAAATACTGTATAGTAGAAAGTGTTTCCATGCTCACATTCATATATGCACGCGCGCGTGTGTGATTTTTATTTTCTATATGCATATATACTCATATACCAGAGTAAATTTAATGAAGTTTTTTGACTGAATTATCCATTTGCTGGAATTACCTGAACAGGAAGAGTGGGTAACTGCATTTTTACAAGTGTGGTTGGATTATCTAATGTATCTGCTTGGAAATGCTACTGTCTTGCAGACAGAAAAAGACTTATCAAATCAAAATG
Source organism: Phoebastria nigripes (assembly GCA_035582835.1). Lineage (NCBI taxonomy): Eukaryota > Metazoa > Chordata > Aves > Procellariiformes > Diomedeidae > Phoebastria > Phoebastria nigripes. The sequence continues at coordinate 765,895 of JAYKAV010002042.1, read as the reverse complement.
CATCCCTTACTGTTTCAGTCCTGATTGCAGTGAAATTCGTAATTTTGACTTAGTGTGTTTAAAACATGCTGTAATGTTGTATTAAATTCTAAGTGCGGTAATTGCCAGTATGGTAATTGCTAGTACAGTAATACTTCATTGCTTTTCGGTGACTGTATTGAAATATTTTTCATGTACTGTTTTATATTCTTTGTAATTTAAATACACTTATGCGTTTAAAACCTGAATTAGTTTCTTGATATATTTTGCATTTCAGTTGAAAGTGAAATTTCAACTTTTCCTTTTGTTTTCAGGGAGATGTAATGGAAGTTCTTTCTCAATTGTAAAATATCAAATATGATATGGAATTAAACATGTAGGTTTTGATAAATGCCAGCAAGCATCACATTCAAAACAGTGTATGCTGTTGGCATGTTTGCATTCGTCCATGTGGCTTTCATCGTATCTTTCGCTATTAAGTACTAATTCTCTACACTTTTCTTTTGAGTAACAGGACTGTATGGGAGAATTTAGGGGCTTGTGATCTGAGATGCTGTCGTGGGCAACAACAGTTTTGAGTCAGGGAATTTTACTTAATTTAGTTTATTGTCAATTAACCTAAACTTTTAATTATTGATTCTGGTATTGAGAAATAAAAGCAAACAAATAAACACTTAGAGGAACACCATTTGGCTCCCCTTTGGACACCTCTCTTCTCCGCTTCACGGTCCCCAGGCCCCTCGCTGTATACTATGCTCAGTCCCTTCAGTGAGGCAGCACAGGAGGTGGGGGTCAGGGCATGGTGGTTCCTTTCCTTTTGCTGCTCCTCCTTTCTCACCCACTGCTGCAGCGTGGGTTCCTCCACTGGCCGCAGTCCCTTCAGAGTTGTACTTTCTCCAGTGCCTCCTCTCCACCCCCGCTCCAGCGGCTCTTACCCTGGCATCTCTCCTGCCTCTGCTTGGGTGTCTCTTCTTTTCCTTCAGCATCTCTCTCTTCTCCTGCTCTGCTGTCCTTCCTGCCCTGGCATCTCTCTTGTGGTAGCTGCTAGGGGCAACCCTTTCTTAAATATGTTTTCTTAGAGGCACCATAGGCTCCTCTGACTGGTTGAAGTTTTGGTGGGTGGTGGATCGGTTTGTTGGTTGCGGAGCTGGCTGGAAGTGGCTTTGACCGGCACAGGAGTCCCTGACCTCCTCCTGCACAGGTCACCCCAGCAGCCCTTTGCTACCCCAAACCCTGCCTGTTACGCCCAATGCAGATGCTTAGCTATTTTTACCAAAACCTTTTTCTCTGTGATGCTCCTTGTATGTTGGTTTGTTTTGTTGTTTTGGTTTTTTTTGTTTTGTTTTGTTTTGTTTTTTCCAAATTGATAATTAATTCATATGATTGATTAATTGTGTTTGGGATAAGAGTGCATTTTCACAATTGGAGTAGAACTGAAGAGGCATATAGTCCAAGGCAGTAATAATCTTGAGASAAATACCCATTAGTCATTCAGAGCTATAGAAACTTTGTTTCCTTTCAGGAAACAAAACTGAAATGAACTAGTGACCTTTTAGAATATAACTGGGTGTTATCATATGTGCTTTTTCACTTTGGTTGAATTTCTCCACATAGTCATGATAGCTTAGTTGTTGATTTTTCTCCTGTAGGTGTTGTCCCTGTGGCAAGCGTAGGCATTGTGAGAGCTCTGAGATGAACGGGGGATAGGACAAGAAGCAGCGTACAGAAGTTGCCACAAGGAAACTTTTGATTAGGTAGTAAGAAAAAAAAATTGCAGTAAGGGTGACCAAATATGGGAACAGGTAGCCCAGAGAGATTGTGAAATCTTCAGCCTTGTAAATATTTAAAATGCAACTAGATGAGGCCTGGAGCAAAACCTGATCTAAGTTGGCCCTGCTTTGAGTAGGCGGTTGAACCAGGTGACCTACAGTTTTCACTTCCAACCTACGTTATTCTGTGATTATAAATCTTTGAACTTTCCAGTCCACTGTTTTTCTCATCTTAGAAAACCTTTTTGCCGTTTAGTGAAACTCTTCAGGCTTTCTCCTTTTTGCCTCTTCAGGCTTTCCCCAGCGTAAGCACTATTGAGGAGACTGAAAATGTGTTATGATCAACAGAAATGGAAAGTTTCTTAATTTCCCTAATCTGAGACAGAATGGACATCAAACTTGCCTTTAAGATGAGTTACTTCTCTGAAGAGCAAAAGCATAAATCACAGCTCCTCTTGTTTTCTCCTACAGCAACGGTATACAGTTAAATGAAATACATAAACTTGCCTGTTCACATGTGGAAAAGTGGGTGAATGCTGATTTGTCTATATTGGAGTATAAGCTTAATTTGCTGCAGATATACAGCTGTTCTGATGCTTCCATGTCATGAATGCAAGATAATGTAGATAAAGTGCCACAGTAGATGTTCTAAAAAGAAATGTTTCTTGATCATCTTCAATCTGTCATTATTCAGTGGAGTTATACTACTAGAAGTTAAAAGAATACTTCTGACTCAGGTTTGTTTGGCTGAATGATTAGCAGTTTGCTCAACTTAAGGTCTGTTTTAATGGGAGCTTTAGCCAGTGCTTGAAGACTTAGCCAGTGTTAGAAGACCAAATCAGTCAGAACCAAAGAAACTCTGCAGTACAATTTTGGTATTTTTCTTCTGAGTTGCAAGAGGTGTGAATAGGAGATTCTGTATCTGTTGACATTGTTATTTGAATCCTGTAAACCAGATTTTATTTCTGGTTTTTTCATTTCTTGTCTGAACATGCCTGTTCAGCTGTGACAGCCAAAAGCCCCAAAAGTGACAGCATTCTTCCAACACTGAAAAGTGACTGGAAGGTCTGCAGAAATACTTAATGGCTGGAATTATGTGCCAGGTGTCCATGTCACAAGATAGAGAGGACGTTCACTAAAAACATTGCTTGTCTTAATCTCATGCTATATTTTTGTTATACTCTGATCTTTCCAAGGTTGCCACTATTCTCAAACATTGCCAGATTTTCCACAAATTGGCTAATTAATTTCCTTTTTTTTGTTGTTGTTGCATGACAAAAAAACCTGTGCAAATATGTTAGAACTCAAAATAATCCTATTTTCTTTCATAGTCCCTAGTCAACTGCAGAACAGAAATTTACTCTGAAAAGTTGAAGGATACTCCTCCTGGAAATAGACACTTCCATGTGTTAGCCAAGGTTATTGTAATAAATTGTAATCTTGTTATCTCCAGAGAGCTAGTATGGCTTGTTTGAACCTTATTTGAGATCTATATGCAGATTTCATTAATAAAATGCAAAGAAATCAGATGCGCCTGAACAAGACTTTGACCTCTGTCTTGAAGTTTTTCCTATCCGCTCCATAATAATTCTAAGACTTTTATAAGAAAATGTTAGCGTCTTGCAAAACTATCTCTTAGCGGCTCTTTCCTGATATGAGCCTGATGCAAATGAACACCTACAGTGGGCCTTTTCCTCGTGTTAAGTACTTTAGAAGATAAAGAACTCTTCCTACCAAGATGAGCCTTCTGAGTTGATTTGACATTTTCTTGTTTGTAATTTTTAGGCTTGTCTACTACCWATTTTGGCTGTTATAAAGGGAGTTCTATAAGACAATTTAAGCAATGGTGGTGGCTAAACACTGTTCTTTTTAAATTTAAAGACTTTTCAGTGAAAGCTCATAAAGTGTGGTTGTGTCTTATTGTCCTGGTTTTGGCTGGTATAGAGTTAATTTTCTTTCTAGTAGCTGGTGTAGTGCTGTGTTTTGGATTTAGTGCAAGAATAATGTTGATTACACACTGATGTTTTAGTTGTTGCTAAGTAACGTTTACACTAGTCAAGGACTTTTTAGCTTCCCATGCTCTGCCAAGTGCACAAGAAGCTGGGAGGGACGATAGCCAGGACAGCTAACCCAACTGGCCAATGGGGTATTCCATACCATATGACATCATGCTGAGTATATATGCTGAGTGTATAAACTGGGGGGTTGGCTGGCGGGGGAGGGCAATCGCTGCTCAGGGACTGGCTGGGCATCAGTCAGCAGGTGGTGAGTAATTGCATTGTGCATCACTTATTTTGTATATTCTATTATTATTATTTATTATTATTTTCCCTTCCTTTTCTGTTCTATTAAACTGTCTTTATCTCAACCCACAAGTTTTCTCACTTTTACTCTTGCAATTCTCTCCCCCATCCCACCAGGGGGGAGTGTGCAAGCAGCTGTGTGGTGTTTGGCTGCCTGACAGGTTAAACCACAACACTTATTTAAATCTTTTCTCAGAAGAATATAATCTGATAGTTGTAGACCGTAATTGATACTATTTATATGCATTTATGAAGTTCTGTAGACTTGGTAAGTTGTGTCACCAAGGTTGATCTGTCAGAAGTCAATTGGCAAAAGAGCAGGTTCCTTTATGGTTTGGAAGCTGATGGGTCTATATGCTTTTGACAATACTGCTGTAAGCTTGAATTTTCTTTCAAGTTCCAATTTTCATTTTCCTTAGGAAGATTTCAGAGTTGTTTCACTGCTGCGTAGTAAATGTTGTTAAAGATTTCTCCCCTCCCCTTTGAACACTTTTCTGAAGATTATTAGGCTGTTACCTTCACTGTACAGTTAAGGATTCCCTTTGTCATTTTTACTGATATTCCTTAATATTTGAAACTTCAGTATAATTCCATAAAACTTCCTAGTCTGTAGAATACTGTGGATTACAGCTAAAAGTTGGGGGAAAAGTGTCTTGGAAACTAATTTGTCTCCCTTCAGTAGCAGGTGATATGTTGTAGAAACATTACTTATTTGTTAGAAATATATTCTTGTAAAGAAAATGTACTTAATATGTAGTTTTAGCTGACTGTGAAATTTGTGGTATTCTTTCTTCCCTCTTCCATTTACTCTGTGTCAGAACTAACTCTTAAGGTGGACTTTGTATGTGGAATTTGAAATCTTGTACCAGAAGAATTACTGACAAGAAGAAAATAAATGAGATAAAAGTCTGTTTTGCGTAACTTATTTTGCTTGTAAGGAGCTGTTGGATGATTTTACATCAGCAATGGTTTCACTGAAATCTAAGCTTCACAGATATCCTGAAATGCAGTTTTGTTTTTATTTCTTTTGTTGTCATGGTCCCTGATCATTACTGTCACAATTACACTGCTATCCTCTGCCTTCCCTGTTCAGCTGAACAGGAATAGAAATTGTCTTATTATTGACTTGCTCCATTGTTTACAATAAGGTGGGAACTACTGCTGAGACTACTCAGAATCAATATCTGATCAGGAAGATAAAGTGAATTTAATGCTTGCTGTTCACTTTATATTTAAAAACAAAGAGCCTTTAGATGGAAAACAGTTACAGAAATAACCCATCTGTGCTGTTTATAAGTTTTATATAGTAGATTGAAAAGTAATAAAAATATTTTACTTGAGCATATGTGTGACAGAGTGTTACTGTAGGCATGATCTACCTTTTACTTCCTGTAACTATCTAGCATTCACTTTGCAGTGGTGGTTTTAATTTCTAACACACTGATGTGTTAGCAAAATGATGGGTGCTGACTTGTTGATAATGCATTATGGAATTTTGTTCACTCAATATTCAAGTGGAAATATGTAATGTAAAATTTTTACTTAATACGTTTTTCTTTTGTGACTTGCAGACAGATGCCAGCAGTAAAGCTATATTCTCAAAAGTGATGGTTATAACAAGTAAGTCAGTTGAAGTTTTTACACTTGTCTAAAAATTACAGTTGAAATATATTGCCTTCTTGCTTTAAAAATCATTTGAGATAAGCTTATAACAAATAAGTTTTGTAACAGATAAAATTTATAACAAATCGTGATAAACATGATGTAACAATATGCTTTAAATTAAGACAACTGTAAGCAGAATTACTTCCTCACTGTAAAAAGTCTCCAGTCATGAAGCTTATCACATGACATTCTGGCTGCATCTGTTGTAGACTAATTCAAAATGTAGATGATCTAGGGTGTTAGTGTCTGCTTTACCATTTATTATAGAATATATATTAACTGATGTTAACTAACCCACTAAACTATCTACTGACTTACCTGTCTTTGAGGTGTTGGTATTGTAAGTTCTGTTGGGAGAATGCAAAAAAGTTTGGGTTTCAGTAGCAGGAAGACACTTTGGAAACTGAAGGAATTCTGTCTAACCTGAACTCTTGGCRAAGAAAAAACCACCAACCCCAAAGCAACACTTGTTCTCCTCAGCCCACCATGCCAATAGCATTAAAACCAGTGAGAAGAAGAAAAACTTGCTTTACAATTCTGAAATTTTGTTCTTAAATCAACCTTTTTTTGAAAAAGCAAACTGTTCTGGAAAAAAAAGGTACTACCTAAGGCTATTTTGAAAAAATGTGGAGGAAAAACTGAATCTTGCTGCCTGGCTGGCCATGTTCCAAATTCTTTTTTTCCTTTTATTTATAATATAAAAGTCGCTCAGTTTGTAATTTTTCTGATTCTTTTAGTTCTGGGTTGCATTTTTAAAAAAAAAAGTCAATACAGCAAAAGAAATACTTAGTAGAACTTGTTTTGAACTAACTATCCTGTAGTCCTATATCATTTTCTGTGCCAACTTTGATTAACAACTAGTGTATCAAAACTATGAAACAGCTTAAATAGTATACTAACACTTTGCCAATAAATTGTCCTGTTATAATATAAAAAGTAAATACAAAATTAATATTTAGTTTAAAAAATGCATTTTTAAAGCTTTTTTTAAAATGTTGCAAGCTGTTGTAAAGCTTATGTGTAGTGAAGGAGTAATTTAGCAAAAATACCCTTTTGGTGTTTTTCACACTTGTCGTATCAGGTGATCTATTTACCGAGTATATTTTTCTGTGTAGTATAGGCTTTGCATTCTGAGGTCAACTTCAGCTGTTAATATTATTAACAGGAACAAGTAGGCTTACTGGAAATTGAGTGTGAAGGGAGAAGAAAGCAATAGCCAGGGGAGGTGTGTGGGTATACAGATTTTTAGAAATTGGTGTCCTCGTAGATACATCTTGCACGTATTAAGATGTTTAGTGTTCCCCCCTGCCCCGCCTTCTTGGTTAACTTAAACATACATAGAAACTTTCTTGATGTGACATTTCAAACTTGTGTGATCTACAATACTGATACTTATTAGAATAAATAGTGATTCCTTTTGCTTATTTAAAGGAAACCTTCCTGATCCAGGGAAAGCTCAAGATTTCATGAAAAAGTTCACACAAGTTCTAGAAGATGATGAAAAAATAAGAAGTCAGTTAGAAATGCTTGTCAGCCCAACATGTTCTTGCAAACAGGCTGAAGGATGTGTGGTAAGAATTGCTCTTAAAATATGTGAATATTTTTGGAACTGAATTGATTATACATTTAATTGAAACTTACATTGCAGAGGGAAATAACAAAGAAGTTGGGCAATCCAAAACAACCAACAAATCCTTTCCTGGAAATGATAAAGTTTCTTCTTGAGAGAATTGCTCCTGTGCACATCGATACTGAATCCATCAGGTATTTTTGTGTGTGTGTGTGTGTGTTGTTGGCTGTAGATCACAGGGTTGGAAATTGGGGTTTCTAATTTCATCTTTAAGCACAAGCAGTAATGGATTGGGCGGGTGCGGTTTAAGGCCTGGTGACCTGCAGTATTTTTTTATGTTTCCCTTTGCTTAGGGGTTTTTTGTCTCCTCATTCAGAATGTAGCCACACAAACAATTGATTTGTCATTCAGTACAGCCAGGAAACCTGTCGGTAAAAATGGATCTGTTGCTGATGGGGGAAGTTTGGTTTGTGAGTGACTGACCTATCATAAAAGAAATTTCTGTCTGTGGCTATTCAAAAACTTCATTAAAGCTTTCCACCCAGAATATTAGCTCATAGTGACATAAACAGTAATTAAACTGAGGAAGTAAAGATTGTGGTGATGAGGCATCAAGACTTTAAGGAAGAGTAAGCCAATGAAGTTAGGGGGGGGGAAGTAATTGCTGAAATGGTTATTTAACAGCTGTATTTGAGATATGTGGTACCTTATTAGCGACAACTAGTTCTAAATACTGGTAAATTCTTACCTGTTAATTCCAACTATAGTAATTGATTTTTAAGTACTTGAGCTTTTCACTTTCTGCCTGTCACATATACAATGTAACGGAGCCATTGAGATTTCACTTAAAAATCTGTTTCAGAAATGTTATTCTTAACACGATTTTTCTTTTGATCTTGGATGAAGTACAATGTGTAGCTAGATTTTTTTACTTTAAATTTGAAAATGCATTTTTTTCAAATTCACAGAAGCAATATAAAATGTATATTTAAACTAACATTCACATGTGGCACTAAGTTGTAATACTTGTTTCACAATCTACCTACTGACTGACCACCATACAGTAGACAAGCAAAAAAACCCACAAAAGTAAAAAGCATGTATTTTTAGTTTTGCCACAGGATTAGTCTTCTCCCATCTTTGTAAATTTTCACTAAACCTCTGCTTCATTCTTGAGACTGTCAGACTGTTTGGTTTTTTTAATAGATGGTCATTTTTGTCTAACTGGGGCAGAAAAAAGAAAAAAAATTGGAAGTCTGACTAGGAGGTCTCTCCCTTGATTTGCTACCAGGGTTTTTTTTGGTGTTGTTTTGGTTTGGTGTTTGTTTGGGGAGGTGTTTTTTGGGGGTTTTTTTGGTTTGTGGGTTGTTTGGTGGTTTTGGTTTGTGGTTTTTGTTTTTTTGTTTTTTTTTTTTTTTTTTTTTTTTTTACTGTAAGTATCGTTCACAGGATGTACTGAAGGAATATTATTAATATTGTTCAGCCCTTGGCAGGGAAGCTGCCTGCACCACTCGCTAATAGGATCATTTGGATAATCACCATTTCCCTTCCTAGGGTACAGTGTAAGGAAAAAAAGCAAGCATTACTGTCCAGTTGAAATATACAGGAGATAAGTCTCTTAAATTTTTCATCAACTCTTAGAACAGCTGTTTAATGGTGGTTGTTTTTTTTTTTTCTTTTTATAGACTAAACTTTATAAACAGTGACTTTCCATCAATTACTAAGAATCCATAGCACCTAGTAACCACAGCATAATTCTTACCTGAATTTGTTGCTTGTAGTGCTCAAATTGTTTTCTTATTTTGGTCATCCTTCTGGAGTAATGTGTATATAATAGTTCTTAATTCATGATGGATAAACATTTTTACCTTAATGCTTCATAAGCTTTGATTTAGAGGGGAGATGAGGGCAACCAGATTATGTATGTAGTTGACTTACATTTGTTTTATAACAAGCTTATGTTTTATGTTTTAAATAAGTTTATTTAATAAGCTTATATCTTAAACTTATGAAAACAGTCATATAAGGTGGAATTGCAGTAAATACAAGGCCATGTTTTTGTTTTCCTCTTCAGTGCCCTTATCAAGCAAGTAAACAAGTCTATAGATGGAACAGCTGATGATGAAGATGAGGGTGTACCTACTGACCAGGCAATCAGAGCAGGTCTTGAATTGCTTAAGGCAAGTATACTCCTGGTGGTCAGTGAGCATGTGAAACTTTCTGAAGCAACTTTGTTAAAATAAATTTTTAATTAGCACTCAGTATCTTTAGTCGTAAGCATGTGGTGGCTATCTGGAAGAATACTGGTTTGGTTTTTGTTCTCTATGCTCATCTTATGTGGCACATAAGTAAGGTTATCGTAAATCATTTAGAAGTTTTTCTAGAAGTCAAAAGTAGTTGCATGTGTGACATCAGCAGCTGAGTTTTGATTATTAGAGTGTGAATTCAGCAGTTTGTGAATATAGTTATACTACTTTTGGAACTGTACTTGTGTATCAGTACAATACTGTGGTTCCCTGACTTCCTCATAAATTGGGGTCTTACCTATTTCAACTATGTGTAACCTTTGAGACTCAGTTAACATAGCAAACCGCATCAAGATGCGTTTCTGGGGACATTGTGCAAAATTTCTTACTCTGTTCTCCCTTTTTCCTAGGAGGAAAAGGGCTGATCACTGTGTTATTTACAAGTACTGTTAAAAGTGTGAAACTTCTTAAATGTGACTACATAGGGCTTTTTGTTTCACTTAGAGCTTTTAGCCTAAAGTCTTTGACAGAGACTATGTAGTGTTAGCTTTGCCTGTACTTGCACAGAAAGGTACTTGTGCCATAGTACCACCTCAGTTACATGATAGTGTTTGGAGTAGTCCAACTGTGGGTTGATTTCAGAAGCCTCAAAATCTAAAGAACTTCCATGCAGTTTTCAGAGTATCTTAGATCAACTAAGGGCCTAGTAGATTCATCTGAGAGCACGTGATTCTTTAGCCAGATGTGCATGTTTTAGATAGATAGAAGTGCAAAAAACCAGTAGCACAAAGATGAGTAAGAATGAATCATGTCATGAAGGACTATATATTTGAAAGAAGGCTCCTAGGTCAGTATTTACATATTCATATGAACTAGCATGACACATTTAAGGAAGGAGGAGTAAGATTGTCCTGAAGAAAGTGGTCTGTACATCATGAGAAGAATCCAGAAAGGACAAGTGTAGGAGTCTAGAAAAGGTAATGCCATACAATGAAGCAGGGAGGCAGGTAGCTTGGTGAAAGTAGAAAACTGCATGTGAAGAAGTTCCTAGATTTTTAGGATAGTTTCTTTGCCATGGGTCAGAATATTATATGGAAAGAGGCTGATAATCAACAGCCACTTAAAAATGAAGAGAAGGCAAACTTTCAAAGAGGATCAAATGAGGATTATTTTTTTTTAACATGGGAGGACTGTCATACTTGAAGACAAAGTCCAAGAATCTGAGGGAGAGGTACAGGATCTGGTAAGTTGCTGTGGAAAGCTTGAGGGACTAGAGACCCTATGGAGTATGTCTATATTACTATTTCAGAGTTAGGAACTTCACTTCAGAGCACAACCAGTTGTTCCACTTAGCAAACAAGCATGAAGTCTGGGAGCACACAAGCTGGATTCCTTTTAGAGAAACAAAATTATGAGAAGGGCTTCAGAAGCACATGTTGTGTTGCAGTGGCTAAAGTGGGTTCAGTCAGTCTAGAAATACTCTGAAGTAAAACCCCTGAAATGTGAATATTGCTTCCTTAGCATCGATTGTGTTTCTCTTAAGACCTGCTTCTGCTGTAACCAAGTACTTGCTACTGTAGATGTAGCCACTGAGAAGTACATTTTCACAATAACAGGAAAGGAATTGAGACTGGAGAAATAAGTTAAAACTGATGAGAACATGTATAAAGACAGAGACGTTTAGGAGGTACTAAAAAAAAAAGTCAGAAAAAGAGAAATGTGAATCACGTGACAAAACCAGGCAGAGTATTATAAATATTCCAGTATGGCAGTGGAAAATGACTCTTGATGGAATGTTCCATATAAATGAACCTTTAAAAAATATTAACATGGCTTTCACCTTATTTTGGCAGGTACTTTCATTTACGCACCCTATCTCATTTCATTCAGCTGAAACTTTCGAATCTCTCCTGGCTTGCTTGAAAATGGATGATGAAAAAGTGGCAGAAGCTGCGTTACAGATTTTCAAAAATACAGGAAGTAAAATTGAAGAAGACTTTCCTCATATACGATCGTAAGTTGTATATCTTACTCTGTTTGAGTAGTGTTCTGTACGGGATTTTGGAAGTTCTCATTCTTCCTTTTGCATGCTACAGCATTATCCTGCATTCTTTTGGAAGAAAGCATTACTTCAGGTAAAACAGGAAAGAGATTTGAATGACTTTAAAATGCAGTGCTTTTTGAAGAATGGAAGTGAAAGTAATATATCTGAAGTAGTGACAGCTGATATGTCACTGATACTACTATAAATTTTATCATTGCCCTTCAGAATTACTTATGTTTTTTCCCAAATTAAATATATGGCAATGTAAAAAGCATTCTTTGCAATTTAATGGGGATGTGTAGGCAAGAATATTTCCAAAAGAACATTTAGTAACTTGTGCAGATAAAAGGTTTGTTTTGCACGGTATTTTATCAACAAAAAAAGGTTTTGGTGTTTTTTTTTTTTTAATTGAAAACAATGTAAATAACCGTTTTTTTTTTTTTTTTTTCTTTATTTGAAGAAATTGCCAAACCCAGGAGAACTAGCGCTTTTGCATTTTTCTTTTTTTCTTTTCTGCTTTCTTTTTATTTTTTTTTTTTTTCAATTTGTGTTTTTTTTTTTTCCTTTTTTTTCTTTTTTTTGAAGTGCTTTGCTTCCAGTGTTGCAT
>JAYKAV010002042.1:664526-753696 GCA_035582835.1 Phoebastria nigripes | reverse complement strand
GTTTTGCACGGTATTTTATCAACAAAAAAAGGTTTTGGTGTTTTTTTTTTTTTAATTGAAAACAATGTAAATAACCGTTTTTTTTTTTTTTTTTTTTTTATTTGAAGAAATTGCCAAACCCAGGAGAACTAGCGCTTTTGCAGAGGTGTTGCGTTCTATATATGTATATCTGTACTTTTCTGCTAGCTTGATATTTTCGTAGATTTTCAATTTGTGGAAAGGTACTTATCTCTTTTCCTTTTTTTTTTTTTTTTTGAAGTGCTTTGCTTCCAGTGTTGCATCATAAAGCTAAAAAGGGACCCCCTCGTCAAGCCAAGTATGCTATTCACTGCATCCATGCAATATTTTCCAGCAAAGAAACGCAGTTTGCACAGATATTTGAGGTAAAATTAAAATATTTAAGCTACTTTTTATTAATCTTTTATATTGCATATGTAAACTAAGGGATGTAGTGGCAATTTATATGGCAAGTTATATCAAATTTAGAAAAGATATTTTTCCTCTTTCCCTTTGTTCTCATACAGTTTGGCCTGAAAAATGGTAGTGGAGGGTGTTTTTTCGTATCCTATGATCCATCATGTTTAGGGTTATGTATTTTAACAGACGATAGAGTAAAACAAAGTGTTGGACTGTCTGCTAGAACCATGAACTATCATGGAAAGAGGAACCATACACCACTCCTCGCCCCTGTTGGGACTGGCCCAAAGTATTTAAATGGTTACAGAAATTATGGAAAACGGAATTATGGTAGAGACTATTTAAATAGATTTTATAGTTATGACTGCAAATGTACTTTTTAATTAGTGCCCATCAACCTTTTATCTTGAAGGCTGAATCAAAGTCCATTACTGAAATTGCCATCTTGAGGTGTAGTATGCCCACTTCTTCAACAAGAAGATATGCTTTTTAATCCATTGTTTCCCAAATGGTCCTGCTTGAGCTGCCACTTTTTGAACTACCCAGATGTGATAAACATTTTKTCTGTTGTCTTGATTTTTCTTTTGATTTGTAGGAGACTTGTAGGGTTGGTGAATGTGTCTTTAAATCTAAATAGTCAATGGTTCTTTTAAAATTGTATTTCTGAAATAGAAATAGACATGGACAACTTGGTACAGAACTCTTACCCCCCCCCCCCCCCCCTTGCTCCCCAATAAGACACAGATTATATCAGTAATACCTGAATTTGTTGCCTTTATTCTAGCCACTGCATAAAAGTCTGGATCCAAGCAATTTTGAGCATCTCATTACGCCGTTGGTTACTATTGGCCATATAGCCATGCTAGCACCTGATCAATTTGCTGCCCCTTTGAAATCTTTGGTTGCAACTTTTATTGTTAAAGATTTGCTAATGAATGATAGGGTAAGTATTTTTAAAATCTCGTATTAAGATTCTGTTTCTCCTGTAGTATGATACTCAGCAAGTACTTGTGAAAATTTTTGGCTTGTTGGTTCTTCTTTTTGTATATGGTTGTCTTCGGATTTCCACATATACTGTTTGACTCAGTTGAAAACACACAGTACAGGAAGGGAGACAGTACTAATTTGGTAGTCCTTACAAAAGTGACAGGCTGTATAGCGCACAGCATTTGATCATTCATGACTTGCCTTTTGTTAAAAATGGGAAAATTGTTATTGACTTCACTCAGTCTCTTGTCTTGAGCAAGCAGTTGTGATTTTTTAGGAAGTATAAAGCATTTGAAACTAAAATACACTGTTTAAATGGAAGACTCTGAATTTTAATTTTTCTAATACTTCTGTATTGATAGTGATTATAAAGTGAAAAAAATAACTTGTGCATTGTCAGCCATTGTTTAGGGAAAGATTTACTGTCTAAAACTATGTGCTTGAGGTTCCAATCTACTGGATATGGAAACTGGAAATTATTTTCAAAGCAATTGCTGTTACACTCCAAAGCAATAGTTTTCAGGTAGCAACAACAAAAAACCCCCCTTTACTACTGGTAAATTTGCTGATACTTGAATAGTGGGGTAAGAACAGTATCTCACTTCTGTAATGGTTACTTCTGTGAAATACAGAAGGCCTAAAGCTAACCAGTGAGTGCTGCTGTGTTGTTTTCAGAAGCAAACAGGAAAGAGATTACAGCAGGTTTCACTGAAGGGTAACAGGAGTGTAACAAAATGTAACATTTGGTTTAGCTTCCAGGAAAAAAGACAACAAAACTTTGGGTCCCAGATGAAGAAGTGTCTCCTGAAACACTTGTTAAAGTAAGTAGCACTTACTATATTTTCCTATGATTGTGTGTATAATACTTAATAAAGTTAAATATCTGGATTCCTAAAGCTGTCAACCGCTTTTCTCTGTTTCCTTGTCACCTTTCTAAAAGTAAAAAAGAAGTAACTACTTTAAAATTGAGAATGTGATCAGAATACACATTTTTGGATTGCCGGAAAAAAAGAATTTGCTTTTGGGAGCATCTACCTTTTTTACCTTTGTAAATAAATTTACATATATGCTTTATTGAATTTTTATTATAGCTTATTACAGGCTTAGGTTTGGTGCACAACACTTAAGTATTCCAGATATTATCACAGTTAAAGTAAAATTATTTTCTTCCTCCTCTTTAACATAGGAGTTAAATACCATAGAGACTTTTTTTAAAGTCTTCCCTTTTTCTTTTGAATTTTTAGGACATTCCAACAAACTTTCAGTGCTGTTTTGGAATAAAGAAAAAATTGTTCTTGGATTTGTCAGTTTCCTCAAATGAATAAATGTGTTACATTGCTTTTCTCTGTGTACAATGTGTATTAGAGAAAAACCTAGATTTTAAAAAAAAAAAAAAAAAAAAAAAAATCACTTTAAAATGGTGGGGGTTTTGTTGGTTTCTTTTTAAAAACGTCATCTCAAGCTTGTTCTTTTTTTGGAGTAAGTTTATTATCATGATTTCTGGGCTTGGTAATAGATATTCTCATTCAATTTTTCACTCAATCAGAAATAGACTTATAATGTAGAAAATACATCGTATGTCTGTATTTGGTTTTAAATGCCCTTTCTTCAGAACAGGGATAGATTATGCCTCCACATTTTCTTTCAGAATTAAAGATGCATGTACTTTGTAGCATGCTGTTTTTAAGTTAATCATAGCAGTCATTTAATTTCCAATGCCTTTTGAATAAAGTTGCTCTGATGGTTTTAAAAGTTCTTTGCCTTCTCTCTTGAAGTTGTTAAACTCTTTGTAGCATAATACCTCCTTCTCTGCTGGTTTAGTAGGTACTTTAGTTTCCAGCTTGGTACAGAACTCGTTACTGGAAATGCTTAGTTGTGTTTGGAGTTGATTTGTTAGCTTTTTATTCATTTGACTACAGCAAGAATATTTTTCGTATTTGTGCAATTCCATAGTTACACAGTACACTCCAAAAACTGTTAAAAGAATGCATGTTTGTTTTGATTTCATGAACTGCTAGTTTAAAATGGACGTGATTTAACTTCTGTGATTATACATGTAACTTGAAGTAGTAAATATTAATTGTTTTTCTTAATTTTTTTAATGATTCGTGAAGCTGTAATATCTCTCTAAAATGCGTTTTGGTGTTGATAAAACTTATCAATTGGCTTATAGAAAATCTTAAGGCAACTTAGAGTTGAAGCCAAGCCTGAAAGCTGTAAGAAGCATTTATTGGCAAGTGAAAACAGGTTATTGTGAAAATTGATCTGCAAATCTAATTAGCATTTATTACCACTGAGAAGCCTATATTTAATGAATGCTGCAGGCCACACCATTAGTTTATAAACAAATCTCTCTGACAGTGTATTTTTCTTTACTCTGGTTTTAAAAGCTTTTTTTAAAAGGCTCCCTTTGTAACATAACTGTATAATATAGCTAAGGGGATCTTAAAACTAGCAAGTTTAAGTGTGAAAGGGGGAAGGACTGATGAAGACAAAATTATAGGATCATCCAGCCTAACAGATGTAGACTGATATAGGCTAGCCTTAGTTTTGGACACGAAACCTTAAATGAAATGATAGAGATCTGTCACATTATGTTCACTATCTCGGAAAGAAATGATCACGTCCTATCACTTTTGCTTGCACTTCAAATACACGTAGTTCGTGTTGTGCTGCTAAGTCTAGTACAAAGCAGTCATTTGTGGCCTTTGATATGGTTCTGACCCATGTTGTATTTTGGCTTTCTTGATATTTTCACGTTGTAGATAATGATTTTATCTCAGAGGAGAATTCTAGGCTCATGGGACACAAATTGAAACAAGAGGTTCAGATTGGCTATAAGGAAAAAAAACAGAGAACAGTCAGGCAATGGAACAGGTTGCAAGAGGTTGCAGGTTGCCAAGACAGCCTGTGCAATCTCCATTCTTGGAGACTTTCAACATCACAATGGATAAAAGTGAGACCAACGTAGTCTGACTTCATAGCTGACCTTCCTTTGAGCAGGAGATTGGACTGGAGACCTCCTGACATTCCTTCCAACTGGAATTATCCTTTGATAGTTATCCTATTTGGCTGCAAAGAAAAAAAATTAAAACGTGAGGGCAGTGCAAACTCATGTCATGTTTGTTTAAGTCTTCAGGTTGCCAGAAGCAGTGACTGGGGGAATTCTCATGCCCTGTACTAATTTCATGGGAATGCTTAATTCTGAGGGGTTGCTGGAATGTCATCACAACATCATTAACACCAGCAAAGAAACAGGGAACATAGTGGGGTCAGAGGAAAATTCTGAAGGAGCTGGGATTAGGACTTGCTACATGGAAGGAAGACTAGAGTAGATTTGGACGGTAAAATTGGGGGAAGGGAGTTGTGGAGGGGGAAGAGAGAAGCAAAGGTTAAAATTGAAATTGCTCAGGAGCTGATATAGGGGCACAAGATAGCATGTGGCTGTTCCCTGGCTGAATACGTCATTTACTTGAAGACCAAATGGAGCTAGCATGTTTCCATCCTCCCAACAAATGGGAGGCACTAATGGTACAGGTACTGGTTATGACATGAAGAAACTGAATTGATAAGCTGTCAAAAGATCTGCTGCTGCTATTAGTAGTAGTAGTAGTGTATTTTTTATTGCTATTAAAATCTTCTGGTGGATACTTACAGCTGTTTCAGTGGAAGGCACTTTGAAAGCTAGGGCAAGACAATTTCATTTCTGTTCCACAAACTCCAGTTGCATTTTGACTTCTTGAGTGACAGACATCCTACCTCTTGCTGGTGTTATGCAATAGAATTAGAATTCTGTAGGTGGAGTAAATGGGCTACAGTGCTAAAAAATAAACTCGTATATAGATGACAATCCTAGAACTTGGATCTGAAGGGACCGTTGTGATCAGTTTGTTACGTGGAATAGATCAACTGTATGATGAACTTCATTCGGTGATACTGTGAATGTTTATATAAAAGTTTTTAGAACTGCCTTTTCCATTAAGGAGAAAATTTGATGTCACTGTGTACAAAAAGTGCTAGCTTCCTTTCCACCATACCTTAGTTTTTCCAAAGCTTTTTGGTTTTGTGTTTTGAACTTCAGAGTTTGGTGTTTTGGTTTTGGGTTTTTTTTTTTTCCCCCAAGGATGTCTACTTGATTCAGGTGAGCATTCTCATTTTGCTGTAAGAGGATACTCCTCTCTCTGTTTTTTTTTATCGTCTCTGCTTGCATATAAAAGCAAAATGAAAGGACAAAGGGATTCAAATACCAAACCAAACTTAATCTCCAAATTCATGCTTTATTTTCACTAAAGAAATGTGTGAAATTATTCAGTGTTTCATGATAGCTGCTGGATTCTGCATACTTTTAGAAGCTTGCCTCAAAACACTTGATGTTTCCATTGGCAAAAGACAAGTTATCCCAAGTAACAGGCTTTGAGGCTTTTCTTTAAATAGCCATGAAAGAAGTATTCTTTTCCAGGACAAGTTATCTTAATACAGGTTGATACTCTTAACAGTCAAAATGTCTATGAAGTGTTTTTTAATTTACATGTCTTAAATAAATTTAAACACAAATATTACATATATAAATAAAGAATATATAGGGATTGTTTAAGCACAGGAATTATAGGAATATAGGAAGATGAAAATGTGTTCTGCTTTTTGATCCAGTAATGTTTTCTTAATAAGTATAAGTTGTTTTGCCTATTCCACAGTGTTTAATAGATGTAAGGTCAGATAATGTTTTCACAGGACAAAATATGTGATTGCTTAGTGGAAGAAACCGTTCAAACTAACAAAATGTTGTATGATTTTTATTTGCTGTAATAAATGCTTGAGACTTAAGTGAAAAGTTGCTGTCTGGTGAGAGTACGTCTAGTTATCTTTAAGTATTTAAATGATGTTTTGCAGCCTTGACAGGCTTATGTTCGTAGCAGTAAAAAGCACTTGGGAAAATACTGTGTGACTGAATTAAGATAAAGATTATTTAAAAAATGAGGCTTATGGTGTGATTTGCTTTCTGCATATCAAATTTCTTTTCAGATTCAGGCCATCAAGATGATGGTTCGATGGTTGCTAGGAATGAAGAACAACCACAGCAAGTCAGGAACTTCTACTCTGAGGTTGCTAACAACAATACTACACAGTGATGGAGATTTAACAGAGCAGGGGAAAATTAGGTATGTAACAGACRGTAACGTTTTGATGTCTGTGATGATGCGGTGGGGAGAGTTTTAGACAAACTAGTACTTAAACTATTCTGTTAGACTGCTTAACAATTTATACATCTTATTTTGTAAGAACTAATGGTAAGCTTGGCTGGATTCCTTCATAACTTCGAGTCTCAGGTTTTTTAACACTGTATTTTAATGGTTTTATCTTCTTTGTTTTATCTCTTTCTTCAAAGAGCCATTACTCATGTTGCAAGAATAAACTGTGTAACTTCCTGTTTCCCATTGAAAATTGTTTTTAATTTTTTATGCAGCTTGCWCTTCCTGATGTACCAATTGTTGTGTATGCCAAAGGCCGATAGGCAGGCTTTCTAATAAAAAATAATAGCATGTTGCAGTAAACCAGGTGGGAATAGCTAGTACATAAGATGTTTCTGCTTGAAGGCAGACTTTAATCCCTTGAGGCCTCTAAAGTGAAAGGAAGAGGGAAATGTGTGAAGAGGATTAAGTCTCACTAAATAATTTACCTTTTAGGTGATTGTTAGACAACTTATTTGTTTTTCTGGGTAGCTTCTTAATCCTCTGCGGTAGGGGAAGTGATAAGTTGTCAGCCACTATTGCTTGCCAAACACTGAAAATTTATGTCTGCAAAAGCCATTAAGGGCATGGGTGGATTGTGCCAGTAGGATTAAGAAGGTTTTAATTTTGGAGTAGATTTTAATGTTATACAGTGATTATGCAGATAGAACCTATGTTGTGTGTGCAAAATTGCAAACCTGAGAATTGTCTAGTATGTTATCTTTGTAGCAACTGTGTCGTCTTTCTTGAAGTTCCTTGTAAATAATTGTTTCATAGTTTTAAATTCTGTAATATGACCATTCATGGCAGATACTAGGGAGTTAAGTGGCAGTAAGTTAACTTTTCAGCATAAGTCCTCGGAGCATATTGTTGGCTTATCCAGTAGTTTGTGAATAGATCAGTTCTGTAGGTCCTGTGTGTTTTCATGCTTGGAGTGTGATTCCTTACTGTGCATGTTTTAGAAATTTAATTTTCCCACTCTTTTTGTACTCAAAACTATAAATAATGATAGAAACTGTATATAATAATGTGGTCAGTTCTCCATTATTAAAGTTAGTGGAGGGCTGGGGATACTTTGAGGGGAGGGAGAAAGCTGCAATGACATGTGAGGTTGCTCTGCATTAAAGGCAACCCTTCAACCCCAGAGCTTGGACCTCTGCCTGGGGATGGATGATGAGCCAACTGAGAGCTTATGGGTTAGGATTAAAGAGCAGACTGGTATGGGTGACGTTGTAGCGGGTGTCTGCTGTAAGCCCCCTGACCAGGAAGAGGAAGTGGATGAGGCCTTCTATAAACAGCTAGAAACAACTTCATGTTCGCAGGCCTTGGCCCTTGTGGGGGACTTCAACCACTCCAATACCTGCTGGAGGAGCAACACAGCAACACATAAACAATCCAGGTGCTTCCTGGAGAGCATCAATGACAACTTCCTGAGACAAGTGATAGAGGAGCCAAAGAGGAGAGGTGCTCTGATGGACCTCATACTCACCAACAAGGAGGGACTTGTTGGGGGTGTGAAGGTTGAAGGCAGCCTCGGCTGTAATGACCATAAGATGGTGGAGTTCAGAATCCTGAGGGCAGCAAGGAGGGCAAAAAGCAAGATCAGCGCTGGACTTCAGGAGAACGGACTTGGGCCTCTTCAAGGATCTGCTTAGTAGAGTCCCATTGGATAAGGCCCTGGAGGGAAGAGGGGCCCAAGAATACCAATAGCTGGTATTCAAGCATCATCTCCTCTAAGCTCAAGAGTTATTGAGCTCAGGCAAATATTTCAGCAGACCTGCGTGGATGAGCAAGTAGCTCCTGGCAAAACTCAAACACAAAAGGAGGGATTGAGAGCAGCCCTGCCAAGAAGGGCTGGGGGGTAATGCTGGATGAAAAGCTGGACATGAGCCGGCAATGTGCACTTGCAGCCCAGAAAGCCAACCGTATCCTGGGCCGCATCAAAAGAAGCATGGCCAGCAGGTCAAGGGAGGGGATTCTGCCCCTCTACTCTGCTCTGGTGAGACCCCACCTGGAGTACTGCATCCAGCTCTGGAGCCCTCAGTACAGGAAAGACATAGACCTGTTGGAGTGGGTCCAGAGGAGGGCCATGAAAATGATCAGAGGGATGGAACACCTCTCCTATGAAGAAAGGCTGAGAGAGTTGGGGTTGTTCAGCCTGGAGAAGAGAAGCCTCTGGGGAGACCTTATTGGTGCCTTTCAGTACTTAAAGGGGGCCTATAAGAAAGATGGGGACAGACTTTTTAGCAGGGCCTGTTGCRACAGGACAAGGGGGAATGGTGTTAAACTAAAAGAGGGTAGATTTAGACTAGATATGAGGAAGACATTTTTTACACTGAGGGTGGTGAAACACTAGAACAGGTTGCCCAGAGAGGTGGTGCCCAGAGATGCCCCATCCCTGGAAACATTCAAGGTGAGGTTGGACGGGGCTCTGAGCAACCTGATTTATTTGAAGGTGTCCCTGCCCATGGCAGGGGGGTTGGACTAGATGACCTTTAAAGGTCCCTTCCAACCCAAACTATTCCATGATTCCATGAGGTATACAGAAATTGGAAGCAGGGGCAGCTAACCTGGCAGGAATACAGAGAACACAGTCTAAAATACAGTTAGGAAAGCCAAAGCCCAACTGGAATTGAATTTAGTAAGGGATGACAAAGGCAATCAGAAAAGCTTCTTTAAGTAAGTAGGTGACAAAAGGAAGACTAGGGAAAACGTGCACCTGCTGCTGAACAAGGCAGGAGCCCTGGTGACACAAGACATGGAAAAGGTTGAGGTACTGAATGCCGCCTTCACTTCAGTCTTTGCTAGCAAGACTGGCCTTCAGGCTCTGAAGACCAGGGGAAAGTCTGGAGCAAGGAAGACTTACCCTTGGTGGAAGAAGATCAGGTTAGAGAATACTTAAGCAAACTGGACAGGCATAAGTCCATGGTCCTTGATGGGATGCACCCATGAGTGTTGAGGGAGCTGGCAGATGTCATTGTGAGGCCACTTTTGATCCTCTTTGAATGATCATGGTGATTGGTAGAGGTGCCTGAAGACTGGAGGAAAGCAAATGTCTCTCCTATCTCCAAAAAGGACAGGAAGGGCGATGCAGAGAACTTAACTACAGGCCAGTTGGCCTCATCGTGATCCCTGAGAAGGTGATGGAACACCTGGGCTCCCCAGTACAAGAGAGATGTTGAGCTACTGGAATGAGCCCACTGTAGGGCCATGAAGATTCTTAAGGGACTGGAGCATCTGACAGATGAGGAAAGGCTGAGAGAACCGGGACTGTTCAGCCTAGGGAAGAAAAGGCTTAGTGGGGATCTCATCAATGTGTATAAATAACTGAACAGAGGGTGTAAAGAAGATGGAGTTAGGATCTTCTTAGTGGTGCCCAGTGACAGGACTAGAGGCAATGGGCACAAACTGAAATACAGGAGGTTCTCTCTGAACAGAAGGAAACACTTTTTCACTGTGAGGGTGACTGAGCACTGGCCCAGGTTGTCCAGAGAGGTGGTGGAGTTTCCATCCTTGGAGATATTAAAAAGCCATCTGGACACTGTCCTGGGCAGCCTGCTCTAGGTGACCCTGCTTGAGCAGAGGGGTTGGGCTAGATGACCTCCAGAGGTCCCCTCCAACTGTAACTATTCTGTGATTCCCAGTATTGCATTTTGGGAAAGCTCTAGGCTGCAAGGAGGGCAGGTCTCCTTTTCTCTGTGTGAGCTATACTACCTACGCTAACAAGTACTCTCAAAACCTGAAGCAGAGGAGATGATGTTTCAGGCACATTAGTTCTGCATGGAGCTTGCTGGTATCTTGCTGACACTTCCTGACCTTTATTCTTCACCCTTTGAGAACACAGTGAGGATATCTTCTTTCTGGTAGTGCTTACTGTGTCCCTACTGTGCAAATCTGACACTGGTCCTGCCAAATTAGAGTAGACTTTGGAGAGAGTAAAATTGTCTGTTCAGTACAGAACGTACTCTTTTAAACTGTACTTGATCTGATGTCATTGTATGTAGAGTCAATTTTTGTGTTTGTGGCTTGCATTTGTCTTTTAAACAAATGTATAATTTGCTAAAGATAATTGAATTAACTGAAAGTGGCAGGGTTCAGGAGACATTTGACCTCCTGTAGGCTGTTAGTCATGTTGTAATCATCTTGGTGTTATTGTCCTCATCAGCTGTAAAAATGACTCTGTCCCCATGCCTCTTTAAATCCACACAACTGCACTTTTCAGTGACAGTGTAAGGGAATAGGATTTTTTCAAATTTTAGACATTAGAGTGTCAGGTGAAGGCAAGGTCCCACTTGGAAAACAAATAAACAAATCCCTACTCTTGTTCATCCTTCTCACTTTGAAGAAGTAGGATTGATGACTTTGTTGAATTGCTTTTAAGACAACGAGTGATTGCTTTGAGATGTTAGCATATGTAGGTTAAATTCACCAGTGTTGGATTTTTTTAATATTGAATTTTGTCAATAAATAGTATCTCAACTGTCCTTTCCAGGTCTTTATTTTTCATTTTATAAGTCATAAACAGTCCTACAAATTTAAAATTCAAGATAATACTAATTTTCTATTTGTGGTTAGGTGAAACAGCTAAGTTGAATCTTGCATGTCTTTGTAGTAGGATTTTTAATTTTAATCTATACTAAGCATGAAATAAGAGTATTTCAGTATCAGAGGACACTAGCTGTTGCTGAAAGTATTGATATTAGATATGAACCTGAATGGAGATTTTTCTGAAATGCTATCTGCATTTTTCTTTAACTGAAGCTTACCAAGAGAAAAATTACTTAAAAACTTTGGAGTTTAGTGCTTCATAGTTCTGTGCTATAGATAACTTGCTGCACCATCCAATATGCAACATTTTCAGAGGTTGTATTCAAAAGACACTTTATTCCACGGAACATGGAAAATGCTTAGAAACTTGGACACTGGCATTTATCCTCTCGAGTAGAAGAAAAAAATGTTAACTGCTGGTTTGTAAAGTGAGAGAAGATGATTAGGCACCAGATATGTTTTCAAGATGTATTTATTTGGATTATCTTTGTGCAGCCCACCACCTTAATTAAGACTGTGTTTTGCACGTGATAACATCTTTCCACATGGTTGCACTTTTGTTCTCATTTCAAACATCTGGTCTTCAGCAATAGTAATAGCACTCAAGAAAACAAATGTCCAGGTCCCTCTTGTATCTCTTGGAGAGCTCCTAATAGGACAAAGGCATCCTTGGTACTAATTTTCAAAATTATTAGAAGTAATCAAAAACTGCAATTATCTCATACAGAAGCTTTTATTTCAGCCCTAATAATTGTATGTTTTGGGATAATGCAGATCAGAAAGCTTTTGGCTGTAACAATTTGATCAAAAATAAATCCTCAATTAAGAGTTTCTTCTAAGATAATCCTTTTGGGGAATAAGACAGATCTGATTTTCATCTTCAGCTATAAGAATGATATTCACAACTGACACTGTCATCCTCCCCCTTCCCACAGCGTGCACATATGCTTGTGGGTATTTCTGTGATACATATACACTGTAAAGATTTGGCCAACTTTTATGTGAAGTATCTTTGATTCAATTTTCAGAATTAAATGTTATCACTACCAAAGCTGAGGAAGATTGAAAGTTCTTAATTTTATCCTTTCCTTTGGCTCAATCCCTCTGTACTTGTAAGTCATTATTGCTCAGTTGTCACTGAAGTGCAAAAATTGAATCTTTATTGGGTTCACTTATCACAGTAGATGCAATTTAAAGTGAAATTTAGCATTTAAGAACTAGACGTTACCATGTTAATCTTCATGTCTTGTTTGAAAGTTAGTGCAGCTTTTGTCCTGTCACTTGGTTGCTCATGATCTATTTGGGTTTTTTTTAAACGTTGTGGTTTCTATAAAGTACTGAGGTGTGTATAAAGCCTGATTAGATAAATTTTAAGGTTTAAGCCCTGTAGTAGGTGTGTTTATCATGCACTCTATGGTTAATAATGGCTTTTTATCTCATTCTTTAAATGTTTTATACAGTTTTCATAATAATGGATTTAAGACTACGGTGTTTGCTCTTCCTAAGGATAAAGGGCAAATGATTAAGAAGTTAAACAGTATTTGTCCTGCTTAATGAATAATTACTTCTAAATAAGAATATGACTTGATTCCTGCTCCAAGTTATCAAAGGAAAAAGCTGTACTTACTACTTCTGAATAGAATTCATTAGTGTTTTAAGTGAGAGATGCATAAAACTTCTTAATTATTTTGTGTTTGATCTGAAGAAAGGCACAAGTAATTTTCTAAGAACAGTGAAAGCTCAACTAAGTTTATTAATGCACAAATTAAGTGGATATCAGTTTGCAAAGCTCATGTGAAGATGCTTTTGAGATTCTGATAACCTTTGTAAATATGATTGTAGGTTACAGAAAAACCCATTCATCTTTTGATATGAAAATTAGCAAATGGTTGGAGTGTTTTGCTAGGTGGGAGTTCAATTTGGGTGTGCAAGACAAGTAACAAAACCTTCAGCATGTTGAAATTTTTTTTTACTTGCTAAATCCTTTTTGCTATTGTCTTAGAAATACAATTCACTTAGTCACCTATCATAATATCTAATTAATCTTAATTTATGTTGACTCGCAGCATGGATTTTGAGCTATCATTGCTAGAAAAAGCTTGGCAACTTTGGGGACTAGAAATGGGCTGCTACTTTGGCAGGAACCCCTTGCTGAAGGAAAACCAGCACGCTGAACAAAAGTATCTTACAGGCTAAATGAGGTCTCTGAGGAGCAATTTGGACTGTGCTGGTCCAGTGCACGGCTAAAACTGTTTCACACCCATGTGGAACTTTTAGGAAGTTCCAAGGAATATTTTCATTGCTAAGTTGGGGCAAGGTAATAGGTATGTGGTAATAGGCTGTAAAATGTGGTGACATGGAAACTACTTTTGGTTGGAGGTTACTTCTGCTGTTGATTTGGGGGGGCGGCGAAGTCCATGGAAACTTTTCTTTCTTCTTAAAGTACCTGCTTTTCAGCAATGCAAACTTATTGGGATTTAATTAAGTCAAATAATTACTTATTTTTTACTAATTAACCTTTCATAATCCATGTGCTTGTTTTTCAGTAAACCTGATATGTCTCGGTTGAGGCTGGCTGCAGGGAATGCTATTGTGAAGTTGGCACAAGAACCTTGTTACCATGAAATCATCACCTTAGAACAGTACCAGCTGTGTGCACTAGCCATAAATGTAAGGAAATTAGGTGGGACTTGTGGGTTATCAGCAAATGTATGAGTATATATGTTGTTTGTTCTGTATGTTGTCTATACTTCTGCTAATCTGATTTTATGCAAAACGTTCAGCCTTGGCATGAATTTATTTTCCCACTATATAATCCTGAAAACTGATTTTGGATGGGAATTAGATCTATAGTACTGAGCTGCCCAGTGGGGGAATGCTAACTTAAAGTAGTGAAATGTTACAATATTGATAAATCAAGGAATTCAGTATTGATTTAAAGTAATATCCCAGCTGCATTATGACATTATTAGAAGTTGAAATGAGATGATATAAAGTATGTTGGACTGTGGTGACAACAATGACCTTGGTTTCTTGATACTTGGGTAGAATATATTTGGAACGCAGAGGTCTGCAAAGATAGTTGGCATCCTTTAAATATTAGAAGAGATAGGGAGAGATTTCTCAGGATTTCATCCTTAATTTCTGCCTGTGAGGCCAAAGTAGCAGAAAGGAAATAACTTTCAAATTGTAAGTAGAGTTACAGAAATCCTCTGTGTTCCTGTCTTGTAGACTTGGCAAATTCTACAGAAATTGATTCCTACCCTAAGAGTAAGGTGATCATGGAGGGACTCATGTTGGTGTTACTTGTGTAACTGCTGGTATTCTCCTTCCTCTGGAAGGAATCCCTTCCACAAGATATCTTCAGTAATAATTATTTTCCATTCTAGACCTTAATTCCTGTGACTGGCTAAAGCTTTAAAAGCTGCAACCCATTTTAAATGTCAGAAGATTTGAAATTGGCATTTAATATTAGAAAATACAAAGTATAGCTCCTGTGTGGATATTGTTTATTTTCATACAGAGTATCTTTTTAAGTGCTTAAGTTGTTTGGAGTTGTGTACAGTTAGGCTAGAAAAATCATTTCATATACCAGAGTAAGACAGTCTGTATTAGGCTTGTATATTGTTTTAACAATGTCTATGTGGATTTTAAGCTTCTGTGTTCCTATGGAAAGGAGCCCTTACTCAGTTCCCAAATGCTCTGAAAAACAAGAGAAATGGAACAAAACTTAAAATTACTTAATCAGATGAAATCTAAAAAAAATGCAGCAGAAATTCAGTGGTAATAACTGAAGGTCTTTACACCCAAGTGAGGACTGATACTTTTCAGTCTTCCTATTCCAAAACCTAATAGAAATGTTAGTTTTGTGTCAAAATGAGTTTTAAAGATTTTTACAATTCAGAACAAAATTAGTAGAGAGGAAAATAGGCACTTACTATAATGATAAATAAGATCTGTCTCTGTTCTGGAAAGGATACTTTAGCTGGATAATGTCATGCCAGACTAGCCTTGCCACGGTTGCATGTTCTGTTTTCTTCTGATCCCAGCAATCAAAATCTGTTCATTTCTTCAGTCATTTCCCTCCTGTGGCAAATTTTCAGGTTTTTTTTGCAAAATGTTAACCTTACAGTTCTCCTCTATCAGAATTTTGCCTTAATTGGTTTGACTCTCTTTTCAATACTTTAGGTGTAATCTCCTTGCCCTCCATTTCATCACTGTCTCTCACTTTCTTTTTTGCTTCTTATTTTCCAGCTGTATCAGTCTTAATTGTTTGTGGATATTGATAACAGATGTGTTGGCACCTTTTTTTGCTGTCTTTGGGTCTAATGCTTTCCTCTCCTCAATTTTTGAAAGGGAGTTTTAGGAGATAAGATTTAAATTAGAAGAACATAATAGGGTCATCAACATTTATAAACAAGTTAGTATCGCATCTTACTACAGAATCATAGAATAGTTTGGGTCAGAAGGGACCTCTAAAGATCATCTCATTCCAACTCCCCTGCTGTGGGGCATCTTCCACTAGATCAGGTTGCTCAAAGCCCCATCCAACCTGACCTTGAACACTTCCAATGATGGGGGATCCACAACTTCTCTGGGCAACCTGTCCCAGTGTCCTACCACCCTCACAGTAAAAAAAATTTCTTCCTTATGTCCAATCTAAACCTACCTTCTTTCAGTTTAAAACCATTGCCCCTTGTCCTGTCACTACAGGCCCTGGTAAAAGGTCTGTCCCCATCTTTCTTATAAGCCCCCTTTATATATTGAAAGGCTGCAATAAGGTCTCCCCGGAGTCTTCTCTTCTCCAGGCTGAACCACCCCAACTCTCTCAGCCTTTCTTCATAGGAGAGGTGCTCCATCCCTCTGATCATTTTCATGGCCCTCCTCTGGACCTGCTTTAACAGCTCCATGTCTGTCTTGCAGTGGGGACCCTAGAGCTGGACTCAGTACTCCAGGTGGGGTCTCATAAGAGCAGAGTAGAAGGGGAGAGTCACCTCCTTTGACCTGCTGGCCATGCTTCTTTTGATGCAGCCCAGGATATGGTTGGCCTTCTGGGCTGCATGTGCACATTGCTGGCTCACATCCAATTTTTCATCTACCAGTGTCCCCAAGTCCTTCTTGTCAGGGCTGCTCTCAATCCCTTCATCCCCCAGCCTGTATTGATAATGGGGGTTGCCCTGACCCAGGTGCAGGACCTTGCACTTGGTCTTGTTGAACTTCATGAGGTTCACATGGGCCCACACCTCAAGCCTGTCAAGATCCCTCTGGATGGCATCCCGTCCCTGTAGTGTATCAACGGCACCACTCGGCTTGGTGTCATCCACAGACTTGCTGAGGGTTGTACTTAATCCTTCCATCTGTGTCATTAATAAAGGTATTGAACAGTACCGGTCCCAACATTGACCACTGAGGGGCACCACTTGTTACTGGTCTTCATTTGGACATTGAGTTTTCGACTGCAATTCTTTGGATGCAGCCATCCAGCCAATTTCTTATCCATCGAATAGTCCATCTATGAAACCCATATCTCTCCAATTTAGAGACAAGAATGTTGTGTGAGACTGTGTCAAAGGCCTTACAGAACTTCAGGTAGATGACATCAGCTGTTCTTCCCTTATCCACCTACACAGTCACTCCATTGTAAAAGGCTACTAGATTAGCCAGGCATGATTTGTCCTTTGTGAAGCTATGTTGGCTGTCTGTAATTGCCTCCCTGTGGATATCCATATGCCTTGACATTGCTTCCAGGAGAATTTGATCCACTATAGTATCACTTCTGTCACTTTTTCTCCTCATTTATTGATGTTTCTTTGCCTTTTGTGACTTTCTTACTTGTTTACTAGAATTTAGATTGTAAGCTCTGTCAGGACAGGAATTTTGCCTTTACTTTTCTCTGCAGCTCCTAATGGATTTTAAATACTTACGAATGAGTTTTCTAGATCTTCTTGAGGTCTTCTGCAGTTTCCTTTGTCTGCCAGGCTATTGAGTTCAGATTCTCAGATGCAGAGTAACTGTAATAGTTTCAGTGACTTTTGCACTTATAAGTGGTACTGTATTAATCTCCTATGGAAACCATCTGTATATTTGTTTTTGAGATATTTGCATGTGTACATATGCATACATATATGTTTATGCTTAGAATGCTTTGTATTGGAATCCATTTCTTGATAGTAGATGATTATTCTAAAAGTTTATTCATTCTTAACACTATCAAGTCTAGCCACAAATTAGGACATTCAAGTGATGTCAAGACCAACTCTAGTATTACATAATTTAATTTACAGCAAATTTTCTTTAAGTGGACAGATCAGGAAGCAGATTAAACAAAAGGAAAAGCTTAGTTTTTAAGGTCTGTAATGGTTGCACAGATTCTGCTATGGTTCTGTGCTGGCTATTTTTTTTTCTCTGAGACTGCCATTTTGTAATGCAGAATGATTAGAGCACAGAATACATAATTAAGCGTTGCTGCTAATTGCTGTATTAAGGTTGCACTGGTAACCAGAGACTTCGTGATGATTAAATGCATGTAGTTTTAGTCATTTTAAAATAAGTTATGTATGTGTTTGGCCAAACCTGTAAGCTCACCAGCAGTTAAGTTCTTTGATCTGCAGAACAAATTTTGATGTCAGCAGAGCTTCATATTGAAATAGAGTAGAAAATAATTGAGCACAGTGTTAAGTACTTAAAGCCTGTTAAACACTGAAGACCAGATTTAAGATCTAATAAGCTTTGCTGTTGAAAATGCAATTTTAATTGTATTTAGAATAAATCTTTTGGATTGCATAAGTTTCATTTGTTAAAAAAAAATCCCAAAGCTTTTTCCGTTTCCTTTGTCAACTTTGAGAGTGTTTTAATTGTTTAAGCAAGTCTTTGTCCATTTTCAAGAATGAGTTGTGTCTGAGGGGTAAATGCTGCTTTGCAAATGTTTTTTTTTTAAATACTTTTAAATGGTGAACTTCTGATGAATTGGCATTAAATTCAGAGAAGTAGGTATGTAACATTGGGCTAATATATGGGTTTTATTTGTATGCTGTAAAAAAATGTAGAACTTGGTTGAATTTGGTCCCCCTTCTTCTCAGTGAACTAGCATAACTGAGCTGAATGTAAGGTTATTCTCAATATTGTAAGATAAAGAAATAAAAATCATTCCAATTTGTGCCACACAACACCATCAGTAACAATGAACCTTCCTTTGTCCTCTGAGTCAAGGAGGACATGCTTCCTTGTCAATATACCAACTAGGCACAGGTATCTTCTAAGCTTTCCAAAGGCTTTAGACTTAGGTGATGTTACTGAGCAGGAAAAGAGGGCTATATCTTAGCTTTCTGCTGGGGGGTGGATTTGCTATAAAGAGGCAGTAGATCTTGAGTAGGTCTCTCGGTTTGGGTTTGTGGTCTTGGGTTGCTTCAACGCTGGCTACAGCAGGTGTTTCAGGGTTTCAGTCCATAGAGGAAGAGTGTAACTTGAAGCACAGAAGGGAAAATGGGGCTTGATGAATTTCTTCTGGATTTAATTTTTGGGTGGGGGGAGAGGGAGGCTTGTTTTATCTAATAAATGATCTCTTCTGATGCCGTTTGCAAATTTAGCAGATTCAATGTTACCAGTGGCTAGGTTTTGTCTCTGCAGTTCCTGTTGGTTGATAGCTGGAAACCCTTTTCAATTCTTTCTGGTTTCAAAACTGTCATTTGACTAAAATAGCTGTTTATTCCTGTTAATGTTTTTTCTTCATATTTGGAGATAACAAATCTTTCCTCTTGACCTTTTTTTGGCAGGTTAAATATGCTAAGCTGTTTTGGTGGCCTTGCTTACCTTATGCTTTTCTGTACATTTTCTTGTAACTGTTTTCCGCACCTGCTTCTGTTAAGCTTCCTTGGCCTGTGTAACTAAACGAGTAAAGTATGTAAGTTATTTTCATACAGAGAATTTTAAAGTTTGTATCTTTTCTGAAAATACATTGCTTAATAAGTTGTAGAAGTACATTTGCTGCCTTCATATTATTTTACTTTGTGTTCTTTGGCAACTATTAGACACAGGTTATTCTCTTCTGTGGTCAGTCATAGTTCATAGGTTTCCACAGTATAATGGAAATGCTTGGTACCCTTATCTTATCTGGTCATTCTGTTGAATTTTACTCGCTTTCTAATATTAATGGCTTGATGAAAATTTGTGAAATCGCAGTCGTAAAATCAACACAGTGGTTACTGGTGGCTAAACACTGTTTCAGTCAGATCTTTGACTTTGGCTCCACAAAGCAAGTGGTCCTGTTGTAAACAATTTAATTAACTCCATGCCTCAATACTATGCTAAATTAGGCCTTGGATCCTGAGTGTGCTATCTTCCTATACAGTTTCTGAACCTTAACTCTTCTTCTGATCTTAAGGGAAGCTTTAACTGATTAATTCAATTTAATTGCTCTGAATTGGCATTAAAAAACATTCTTGCAATTCCTATGTTTCTGTGGCTGCAAGGTCTGAAATTGATTTTTGGCATATTTACCCAGGCTTCCATGTTTTATTTCACAGTCTATATTACTTTTAGAAAAGTTTATTTTTACCTTTTTGTTTTTGCTTTTTTTTTTTAATAGGATGAATGTTACCAAGTGAGACAAATATTTGCTCAGAAACTTCACAAAGGCCTTTCTAGACTACGGCTGCCACTAGAATATATGGCTATTTGTGCACTGTGTGCAAAAGATCCAGTGAAAGAGAGAAGAGCTCATGCTAGACAGTGCCTTGTGAAGAACATAAATGTCAGAAGGGAATATCTGAAGCAACATGCAGCAGTTAGTGGTAAGAGAATAGAAGTCACTTTTTGGTACAAGTGCTATAGTTCAAATGTAAATGTGAGTAGACTGTGAAAATATTGATGGTTTTCTCTTTTTATACATAGAATGGCTGTAAATTTCACTTAGAGGTATCTAATGAAAACTGAAAATAGAGTCCAGATTTTCTTTTGAATTTTTTAACAGGCATTTCTGAAATCTTTCAATTTTGTTAAAAGCTGTGCAAATGCTTATGCCTAAGCATGTTGGAAGTGAAGTAGTTTTTCAAGGCAGTTATATGTACTGTTTGAACTTAATGGTTGGTTATGTTGTAAGTGAAGTGACAATGATTAATTTGACTTCAGTAATTAATAATATGCAACCTTAATGACATAAATGCTGTACTAAATTGACTGTCTTTGCGCTGCTATATTGAGTAGCTTCTTATCTTGTCTTATGCTGGCAAAGGGCTATATTTGTAGGCACTTCAGGATGAGTTTATGTAATTCTTTCTTCCCAGTGACAGCAGTCTGATCGTGGGAATGCTTTGTAAGTTATTATGGACTAATGTTAGCTGTTTTTCTTATATAAAATCAGTCCTTTTCCCTTTTGACTTACTCAAAGCTACACACATACAGTATAACAACACTGGTATATGGTCATAGGAAAAAGTAGACCTTTATGAAGAGCTGTGGGCATTTTGAATAAGAGTTTTTGAAAGTTTTCTTTCTTTGAAAGATTACTGATGGTTTGGCCTTTGTGAAATGAAGGGGATTTTTTCATCTCATCTTAGGATAGACCAGACTTGTTTTGTGAATCTGATCTCACAGATGCTGTCAGATAACTGATTTCCTACTGCATTTACAAATCACAGACTTTATATTAGCCATGTCAGTCTGTGTGCGCCTTAGTCCCCTTAGACTTTGATCAGAGAATAAGTCTGCAGAGAAATCCTTTTGTGTATTGTTAATTAGACTTAAAGAAAAAAAGAACAAAAGTGGTGCTTTTCTCCCTCCTTGATAACATGTAAAAAAGAAAAATCCATTGAGCAAACACCTTTAAGTCATCCTAAGGCTATTCCTCTTGAAAGTTGAAAACTCTTTTTAGTTATGTAGGAGGAGAGTATAAGAATTCTCATATGATTACAAGTAATTGCTGGTTTCCTAACTGTATTAAGATAGATGCTGCAAAGTTACTATCAAAAATCTGTAGAAGAAATGAAGAGGAGCCTAGGTGTGTGTGATTCTCTTTATCCAGTAGGACCTCAAAGTGTGCCTGACAATTTTTTTTCTTGCTGAAAGATTTACCTTGAGTGATGCCATTGATTTGATATGTACTATAATCCGTGAGGAGTCTGGATTAAATATAGGTTGCAGGATTTTTTGAGGATTACAATGTTAACTTTGTGACATTCGGATTTACCAGTCTGAGCTTTTAACAAATAAAATGTCTTGAACTGTTTACATCTTAAAAAGTCATTATTGCAGTAGTACAGCTGAAGCTCAGTTCTGGTAAGATCATGCTATTTAAATGTCTGTGTGTCTCCCTCTGTCATTGTCCTTACTGGCCATGCAGTAACTCAGGGTAGTAATGATGATAGTACCTCCTTTGAAAAGCTTCCACAAAAAACTAGAGCTGAGAATCTCTATCTTTGATTAATGCAGCTATTTTTCTGAATCTATAAACATGTGATGTTGTGATTTGTTTTTTCTTGAAAACTTGGTACAGGTGAGGAGGATATCTTTCAGATATTTTGGGGGATTTCAGCATTTGTTGAAAAGATGGTAAACTTCTGTATACCTTGCCTAAGGAAAACTTCCTAGAGACTTATACCAGACAGTAAAATGCCTCTTTCCTCCCCACTGACCTTTTACAGGCTGGCAGGAATTACTCTCAGGCCTCTTAAATTCTCTAAATGCTATTCAGAGTGGAAGCCACTCAAGAAGAGACTTATTTTGATTGTGTATCTGTTACTAGTTTCATCGGGGTAGAAACTTGTGTCTTGCATAGGAATCTTTGTTTTGTAAGGCTGGGCTTTTACTGGCAAGTCAGTAAGTGGAAAAATTACAAGAATAAAGATTAATTTTTTTAACAAGTTTCTTTCCTAAATGCTCACAAAGGCCTGTCGTGAGGGGTTTTGGCACATTCTAGTTTCAAGTGCTGGTAGTTCGTGTCTGTAAAGCCACCCCACCTTTCGGGTTGTGTCTTTCCTCATTAGAAATTAGGAAAGAATGTGTAAATAATATTTAACCCCTGTCATGACAAAAAAAATAGAATATGTGTCAATATTTGTCCTTTTCCTGTTTTGTCTGGATCTGGTTCACTTTGTTTTCCAGACCCACTTGGAATTACTACTATAGTTATATTAGAAATTGTACAAGGCAGGAAGTTAATGAAACACTGAGTTCATGAGCTCTTGATGAGCATTCTGTTGAAGTTGCTAATTAATACAAATAATAGCAGCTTGGTTTGCCTGGGACATGTCTAAGGCAAGCCAATTTTGCTAGTGTTCTGAAATATAATTATGTTCTTTTTCTTCCCTGCCACATCTTTATTTTTTTATTTAGTTACGCAAACAACTGCTGGCTAAAATGCAGGACAGTGCTTGAAGAAGTGAAGGATGTTTTTAAAGTTAATAGTGGAATGTCAATTGAAACACATTAAAAACTGCTTTGCAAAGTACACTGGATTTCAATTACATAAATATAACTTGAAATAGAAAGAAATTGGGCGATTTTATTGTTTCTTTCAAAACTTATAATGGCTTACAGTCCATGTAGTAGAGATATTACTCTTGGTGATTAACTGCATCAACTGCAATGGCTGTCTAAAAGTGTATCCTTGGAACTTGACAGCGCTATCTTCTGTAGGCCTTTATTAATTTTGAACACTTCCCGTGCTATTACGAATGAATCCAATATTTTATGTAGGCTGTGCATTATCGCTATTTATGCAGACCTTTAGGAATGGGATAGATTGAGTAAGACTTGACTTATGCATGACAATTACTTAGTCTTGTGAAATCTACAATAATGATGTATTTTATTTGATGTGCACAATGTTTGTCAAGCACATCTCATATGAATATATATAAGAGATAAAAATGTCAGTGTTCTAATGTATTTTAAAATAGTTTTCAGATATTATTATATATAATGATTTACAGATGTTTGCACTTCATACTCATAACCTAATATGGGACAGTTAAAAGCTTACTGAAAGAAGATTTTCCAGACTTGGTCATGTCTTTCATGACTGCTCACTACCTCAAAAATGTGATTTTTCAAAAGCGGAGCCAGGCATTTCCGTCCTTCCTTCACATGTACATTCGAGAGTTTATCCATAGGCATGTTAATACTGTGACATTGCGTTTGCCACAAGCACTCGAGATCAAATGCTTGTACCATAGTAATATACATAGAATACTAGCATGCCTTCCTTGCCTATCGTCCTGTTGCACAGGGTACACGTTTAATAACATAGGTGTGCTGTGCATCCTCTAGTTCCTCTCAGTCATTAGGCTAAAGAAAGCAGTGTGGACATTTTCTGCAAAATGCTTCTTGACTTTCAGTGTACAACTTGTCTTTTTGTTGTCCTTGCCCTGTGGGATATGACCTTTTTCATTCTGATTTTCGTCATCAAACTTTGAGGTGCTGAAGTTCACTCCGCATAGTGTTGGTTAGTTCAGGAATTTGTTTGTTGCCTCATGGAATGTGTATTTGGTGATCATAACTCTGAGAGGGCCTTTGGCAACAATCCTTACTTTTTGAATCCCCCAGGAAAACAGGCCATCTGACTGTCGTGGTGTAGGAAAGACTTCCTCCTGCAGTCCTTGCTTAGGACTACTTACAAGTCTCGGAGGATGCTAGAAAAAGTTTTGAATGCTTTGAATGTTATAGTTCAGTTGTGCTGCTCTGTTCAAGTGGGATTGAGCCTTTCAAAGTCAGTCCACTACTACTTTGTTACAGCTTTCATGTTACCTCCTATCCTTTCTTTAAACAGATAAGGTAGGCTGTGGGTTTGGAGAACATTGTGGCAATTTGACTGCAAAGCCCCTGCAAAGGGTATTTCTTTCTGTTCTGTTGGCAGCAAGGCTGTACACTGCAATGTCGAAAGAAAGAATAGTAGCTTATCCTGCAATTGTGCTGGTCTCATATCTTGCAGTTAACATGGATTTTGTGATCTATCCTCCTTCTGTTTTTCAAAGTCTTTCAGATACAGGCTTTGAACTGAGGAAAGGATTGGCGTAGGGGGTGGCTGTGCAGCTGTATTCTCAAGGTAGCTAGAAAATATGCAGCCTTGAGTGAGAGATGCTTAAAATCTTAATTTTTGCATGCATGAAACATCTGCACATCAACCATGAGATGCAACATCATAAAGAAATGTGCCTATACTTTGTCTTAATGTATGCTGACCTTAAATTTTGCTCTTTCCTCTGTAGTAGAAAAGCATATTTCTTGATATGTAGTCTTCTGATGCATCTTTCTTCTACTTTTCAGAGAAACTGTTGTCACTTCTACCAGAGTATGTTGTTCCTTATACTATCCATCTTCTAGCTCATGACCCAGATTATGTCAAAGTCCAGGACATTGAACAACTCAAGGACATTAAAGAGTAAGACTACTTTTAATAGTGTTATTTGTAGGGTTAAAACAATCTAACTTTATTCTAAGTGAAACTTTAATTCATTGTGGTACCCTGATACACTGTCCAGTGCACATAATGATGGCAGTTATTTCTGTAAAATATTGTAAGAAATAGTATATATGCTTTTTTAGTGCTCTGTGATATCTTACAGAGGAACCTTCACCTTCTGCTCATCCTACTTTCATTTCTTTTTTTCTAAAGAATTGGTTTCCCAGAGTTAGACTGGTTCAAATTCATAATACTAGTAAAACCTAGAGTAAACCACCTTCTCAAATGTGCTTTTTTAAAGAATTTCTTTTGCATTTTTATTCATGTGGAGTACTGCATTTCTCCTTTAGGTGCCTGTGGTTCATACTGGAAATATTGATGGCTAAAAATGAAAACAACAGTCATGCGTTTATCAGAAAAATGGTAGAAAATATCAAACAGACTAAGGATGCTCAAGGACCAGATGATCCAAAAATGAATGAAGTAAGTGATACTTTTTGATTGGAAATTGCATTTAATTCTGGCCTGCTTCTGGAA
This sequence comes from Phoebastria nigripes, assembly GCA_035582835.1. Lineage (NCBI taxonomy): Eukaryota > Metazoa > Chordata > Aves > Procellariiformes > Diomedeidae > Phoebastria > Phoebastria nigripes. The sequence goes on along the minus strand of JAYKAV010002042.1, from coordinate 728,583 downwards.
ATGAGTTGCTTTTTGTCTACACACCAACTTAAAAATGTCTTTCAATAGAATTGTGTGTGGGAGATAATACTTTGTATACTGTAATGATTATATTTATTGTAGTTTAGATGACAGTTATTTTCTATGCTTCAGTAGATCTTGCACGTTTGTAAGGGAGTTGTAATAGTTTGCAGTCCTTGTGTTTCTGTCTTAGTAAGATTATTAAATGCTAACTTTAAATATATGTAAACATAAGTTTTACTGTTTAAATCATCTACTAAAGTGCTTTGTAATATTTAATTTTAAAAGTGCAAGAGTAAGGTTAGTATAGGAAGAGAAATACATGCATTAGATGTCTCCAGAGTGTATTGTGTAGTGAATGTATCAAACCCTGATCTTGTTTTTGAGGTTTTTGTGTCACATCAAGTACAGATTTGCCGCTTTTCTGCTTTTCCCACAGAGATGGGTTGGTGTGGTTTGTTGTCTGGGTTTTGTTTTTGGTTTTTTGGGTTTTTTGCTTTGTCTTTGAAACCATGGCATACACTATTCTTAAGTATAGAAGGATCAGGAAAGCTGGCTCTCTTTAACTGCTGGACCTACAGTGTTTTCGTCTTTTTGCTCCTATATTTTAATACCTTGCAATACACTGTTTAAGATGCAAGCTAATGTTAAATGTTCAAGATGATTGCTTTTAAACTGTGAGTTCTTGTAGTTCTGTGCTCAAAAGATACTGTCTTTTGTCAAGATTTCCAATGAACTTCTAAAGTGTTATTTGTTTGGTTTTTAAAATTTTATTATTTACAGAAACTATACACAGTCTGTGATGTAGCAATGAATATCATTATGTCAAAGAGTACAACATACAGTTTGGAATCCCCTAAAGACCCTGTACTTCCAGCCAGATATTTTACTCAACCTGACAAGGTATACCTCAGCATTTAATTTTTCTTGAGATAAGTCTGTTTAAATCTTTGTTAGTTGTAATTCAGGGGTTTTTTTCAATAGTTCTTGTAACTTCAGACTTCTCCCTATTATAATGTAGTTGAAAATGTATGTATGTATATGTTTTCATAAATATATTTATATAAGTGTACACACCCTGAGATATTGTTCAGGTTTCAAATTTCAAAAGCATAAATGATGTAAAGAAAATCTTTCAGTACTATCTCCAAAATCTATGTATCTTGTTCATTGATTATTGCTGTGATTTCCCCCCCCCTTCCCCTTTCTTTACAGAATTTTAGTAACACCAAAAATTATCTTCCTCCGGAAATGAAGTCTTTTTTCACTCCTGGAAAGGTATGTATTGTGGGGGGGTTGTGGTTTTGTTTTTGGTGCTGTGTTTGTGGTTTTGGTTTGCTTTTTCTGTTGGTTTGTTTTTTTGTGGTGGTGGTGGTGTTGTTACGTTTTGTTTTGTTAAGAAAACTAACATGTAGTTAATGAAACACTTCAAGTTTAAGAAAATACATTGTTTCTGCCCAAAGGGTTTATATGCCAAAGGTTAGTAAACAGGTAGAGAGAAAGAGATAGGTATAAGGGAAAACTGCTACTGTCTATGCTGGGTTTGTGGTAATAGCAGGCAAAGCCTGTTGTCTTTGAAAAGAGAGAGTCCAAAAAAAAAAAAAAAAAAACATAATATTTGACAAGTTTACAAAATGGTTAACCTGTTTTTTTCTGCTGAAGACTTCATTATTGCATATGAAGTGACAGCTATGGAAAACTAATATAAATTATTTTAAAAATCACATAAATTCATCTTTGGCAAAGCTGAATACCATTTTACAGTATCTTAGAAGATAACTGACTGTTCTGTGGTTATATTAATTTGTTCTTTGCCACTCAATACAATGCATATTTAGAATGTTCTTTCTTCACTAAAACTAAACCCAGGTACTCTTTAGAATAAAATTAAAATCTAGTAAAGGAAAAGAGAAACTGTGGTTTTCATCTGGATTAATGTGTYCTGTTCTAGATTACAGGAGAACATTCATTCGCTACCTTGCAAAAGAAATAAAAGCACAGTATCTTCATTACCCTTAACTTTGCTAATGAAGCATTAGCTGCAAGCTAGTAACTTACTAATAGAGGAGGAATGCAAGTTAAGAAAAAATGCATACATACAGGAGCATCTTTTTGATTAGAAGTTGAAAGCCAACATTTATTGATTGGAATATATCATCACTGTAGTGCGCATTTGAGTATTTGAACTCCATGGATTAGAGATTCACTACTTACTGAAGACGCAAAAGTTTTTAAAAGGAAGTTGTGCATCTTCCTATTTCTGATCAGTAGTCAATATTAAGTTCTCTCATCCAGTTTTTGACATAAAACATTCTTGCTAGTTTGTCCCAAACTTAATATATTAAGTGTACTGTGACAATATTAAACAAGAAACATGGTTTATGCTATCACGAAAAATCACAGAATCACAGAATGTTTGAGGTTGGAAGGGACCTCTGGAGGTCATCTAGTCCAAAGCCCCTGTTCTATCAGACTTTCCTCATATGAGAAATGCTCCAGTCCCGTCTTCATCTTAGTGGCCCTTTGCTGGACTGTCTCCAGTAGCTCCATATCTCTCATATATCCTAATTTGAAATTCCTTTGAATCCTAAGGTAGCTTTTATATTATTTTAAATTTCTAGTGCCAGGTACTCTAGCTCCTTTTTTGTTGTTCTGAAATTTTGTAACAAACAGCAGAAGTGTATTTGACCACCAAAAATTTTCAGTTGCTTCACCATCGTGAGAGCAGCATGGAATGAGAGTTGGTCTAGGGAGTCTCATTTTTGGGAATGGAAGACTAGTTGGAGTGGATGTTAGTGGGGTGGATATAAGCAGGGAACAGTATCTTCAGGGCTGCAAGGCTTTGAGTGTAGGTTCTGTGGTAAGGGAGGAACTGCTAGTGCAGGCCCTGTTAGTGTTAGTSCCTCCTTAGTAGGAAGTCCAGTCCAGTGTGAATTTGAACATCTCTCTGCTTTTGAGCTCTTTCTGTATTTGCTTATTGATTAACGTTAAGTTCTAAACTAATAGATGTAAATTCTTAAACTGGATTTTGTTATCCAAGGTTTATTTTTTGAAAGGATATGCTGTTTTCCTTGTATTCAGTGCAGAGTGAATCTTTGGTTTAAGTGTAAAATTCCTTCCGGCTATAAAAAAATATAACCAGCACATCCATGGTACATATCTCTGAAAAAGGAACACTCAAAGCTGCTATGATGTGCATGTTGAACTTTTTTTTTTTGCTGTCACTGACTTTAGACATAGCTAGAATCTAATATTGCAATAGAAGATGGATCATCCTAGATAATGAGAAATGTGGGGAATGGTCTTTAATTCAACGTTGTTGTACATGGGTGTTTGGCATAAAGGTGTATTCTCTTTAGGAGTAACTGAACTCTTTCAGCTCTCTCAGAAGTTAGTATGAGCTGAAAGTATTTGGCATGTCTGAAAGCTAATTCACTTAAATGAATGACCTGAAGCTCACCAGTGTCTGGAAATTTTGGCAACTATTAAAAGCCTAATGTTTTTAAATCTGTGCATGAAGCATCAGAACCTTCTCCACAATATTTGATTTTTGAGGCTCTTATTCATTCATTCCCAGTTGAAACTAGTGTGGTTTGCCATTACAGCTAAGCCAGTTTAATGGCTTCTTTGCTGAAAGGGCTGTCCTACTGCTATTTCCATTTTGCCAGCACAGATGCTTATCTGATCCAAATGGTGCACTGGTTCAGGCAGCTAGATCAGCAGAAAGCAAACTGCACAAAAAGTCCTGAAGTGGCTTACTGCAAGGTCAGGTGAGCACCCAATACTACCAATGAGAAGAGGACTGAATGTAAGGGTAGAGAGAAAAATACCGTAGGCAGCTAGCTATTTGATTACCGCTTTGTCAGCTTCCTTCTGGTGTCTGTTGTAATTTTCATACAAAAATGTTCATAGCTTTGTGTTAAAATTAAGCTATTGATTGCAGAAAGTGAAGTCTGTGAATATTTTAAGCATAGTACATGTTAACAATATCTAAGCGTGTAGCTTAAAATAAAGGAAATATATTTTTGGTTTCAGCCCAAAGCAGCCAATGTTCTTGGAGCAGTTAATAAGCCTCTTTCGTCAGCAGGCAAGCAGTCTCAATCCAAATCTTCACGAATGGAAACTGTAAGCAATGCCAGCAGCAGTTCAAATCCAAGCTCTCCAGGAAGGATCAAAGGGAGGTTGGTAGACAACAAAGGAGCTTTGATATTTCAAGTATTTGTAATGGAAACTTTGAATATTTCTATAATGTTTTCTAAGTGAGAAACAAAATTCTATTGTCTTATTTTGAAGTAGGTTATAGTACCACATTGGTATAACTGAAACTGTGAATTTGGCTTTCTAACCTCAGAAATAAATTTGCTTAAAAAAAAAAAAAAAAAAAAAAAAAAAAAAAAAAAAAANAAAAAAAAAAAAAAAAACACAGAATCAAATCACATCCAGAGTTGGCTGTAGGAGGGAAGGAGAGCCTCATATGTTTATTTTTTTTAGACTGTGTGTGTATATATTAAAAAAAAAAAACCAAACCCATTTATATATCTATATACACACATGTATATATGTGTGTGTATATACATACATCTGCAGTTCCTAGGAACCTTGTGGCCTGCTGTAATGTTAACAACATGTCACAGACAGTGAGGACTGGTAGGCCATTGTGGTGATCTTGCGTGACTTCCTCCTCTATAAATTTGTCCTGCACTTTGCTGGACTTCGCAGATAAACATTTTTGGATTTTAGATTCCTTCTGTGATGGAGAGGGGAATGTACTGTAATGCTAGAGAAGTCTTCTTCTGGTTATCTATCTTTAAAAATTATAGCTTATTTTGTGTCAATTTTTTAGGTTATTCATCAGTTACTGTATCTTCTTATGTTCATTTTTTAACTGAAAGTCACATTATCATTAATTTTTTTCACAGACATTTGGAGATTGCATAGCACCCACTATTCATATTTTCTCACATTAATTCAAGACTGTGAGGAAATGTTATGTTTGGAAATCAGACTTCTCATTTGGTAGTTCTGTGACTATTTAATATAGAATATTAATTTTAAATGTAGTGCAGTGTTTTACAAGAAATACTTCTCAACTCCTTGGAAAGTCTACAGAAAGGCTTATTTCTTACAAGTCATGCAGGTTCACATGCCGAAATACATTACTGGCTAAAGAGAGGTTGGAATCCAGATTCTTGTCTATATCCAGTGAAATGAATCTGAGACCAATACTGCTTTACATCCAGTTCATTTAAAAAAATGCTGCACTCACAGCCTAACATGTTCTGTCATCTTCATGATCTCCCCAGTTCACCTAAGTTAAACTGATTAGTGTTTTGAGAGGAGATACCAAAGAAGAAAAGTCGTCTGGAAGTGATGATAATGATTCAGTATGCATGGTATTTCCAATTCAGTCTGACTGAATATATAGAGGCAAGCTTGCATCTGTTAAGACAATGTATAAAACCTGAGCTTCTGATTACGTCACAGTTATTACAGATTTTAAAATTGTAGGAGTGAGAACACCCTTCTTGGTCTATGCAGTGCCCAGGCCAGGGAGTTAAGAGTTAGTGTATTTGAGTACCACTTCTCATTTCAGCACATAGCATATTTCTTTTCATTAAAAAACGTGCACTGTTACTTAAAAATGTTGCTTCTACCTACCCAGGGCAGGTGAAACAAAATTACTTTTGTGTATTGGCTTTTGTATATTACCTTTTATCTGTGGGTCTCAGTGTTTTAACATATGCAGGAGGTGGTATTGTCCACACTTACATAAGTAGAAACTGAAATAAAAATGAAAATGCTGCCCTAAATAACAACAGAAAGCTGAGGGATGAACTGGTCTCTGAAATTTAAATCTGCTGTCTTATTGCCTGACCCTCACCATAGGAAAGTGTGTGTCCTTTGGCTGGTCTGTCTGTGGGGATCTGATTGGTACATGAAAGTATATGCAAATGTATACAAATGCACAGATCTCTTGTAACTCAGTAAGGCTCTTCTGTTTCAAAAAGCTGCTTATCTTTCCCAGTGAAAAAAGAAAATTCAACTTGGTTTATGATTGACACCTTTGTCCTGAGACTTAGGTGTTCTGACTTGTGATATGTGGTGGCTATCGTAGCCAGAGTTGAAAGTTTCTTTCTGCCAGATTGTTCATGGTTTAGGAATAGATTTCTTCTGAAGATTGTTGTTGTTAACTTTTTTTTTTTTTTTAAACGATTGCCCACTGTATTATAATAACGAGGAGAATAAATGTTTATTCATTTTAGGCTTGACAGTACTGAAATGGACCACAGTGAAAATGAAGAATTCACACTGGCTTCGCCCTTACCAGGGAAGAAAACTGACAAAAGGGACGACTCTGATCTTGTAAGGGTGAGCTGTTTGGTTGCATTGCAGATATTTCATTTTATTCAAAGTCACCAGGACTTTAAAATAAAAATTAGCGTGATCGTACTTGATATCATTCAAGAAAATATACTGAAACATGAAACTGAGTTGATGTTGTAAACTACTGGAAAATGTGTTTAGAGTTGGATATGAAAATGCAATGAAAAAAAGGTTCAGTGTCTGTTTTCATGTGCATATATATGTTTGCATCATACTGACAACTCCTGTAAGCTTTCAAGATTACCAGTTATGATTTGCAGGATATTGGTAATATTGACAGGGGTAGATTCTGCTAGAGCTAGGTTGATGAGAATTAGTCCACGATTTGTCTTATTCTCAGGAGATTTTTTTTTGTGTGTGTGTTCTTGACGTTTAGTTGAAATATATCTTTGGATGAATTAATTGGATTAGTTTAAGAATGATCAACTATACTGGAGTTTTAGGGGAGCAGTTTAACCTGCCTGAAGTTTCAGATTGCCTTCTGAGGTTGTAAAAGTCTGTATCATATATGGTTTCTTGCTCATAGCTAGCAAAGTGATAATACCTCATTACAGTGTTGATGCATTATAATTCTTGCCTTTTTTTGTACTGTCCTATCACTGGTGCTAAGGCATATTCTCCTTTTCCAGCCAGCTGTGTTTTCCTTTCAACAGCTGTAAGAAATAGCAACTGTTTATTCTCCTGGTTATCTAGAATACCAAAAGGGCATCATGTTTTGACATTGGATTTAGAAGTTCGGGGAGGAGTTATCTGAATAGCCATATGGATTCTGTTTTCTTGCATGCAACTTGTACTGCGGTGAAGGCAGGAAAATGCTTGGTTCTGAATGCCAGGTATCACAAGAAGAAGTTGCAGCATGATATTAAAGCTGTCTGTGCATAATATGGTCTTCAACAGGCTTTTACGGCAGAGTGAGCTAGCTAACTGATACTTATGGACCAATACCATCCCATAGGATGTAAAATAGTCTTAATGATTAACGAGCAAATTACTTATGCTGTTAGATAAATGAACTGTTCTGTGAGAACATTGAACCCCAAGGGGTAGCAGAATGGTGTCATTGCTATGCTCTTTTACAGTGTCAGGATCATTCAGGAGAAATTACATGTGTCTATCTCAGAGAGAGATTTTAGTGAATGACCACTAACCAAGCCTGTCAGTGTTTAAGAGGCATTTGGATAATGCCCTCAATAACATGCTTTAACTTTTGGTCAGCCCTGAAGTGGTCAGGCAGTTGGACTAGATGATCATTGTAGGTCCCTTCCAACTGAAAATATTCTACTCCTATTCTATTCTAACCAAGGCCTTTGAGAGTGACATGCCTTTGAAAGTGGTAGCGTTGTCCTTACTAATTCTTACTGTTGATTTTATGTACTTCTGCAGATCAGTAATGCTAAAGGTTCCTTAATGAGGATATTAAAACTGTTTTGGACTCTCACTCAGATGTAGTGCTTTAATATGTTAATGAAATTATAAACAGGCTAAATATTGTCTCAAGCAGTATTTACACCTGTATCAGAATACAGAAAAATAAACCACCAAAGAAAATTATAATTGTATTGTAATTCTAAGAGCAGTTCAAATAATAAGAATTTCACATAGCACTAGTAAATTTCAGTTCTTTGTGCCTTAATAACAGTTGGCAGCCTGTAAATTTTGTAGCATTTGGGATATGCATGAAAAAGTAATAAATAAGATCAGATTTGTTACAATTGGATTTCCTAGAATGCATTAAGGATGTCCTATATCTGATGTCACTGCTGCTTTATTTTTTTGACTGTCTCTGACATTTCTCTATCTCCCATTATGTCAGTCTGTTGCATTGTTTTCTAGGTTGCTTGGGACATAAGCTACTGACTAGTAAAAATGTCCTAAATTTTTGCTTGTCTTGAAGTGCAAATAACCATCTTATGCTGTGATAACCTTGTGGGAAAAGCAAACCGGCTTATAACAAAACCAGAAAAATCAGGAATCTCTTGTCAAAAAAAATAACACTTCTGATGCTTCCTGTATTGATATGTCACTTCAGCTGTAAACCTTGGAAAGTCTGAGAGTCCAAACAGCTGCTGGCATGCAATTCATTTTTAGAAGCATTGGGTTGAATTGGTAACTGACAAAGCTAAGTGATAAAGCCAAATACAGTTTAGTATTTCAAGTACTTTTAAGGGCATTTGTATTTCATTTTGACTATGTAAACAAGCTGCTTAAGGTCATTGATTCAGAACTCATTTTTGGTTTTTTGGAGCTAAGGAGCAGATTATAGCAAGCATTAACTGAGAAGCAGAATTTTAATTGGGGACCAGAAAGTCCATGTTTTAAGGCACTATTCAGGATATTTGTCCAGATTACATCGAGTAACATGTTGGTTCTAAGGTTGTGGGACACTGTTTAACCTGAGGGAGAAACTTTACTTTGAAACTTGGCTACAACTACTTACCTGGTGAAAGCAGCTGCAATGACAGATGTGCACAATCACTGCAAAAGCAAATAGAACAGGGAGTAATGAGGATGTCACTGATCTAGATCAACAGCTTTGTCACTGAAGACATGAACTGGCAGGAGATGTCATCATTGTTCAAACATTTTTCTTATTTTCTTCTAGTGTAATTCTTTGTCCTTCAATTTCTTTTACTTTTTTTCTTCATATCCTTTCTAGCTTTTCTTTCTGCTTTTCTTGACCAGGGTTTATGGCTAAAGTGGAGACATGTATTTGTAAGCTGACTTCTATCTTATGTCACAAGGGAGATGTGAAGGAAAAAACATTCAATCTGGTTTTAAGTGGCATAACTGTCATTATGTAGATTAAATTGCAATGTGGCAAATACTAACAAATGAGTGTGTGTATGTGTTGAAATACAGTAATGTTAATTTGAAATAAACATTGGTATGAAACTGAAATACAGTAAATATTTGAACTTCTGGATCATTTCATGGTCCAAAATGAAATAGTCATGGTCCCCATGAAATGGTAGGTGGGTAATTCCCCGCCCCCCCCCCCCCCCCCCCCCACCCCGCGGTAGGGGTTGGTTGGGGCAATCCTTCTGGCCTTAATAGCTGCTTATTGAAATCTTTGCACTGTTTATGGCTCTTTACTGTGCACTTTAGAGAACTAGAGCATGGAGAGGTGAAGAATCATAGAATCGTTTAGGTTGGAAAAGACCTTTAAGATCATCGAGTCTAACCGTTAACCCAGCACTGCCAAGTCCATCACTAAACCATGTCCCTAAGCACCACATCTACACATCTTTTAAATATCTCCAGGGATGGTGACTCAACCCCTTCCCTGGGCAGCCTGTTCCAATGCTTGACAACCCTTTCGGTGAAGAAAGTTTTCCTAATATCCAATCTAAACCTTTCTTGGTGCAACTTGAGGCCATTTCCTCTTGTCCTATCGCTAGTTACTTGGGAGAAGAGACAGACCCCAGCTCGCTACAACCTCCTTTCAGGTAGTTGTAGAGCGCGATAAGGTCTCCCCTCAGCCTCCTTTTCTCCAGGATAAACAGTCCCAGTTCCCTCAGCCACTCCTCATAAGACTTGTCCTCCAGACCCTTCACCAGCTTCGTTGCCCTTCTCTGGACACGCTCCAGCACCTCAATGTCCTTCTTGTAGTGAGGGGCCCAAAACTGAACACAGTATTCGAGGTGCAGCCTCACCAGTGCCGAGTACAGGGGGACAATCACTTCCCTAGTCCTGCTGGCCACACTATTTCTGATACAGGCCAGGATGCCATTGGCCTTCTTGGCCACCTGGGCACACTGCCGGCTCATGTTCAGCCGGCTGTCAACCAGCACCCCCAGGTCCTTTTCCGCCAGGCAGCTTTCCAGCCACTCTTCCCCCAGCCTGTAGCGTTGCATGGGGTTGTTGTGGCCAAAGTGCAGGACCCAGCACTTGGCCTTGTTGAACCTCATGCAGTTGGCCTCAGCCCATCGATCCAGCCTGTCCAGGTCCCTCTGCAGAGCCTTCCTACCCTCGAGCAGATCAACACTCCCACCCAACTTGGTGTCATCTGCAAACTTACTGAGGGTGCACTCGATCCCCTTGTCCAGATCATTGATAAAGATATTAAACAGAACTGGCCCTAGTACTGAGCCCTGGGGAACACCGCTCCTGACCGGCCGCCAACTGGATTTAACTCTGTTCACCACAGCCCTTTGGGCCTGGCCGTCCAGCCAGTTTTTTACCCAATGAAGAGTACACCTGTCCAAGCCATGAGCAGCCAGTGTCTTCAGGAGAATGCTGTGGGAAGTGGTGTCAAAGGCTTTACTAAAGTCTAGGTAGACAACATCCCCAGCCTTTCCCTCATCCACTAAGTGGGTCACCTTGTCATAGAAGAAGATGAGGTTAGTCAAGCAGGACCTGCCTTTCATAAACCCATGCTGACTGGGCCTGATAACCTGGTTGTCCTGTACGTGCTGTGTGATGGCATTCAAGATGCCATCTCCATAACCTTCCCCAGCACCACGGTCAAACTGACAGGCCTGTGGTTCCCTGGATCCTCCTTCTGGCCCTTTTTGTAGATGGGTGTCACACTTGCTAACTTCCAGTCAACTGGGACCTCCCCGGTTAGCCAGGACTGCTGATAAATGATGCAAAGTGGCTTGGTGAGCACTTCTGCCAGCTCCCTCAGTTCCCTTGGGTGGATGCCATCCAGCCCCATAGACTTGTGTGTGTCTAAGCGGTGTAGCAGGTCGCTAACCATTTCCCCTTGGATTATGGGGGCTTCATTCTGCTCCCCGTCCCTGTCTTCCAGCTCAGGGGGCTGGGTACCTGGAGAACAACTGGTCTTACTATTAAAGACTGAGGCAAAGAAGGCATTAAGTATCTCGGCCTTTTCCTCATCCTTTGTCACTATGTTTCCCCCCGCATCCAATAAAGGATGGAGATTCTCCTTAGCCCTCCTTTTGTTGCTAATGTATTTATAGAAACATTTTTGATTGTCTTCTATGGCAGTAACCAGTTTAAGTTCTAACTGGGCTTTGGCCCTTCTAATTTTCTCCCTGCATAACCTCACGACATCCTTGTAGTCCTCCTGAGTTGCCTGCCCCTTCTTCCAAAGGTCATAAACTCTCCTTTTTTTCCTGACTTCCAGAATAGTTTCTGTTCTGAAAGCTTATGATTCAGAAAAGGTTCTACCTTTCTTGATATGCTAGAGGCATGAGATGCCATCCAGAGGGATCCTGACAGGCTTGAGGAGTGGACCCATGTGAACCTCATGAAGTTCAACAAGACCAAGTGCAAGGTCCTGCACCTGGGTCAGGGCAATCCCCAGTATCAATACAGGCTGGGGGATGAAGGGATTGAGAGCAGCCCTGCTGAGAAGGGACTTGGGGGTACTGGTGGATGAAAAATTGAACGTGAGCCAGCAATGTGCACTCGCAGCCCAGAAAGCCAACTGTATCCTGGGCTGCATCAAAAGAAGTGTGGCCAGCAGGTCGAGGGAGGGGATTCTGCCCCTCTACTCTGCTCTGGTGAGACCCACCTGGAGTACTGAGTCCAGCTCTGGAACCCTCAGCGCAAGAAAGACATAGACCTGTTGGAGCGGGTCCAGAGGAGGGCCACAAAAAGTGGTCAGAGGGATGGAACACCTCTCCTATGAAGAAAGGCTGAGAGAGTTGGGGTGGTTCAGCCTGGAGAAGAGAAGACTCCGGGGAGACCTTATTGCAGCCTTTCAATACTTAAAGGGGGCTTATAAGAAAGAGGGGGACAGACTTTTTACCAGGTCTGTAGTGACAGGACAAGGGGCAATGGTTTTAAACTGAAAGAAGGTAGGTTTAGATTGGACATAAGGAAGAAATTTTTTTTACTGTGAGGGTGGTAGGACACTGGAACAGGTAGCCCAGAGAAGTTTTGGATGCCCCATCATTGGAAGTGTTCAAGGTCAGGCTGGATGGGGCTTTGAGCAACCTGATGTAGTGGAAGATGTCCCTGCCCATGACAGGGAGTTGGACTAGATGATCTTCAAATGTCCCTTCCAACCCAAACCATTGTATGATTCTTTTAAGGGTTGGGTGGGTTTTTTTGCTGCACAGAGCAAATGTTGAGTCTTAGTGCATCTCTGACAGCAATGCTTTGGCAGCTACCACAATTCCTGTGCTTCCATTCTTCAATTATAAATTCAGGTTGTCCTCTGTCTTCTGTATTAGTGCCTTGCCACTGCCAGCATGGGAGTGAGGCATAAGCACCCTGCAGCTCACAACAGAGCTGAAGCCACAAGTTGACAATTCCCATCGTCTGTATCTTTATATTTTCCTATTGATAAAAATGCAGTTATGGGTGTTCTAGCCAATTGTGTTTGCCACAGCTGAGGATACAAATGAGGAAGACCTTACAGACTTCAGTGTTTTAACTGCTCACCTTTGAAATAATCTTTCTCTCTTGTCTGGCATTTTATATGTATGTATGTGTTTATACTTTTGCAAAGGTTTTTGAAATGGATATGGTAGACAATCTTAGTAGACAGCTTGTGTAACTTGAAGACTCTTTGTCTTGTTGGGGGGAAGTTTCTGTAGCTTTTGTGTACGTGACAGTTTAATATGGCAGTTTAATTTTTTAATTTAAAGATGTAATCTTACCTTTTCAGTCAGAGATGGAGAAGCCTAGAGGAAGGAAGAAAGCAGCTATCACAGATTCGGAAGAGAAACTAAGCATAGATGACATGAATAAACTGGGTCAAGAGCAGAAACTTAGAGGTAGTCAACGGGGAAGGAAGAGGCCTGCAGTTGTTTCAGAATCTGATGAAACACAATGGCAAGAGGAAAAAAGGCTAAAAGAAGATGTAATAGAAAGTGAGGATGAACAGAACAGTCCACCAAAGAAAGGGAGAAGAGGACGCCCTCCCAAAGCAAATAATGGGGGAACGCCAAAGGAAGAACCAGTAGCAAAGTCATCAAAACGGAGCAAAAAAAAACAAACGCCAGCAGCTGCAGCAGAAGAGGAGGAGGAGGAGGAAGAAAGGCAAACTGAAAACATTGAACAAAAACCAAAAGGCAGGCAAAATAGGACACCGAAAAGAACACCGCAAAGGTAAGTCCGTCTTCTTGTAAGCTGCATCTTTTTTATCCTTGGACACTAGTTATAATTTGATACTTTGCAATTTGGGTCTTCCTCAAAACAGAGCAGAACCATCTGAAACTAGTACAGTTGAATCAGCACAGTCTACGCCACAGAAAAGACGAGGAAGGCCATCAAAAACACCACCATCACAGCAAAAAAAAGTGTAAGTGGTGAATATTTTCTAAATTTGTGTTTAGTGAAAATTAAAAATATGCCTCTGTGCGCCCAAACAATCATTTACTGAAAATATTTCAGAATACTTTAATTGACAGTTAAGAAAATAAATTGTTATTTCTAAAATGTTTTCCCTAGCTGCTTCTCCTAGAGCATCTCATACCAGAGCAAGAGGCTACGAGTAAGTTTAATGTGCTCAGGTAGCATATATGTAGCTTTGCTCTTCTAGGAGAAGAGTCAATAAAGCACATGAAGGCCTTGAAGATAGGGCTTTATTAGGACTTCAAGGAGCGAAAAGTGCTCCTGTTTGTTTTGGATAGGGAGGAAGAATCAAATTGTTACTGTGGTGAAACAGTATTGTGGAGAATAAGTTTATTCCAATTCTCCTTAAATTAATGTTCGCTTACTTTCTAATTTGTGGCCACCTTATTATCCACTTGAATCATTTCCAAATGGATAAAATGTGCTACAATCCATGAAGGATAGTAGCTCTTGAAAATTCTGAGGCGTATTAAGCTCCAAAATAAAGGTAAACTCTGTGGCTAGCTTCATTTTCTTGTGCCTACTGTAGGACACTACAGGTATCTCTACCTTTTCTGTACATGTACATGCAATATATTTAAAGCAGAAGTGTGCAAGTAGACAGAACTTACTGGCCCACTGTTTTTTGGGAGGGGGGGGTTGTTTGGGTTTTTTTCTTCTCCATACCAGAGATCTTTGCCTAAACAAGCTTGTACCCTCAATTCAAATTCTAGTTTCACACTGGATCATGTGTTCTGGCATTTTGCACACACGATATCCCGACCTTTCCAGTGTTCTGTTTCCCTACCTCAGGTCAGACCTCTCCTGCTCCTTTACTCTGTAACCAGAAACACAGGTCCCAACACTGTCTTGGTTACTACAGAAGTCACTGCTACACATGCAGTGGAACTAGAGTTGGAAGCTGCTACTGCCATGCAGAGAAGACAGGCCAGCAAGTTCTTGTTGGGTGATGTGCTATGTGGCATTTGTCAAAGATGCCCTTTAGTAAATACTTCAGTAGCTTCTGATTAATTTCTTAGTGAAATCAGTGAACTCACTGTGTTTCTTTACCCCGTTTTAAACAGAAAGTAAACGTGTACATGTATCAGTACACATGATCAGTAACAGGCATAGCTCTCGTTCATGTGTGCGTACATTGTTCCTGGCAAGAGGAGCCCAAGTAAGTTGTTTCAGGGTTCAGAGTTGTTGGGTCTCTTCCAGATTTCATCCAAAAAATATTATATGTATTTTTTATTTTTTGTGACCAGACCACCCAAATTCTGACTGTCCTTTTTCCAAATCTACAAGAAAAAGGTGAGACCGCAGTAATTCCTCAGTCTTCAAAGTGGATTGTAGTCAGACCTTTCTCCCTTTTCTACATACATATCTACAGCAGTTTTAACTGAAAGGAGTTGATAGACTGAGCAGCACTGTGTACCACAAGATAGAATATATTTAATCCAAATGCTTAAAGCTTTTTGGGCTCCTTGGGGATGGATTTGGCATAGGAATTTGGGATTTTACCTATGAGGTGATAGTGTATAACCTATTTCTGATAGCTAATTGGGTTACCAATTAGCGGATGTGAACTGGCTTATTTTTGTAATACGTGAAAAGATGAACCTAGCTTGTGAGTAATTCTGTTTCCTTTTCAATTCTGTTGCTTCTATCAGTCATGGAAGGCTTGAGTTGGGCTAATTTGTATTGTATCTCAAAGGATGTCATGTTGGTTGGTTGGTGCTGAAACCTCAACTATGCTATAATTACTATATGCAATTCAGACATTTTATTTTGTACAGATTTTGGTGTGGTTCTCGGGACTGAAAACTCCCACCACATGTGTGGTTTGACGCTGTCAGAGGACAGTTGTTTTGGATCTGTATGCCCCCACTGGGGATTGAAGTGTGTTTGTTGTCTGCCTGGAACAGAGTTTCTGGTTTAATTTAATCAGAAAAGTCACCTAGTTTGAGTGCACCAAGACAGCTTCGTGAATCAAACCAAAGTGCAGTAAGCAGGATGATTTAGTGATTTGATTCTGAACTGTGCTAATGACCCAAACCAACATGGTAATGTGGGTGCAGCTGTGTAATATTGGATGCATATCTAGTTGGCTTTTTTCTTTTTTTTCTTTCTTTCCATGTTTTTTTTTCTTTCTTTCTGTGTTTTTTTTTCTTTCTTTACGTGTTTTTTTTCTTTCAGCATGGGGGGTACTAGTTCTCATTTTAAGCAAATGGGTGCTTTTTGCTTGTGGTTCAGCTCCCATGACTAACTAAGACAATTTAAGATATTGTTGACCGATTGTTCTTGATTATCCTGATTAAGGTATTGTTATCCTGATTATACCTAGCTCTTAGCATGAGCTAGCTTGGAAGATTTGCATTTAGGTTCATTATAGCATTAATTTCATAAATAGCAATATGGGTTCTTCTAGGTCTGTAAAAATATAGATGCAGTTATTCAAATTTTGTTGTGTATAAACTCATATGGAACTAGAGTACATCTATTCATGGAATTGAATAGAAGGAAAAAAAACCCAAGTATTCAGTCTCTGGCTGTTTGGCTTTTCCTGTTCACTGGTACTGTTGTGTCAACCTTCTTTGGCCTGTATTCTGGCACTGAAGAGAAAAATCTGTCTTGTCTATAGATGCAAAAATTGTTCAACTTTGTACTCCTAGCCCTCTATTCTGGAAGAATTTGGTTTTCAAATGCTGTTGTCCAGCCTCCTAGTTTCACTTCTTCTATTCCGTGTATGGATGAACTAGATAGGTATATAAGGTAGAAGTATTATATAACATGAAATTTTACGGCTGCTGTTCTTGTAAAGTAGAATGTTTGCTCTCATACGGTTTATAGATGTGCAGACCCATATACTGTGAAACTGATCTTTATTTTTCTTCTGATTGTAGCCGTGCGGGACGTTCCAAACAAGCAGCCAGTAAAGAGAATGAATCTAGTGAAGAGATGGACGTATTTCAGAGTAGTTCACCAGTCAGTGATGACATTCCCCAGGAAGAAGTAATGGAAGAAGAGGAAGTTTCCACAATCAATGTAAGAGAAATGCCTGAGATTTTCTTTGTGAGTCTTTGTGGTGTCCTCTGTGTATTGATGTTGAGAGAATGACTTCTCCTGTTCTTAGAACTTAACCTTCCTCCTTGAACATGAAGGAAGTGGTTGTCAACTGCCACTGCTGTGTAGTGGCACTGCACTGTAATTTCCCAGAGAAGCTGCATTTCTTAGAAATGTCAGTTTTTGTCAAGCATCTTAAATTTTCTGTTCTGTATAGCTTTTGTTATCTGTCTGCCTGAGTTGTGTAGTACCTCATGGGAATTATTTTCCAGGTAACTCATGCCCATTCTTCTCAGCTAGATTATAATAGTGAATAATGTTTCTTTATACAAAACAGGAACACAAAATGAATAGTACTGGAAAATAAGTATGGAATCTTGGAGCAGAATCCTAAACCAACTTCTTCCTCTTACCAGCATATGCAAATATGTTAAAATAAGTTTATTTTTATATTTATTTCATACAAATACTTTAGTAATGTTAGTAGTAACACTAAAAATGTAACTGTGAATGCCTTCACACTTCTGGACACATCTGATGATTGGAGCATCTGAGTGTATGAAAACTCTGAAAAAGGAAACTAGATTATTTTTGAATACTTGAAGGACGCAGGCTCAGTAGCATCAAACAAAGTTATGTCCTGGTCATTGACTGAGACTTGTACCTGTGATAAAATGAGTAATGCATGACACTGTATACAGTTACTCAAACATTATTGTGAGAGTAAGCATTTTTTCCATTATAAAATATATTTATTCTTGAATTTTCAAAACTTTTCTGTAAAAACATTTAAAATACTTTTTCTCCAAACAGGTCCGTCGCAGAACTTCCAAAAGGGAAAGGCGATGAGTGAGCATGTAGTTATCAGCCTTCCAGGTGAAAGCTTTGAAGAATGCTTTTAATATAAAGCTTGAGACTGAATGAAGCTGTTAGTGCATAAATGGGGTTGCTGAAAAAAAGACAAAACCTATTTTACTTTTACTGCCCCTGCAGTTGCAGTCCCTAGGTCACAAGCTTTAGCCACACACATGTTGATATCATTAACTGTGGATTTTTGTGAAGTGTAATGTGCGCTGGCTTTGTAGACATATGAACTAAAGAAGAAAACTGTAAATAGTTCTTTTTTTAATGTTTCTGACTTCTAAAGTGCTTGTATAGCTTTTATCTGCGGCTTTAAACTGACAGTACCCCACTGTTTATTGGATCTATTGATTTAAAAAAGAACAGTTTGTTGAAAATTGATCTCAAGCAATATCTGTCAGTGTTCGTATTTGTACTCTTGTTGACATTTAACTGTGAACAAAAAAAAAAAAAAATCAGTTGAACAAATAGTGCCACTTTCTTTTGCCACTATTTGTTGAGAAGAAGAAGAAAGAAAAACGGTCTTTGTTTCCTTCATGAATCTAACCTAGTGTTTACCTTTAGGCACCTACCTATCATCAGAGGTGCTAAATTACTTTCTTTTACAGTTGAACAATGTTGGATAGAATAATACAAGAGATGCAAATTGTGAAAGAAGTTGTTTGACTTGTTTTACACCTCAGTATTGATGCCAGACTTTTCTGGACTTCTAGTGGCATTGAAAATTCAAAAAGGATTTAAAATATTTTAATTTTAAAAGTGTGTTATTAAATAATGTACTGAATACCCTACCCATTTTATCTTCCCCTATCAGTTTTTATTAATCTACTGTATCAATAAAATTCTGTAACTGAGTTTTTAATAGTCTAGTATGTTAATGTGTATAGATATTTCCTTCTGAACATGAAGTTCACGAAGAGCAAATTATTACTACATTATAATATGAAATCTGATATATAAACATTAGTGAAAATACAGTTCTTATTACAATGTAAAGTTAATCACAAAGAAAAATTTTATTGATGCAGTGTGTCTTTATAAAGCTGTTCTTGAGAGCCAAGTGTTTTGTATTTTATAGTGAAGTTGCATGTTTATGAAAAATGTGCTGAAAATGGGATGTAATGTTTTTTTGGAAACTCGTATCTAGCAGTAGTATATGGTAGGTTGCCTCATGAGAGAACCTTTTATTGAGAGTTTATTGTACYGTTTTGTTTTTGTTTTTTGAGCCAAATTTTTTTGGTATGAAGAGCTAAGTTTTTGTTGAATAACCAGCTGTTGTTTATTGCAGTCAAGGTATTCAAGATTTGAATGAAGCTCCATTTTTATTTTGTGCTACCATAGAGAGGTTGGTTTTTTGGTTTTTTTTTTTTTTTTAGGTATAATCTGAAGAAAAAATAGAAACAAAATACTTAAAGCAGTATCCTGTATGCAGTTTTACAGTTTACAAACTGTGTCTTTGAACCAAAATGTATAGGTTACAACACTATGCTTAGCCAAGCACATATTATTTCAGGTGCTGTACTCCCTCTGGTTCCCTGCAGTTGACAACATATGAAAAAATCAGTTTCTAACTTAGCAAAATTTTATGTCATTGAATAAATGGAGCATTTTCATATAATCCATCAATAAATGTTACAGATGCAAGGTGGCCTGTAAAGATTGGAGGAAAGGATAATACTAAAACATGGATTTACCGATTTCCAAACTATAAGATCACTAGGAAAGAAACCTTTGGAATTTTTTCATTATGCTTTTTTTTTTTTTTTTTTTTTTTTTTTTCCAAATGGAAAAAGGTATTATAAAAAATTAGATTATTCTGCCTCAGCTTAACTTCCCCCTTGCCCTCCAGTATTCAGCTTTTCAACATTTAAATGTATAGATATGGGGGAAATGCTGCCTAAAAAGGCAATTATGGTTGATTTGAATCGACTTTGAAATAGTTGGCACAATGGAACTGGCTTACTTATGCTTCAGCAGTGCAAATGCAAGTTGTTGGGKTTTTTTTTTATGGTATAAAATGATTGAAAGCTAGCTTTATATTTTCCTCTTTGACAGAATTGCACTGAAAACATTTATGGAACGTGTACCTTTAAGTCCATTTTATACAAAAATATGAAAAACTGATGCTGAAACTGCTGCAGACTCTTGAGGCTTTATGTGCATAAACATGGTTAGGTTAAACTTCATCGAATATTGATGCACATCATGATCAGTAATGTTTAATGTAAATTTAAACTATAGTTTTGCAATTTAAATGTTGATTTCTTGGGTTATAATGTGTAATTCATTATTTCTTGAGAAATAGGCACAGCAAATATTTCATTCTTATATTCAAACCTCTTCTAAGTTCATTCTCATCTCATATAAAGAAAATGAATATTTTATGTACTAACATTTTGAGATCTGCATACAGTAGCTACAGTAGAGTATAATTATGTATAAAAGATAAATTGCTAACATTCAGTTAGCATGCTCTTCTGCAATGATGTTACGTTTATAAAAATGTACTGTATTACATTAAAAGATCAAATTGAACTCACTGTAACAAGTTCCAGTATGAAATTTTTATGAGATTACCGAAGTATCTTGCTGTACTTTGCAGCAAATTAAACTCATTTGTGTTACATTTCTTTTTCTTGCTGCAGTGCAACAGGAAACTTTCAGTGATCTGTAGTTCATATGTAAAATGCAAACAGTGATTGTAATCTTGATACTAGTGTTTAAGAATAATTCACTCTGATTCCAGAAGCATGGGATTTTTTACTCGATACCAACTGAGATAATTAATATTTAGGGCTAGCTAATCTACTAATAGGAAGGAAACATGAAATTGCTTGAGAATTCTAGTGCGAGTACACCTCTTCCACTTAGGATAATCTAGAATCCTGTATTAACTATACTTGACTCTGCCAATTGACTTTATTTTCTAGCAAAATTGAACCCTTTTTCAAATATTTTGACATTTGCTGTTTTGACACTTTGATCTATGTGAACAAAAACATTAGAATTTACAAAAAAGCATTCATATTAAAGACATTTCCACTGAAAATGAATATGCTCAATTTGTGAGTGACTTGCAAAAAACTTAGACTTCAAGATTAAATACTTCATTCTGGCATAGCATTTGTCATCTGATATTCTAAAAAAACCACCACAAAACTTCACATAGAGGTGTGTGTGCAGTTTTCTTGCTATTTTTTTTGCATATGTAGGGTTTGACAGATTATCAGAGTCTGCTTTTGTGAACACACGCAATAGGTTTTGGATCCTGCAAGTTTACATCCATGTGGTTCTGTGGGGTTAGTTCTTAAAAGCATTCATCCTATGCAAATACAAGTACAAAACCAAGTACGTTGATATGTTTGAATATTCTAACGCTTGTGCACACAGGGCATGTAATGGAAAGAGCATATCCTTGTATCTTAAAACTGTATAACCCAGATATACAAAATTCTGAGTTTGTGGATGGAAATATTTTTAAAATTTGTGGGTTTGTTTTGGTTTTTTTTTTAATATATATATATGTATTGTAGAGATTGATACATCTCTATGTCATCAAGGTAGGTGCAGTACATACTTTACGAAGAATTTTTTAAAGAAACACATTCAGGTATACCATCGTGTTTGTCCAAGGCAGCGTGTCTACAAACACATGATTAAGATGAATTTAGATGGCCATCACGCTAGTCTTGATGGCTCTATGAGGACCAAAATGATAAAATTCACCTGACCAAGACCCTCTGTCCAGTCATCCATCAGGAGGAGTAGAAGAACGCAAATGCATTCTTGTTTCCTGTTACGCTCACAGATTGCCATTCTAGTCTTTGCATCTTTGTTGTATGTTGCCTTTACAAAAGATGTTTACTAATTTAGGTGCAATTTCCTAACACTGACAGAAGTAGACTTCCTGCTGTGTCAGTAGGTTTGTCGAACACACTGAGGACACCTGTTTTATTACATACAGTACAGCTTCTGGTATTTTGTTGCTAATGAAAAAGTAAGAAGCTGAATGTTGGCAACTGGGACAGAAATACAGAAAAAAACCCACCCAATTTGCTTTAAAGTTCTTCATACTCTGCTGTCTAAAAGATCTTACCTCTGCAGAGTTCACCAAGCGCCATTATATTTATATAGGCAGGACAAACATAGTATCATACTGTGTGTATGCAGTAACGAAAAGGTTTCACACGTGCATTTTTTTCAGTGCCTCACTACAGTCATGATGAGGTTTTTAGTAGCACTTTCATTTCTGTAATGAAGATGTATATTCTTTTGAGATAGCAGCATTGTATCATATCTATGTAAGAAGGAGGAAAGTCTCTCAAATACAGATTTCTACCCCTGCAAATCAGTATTTTAGTAATCGTGATAATTTGGAATTAGTTTTAACATACAGTTTCTTTGGAGGACGGATAACATCTTATAAGGGGTTTTATTTGGCTAGCCGTGTTTCTGATGCTTGTATCCTACCTCACATATGTAGATACAAAGGAATGCAGAATTTTGAAAATCAAAGCAGTATTATTGAATACGCTGCCTGCTTGCTTGGAATTAATTTTATTATTAAAAAAAAATTGCAGTTCACAAATTTGCTACGTGGTTCTGAACAGATTCAGAGAGCTGAAGGGTTTAGATATTAGGTTCTGTAAGACTATGTCAGTATTGTTGCGTTTTATTGATTTCCTATAGAAAGACGACAATTGCTCAAATTATGACATGCAGTATAAGGGAGCACGTGAACTTAGTAACAATCTAAGTAGTAGTAACTTCTGTTGGTATTATAATATAAAAAAATGCGTTAGAATGAAACATTCTTGCCCTAAAAAGCTTTGTCTTTAATATGTTGAGAAGACATGCTGATAATGTAAAACAGCTTTCTTCTAAAGTCACGGCACCTTGAAATAGTCTGGTTTGGAACAGCTGGCTTTTTTGGTAGATATATTTTAAGCTTACAGGTTTCTGTGTTCCTTGTAGTATGTTTATATTCGGCAGAATTAAATTCTTGTAAACTAAAGATATTCTGAAGAACAGAAGAGTTTTTAATCCATATTTAATAAAACAATAAGGTGTTAATTTAAGCAGCGAGTTGTTTTTTTTTTTTTTTTTAATAGCCATATCTATAGATGCAGTAACATGTTACATGAATCTGATGTATATCACCATTTCTCTGGAGCCTTTGACCTACAACATACTGAAAGGCAGTAGAAACAGCCTTTGTGTTTTCCCCAAAAGGCAGTTACTGTTGTCCTTCCATAAACATTTCAAAAGATAAAGAGCTGGAGGAGGAAGGGAGAGAAAAATGATGGGTTTATTTACCTTCTATTCATCTTCTGCTATATTCTATATGGTTTAGGTGATGGAAAAACAATGGTGTGTGGAGGTGTTGGGTGAAAAGTGGGATGTTACAAATGAGTTATTAATTTGAAAGGTGCTAGAGAGATGAGTCAGGGGTAGGGAATCAACAGATAAGTGAGATGGGAAAGCAGTTACTCGATACCAGATGACCAGTGATAGGAGTCTTCTGTTCATGATGAAAGCCTAAATGAGGGAATCTAAGTTAGTGATGATGATACTATCATTATTTATTTAAGAGAGGAGAACTGAGGATATGTTCCTTTCTTTGATTTGGAGGAAGAGGTTGGAGTGTTGAAATATATGATCTGGGTGAG
This sequence comes from Phoebastria nigripes, assembly GCA_035582835.1. Taxonomy (NCBI): domain Eukaryota; kingdom Metazoa; phylum Chordata; class Aves; order Procellariiformes; family Diomedeidae; genus Phoebastria; species Phoebastria nigripes. Next base: position 705,355 of record JAYKAV010002042.1, on the reverse strand, counting down.
GGGACTGAGTGCTCCCTCAGTAAGTTTGCAGATGACACCAAGTTGGGTGGGAGTGTTGATCTGCTCGAGGGTAGGAAGGCTCTGCAGAGGGACCTGGACAGGCTGGATCGATGGGCTGAGGCCAACTGCATGAGGTTCAACAAGGCCAAGTGCCGGGTACTGCACTTTGGCCACAACAACCCCATGCAACGCTACAGGCTTGGGAAAGAGTGGCTGGAAAGCTGCCCAGCAGAAAAGGACCTGGGGGTGCTGGTTGACAGCCGGCTGAACATGAGCCGGCAGTGTGCCCAGGTGGCCAAGAAGGCCAATGGCATCCTGGCCTGTATCAGAAATAGTGTGGCCAGCAGGACTAGGGAAGTGATCGTGCCCCTGTACTCGGCACTGGTGAGGCCCCACCTCGAATACTGTGTTCAGTTTTGGGCCCCTCACTACAAGAAGGACATTGAGGTGCTGGAGCGTGTCCAGAGAAGGGCAACGAAGCTGGTGAAGGGTCTGGAGGACAAGTCTCATGAGGAGCGGCTGAGGGAACTGGGACTGTTTAGTCTGGAGAAGAGGAGGCTGAGGGGAGACCGTATCGTGCTCTACAACTACCTGAAAGGAGGTTGTAGTGAGGTGGGTGTTGGTCTCTTCTCCCAAGTAACTAGCGATAGGACGAGAGGAAATGGCCTCAAGTTGCGCCAGGGGTGGTTTAGATTGGACATTAGGAAAAATTTCTTTACTGAAAGAGTGGTTAAACATTGGAACAGGCTGCCCAGGGAAGTGGTGGAGTCGCCATCCCTGGAAGTATTTAAAAGACGTGTAGATGAGGCGCTTAGGGACATGGTTTAGTGGGCAYGGTGGTGTTGGGTTGACGGTTGGACTTGATGATCTTAGAGGTCTTTTCCAACCTTAATGATTCTATGATTCTATTCTATGATTCTGTGATACTTAATTCTGCATGGGATAGTATTTAATCTCTGCAAAGATCTAAAAATTAATTTTGTTTTCTTCTTCCTAAGCTGCTCTGCTACTTGTATTGTTTATTTTTCTATAACTCTGGTATTTAATATCGGATCAGCATCCATTGCCTGCTTTCCATTTTTGTATTTACCCAAAAGAAGGAAGTGAGAGATGGCTATAACACAGAACTAGTGTCACTTAGTGCTATCATATTTAGTTTAGATAAAATACTTGATGTATCAGGAGATCACTTTAAATCCATACTTAATTCATTAATTTGTTCAAAACTTGTGACTCTACCTTCTTAGTTTCTATGCTACTATTTGATGTTGAATTTGGAACATAGTTTTCTTTTGTCTTGTTTTCTGTTTATGCAAGTGGGCTAAACGAGCCAATTATGATTGCCTAAAAAAAGAAAGTATTAGTAGTATAGAATATGTAGTGTGTTGCTGCTACATACCAGAGCCTTCATCACAGAAAAATCTTGTATGTTGTTTAGCCTCAAATACTTGTTTTCAGTGTAAACCAGTTGTTTCTCTTGGAGCCTGTGGAGTTTTAAAACAGCTTTCAACAGTCAGGGCCTTCCTTCTGTTTGATACACATACACTTATACATATGTTGTTTATTATATGCAAATACTTGGCATAAAGCAGCAAAATGAAGGTGGAGCTTTGAAATATTGTCTATGTAGTATACATAGAATTGCAAAACTTTTGTCTGTGACAACATATATGCACATTTACTGAAAGAACTTACTGCTTAAGGTTGGAGAATGTTTTTGCAGTCTTCAGGGAGCTATGCTACTCCGTTCTCCCTCACGTGCTGTGTAAGTTTGTATGGACAGTGTGCCTAATGCCATGTTTGTTTCTTTAAATTTCCTGATGAAATAGCTTTTTGTGTGCCATTTTTCTACTGTTGTCTTGTTAGCAACTGATTCACTCTTAAGACTGACTTGATAGGCTTTACTGAAGAAGGTCGTCTGTCGTTCTGACCCTACAGGGGCTCTTGTTTGAGTGGGGAATAGTTTTTGGTGAAGTTCAGTCCTTTTACCTCCGTACTAAGAGAGAAAGAGACATGTTTCAAAAATTACTCTAGAAAAGAACCACTATTTCAGGTCCCTTTGCATACCTAGGTGGGCCTGGGCACATTCCAGTTCTCAGAAGAAACAACTTTCTCCATTGTTAGTACTAAAGACAGGGAACATTATTCTGAAGGTATCTCATCATATCTCAACACATTTCATTATTATGCCAATATGCCCTGAGATCTCTCAGCTCAAGCAGGGGCTATAGAGGCACAGTAGATTATAAAAACTTATCTTTTGGAGCTGATGTGGCTTTGGCCTTCCCGAACAAGGACTGCATGGGTGGTCTGGAGGTCACTGGTGACTTTGCTTCTGTACCTGAGGAAACAGTACCATTATTACAGTTCCTATTCTCAGCAAGAAAAAGTAGTCCTTAGTACTGAAGCCATCACTGCTTAGGACCCACCACTCTATTTAAATTCAAGACTGATGAGGACTTTCAAGTAGTTGTTAAGTAGCTGGGTCATCCCATTTTGTTATAAAGGGACTAAAAAAACCCAAGGTGTTCCTCAGCTTAAATTCTTGGGATGAATGACTGAGACAACTAGGAGGCTTCTCAAGGTGGATCCCCTATTTGAACCTCTGGATACCATATTTTTGGTAATGAAATGTGATAGCCATTACCTCTACTAGACACAGGGAGATACTCACCCTCACATCCCTTTCTTTTGTCTTTCAGCCACATTTCTCCATTCCTCTGTCGTGTTCATTTCAAAAGCAGTGGGAGTTTCATCTCAGCCAGGAAATTGCTTCAAGTCTTTTTTCTCATGAGACTTTTGCTTTTAGGTCTAATTTGTCTGTCACAGTCTTGATATCAGAAGGCATTTTGATTTTTTTCTTTTTTTTTTTTAACTGCATAGATTCAGACCTTTGGACATCTTTTAAGCTGTTCATTTCCCCTGCAGGCGTTCTGTCTAGGTGTTCTGCTATTTCTGGCCAGTGACTGTACAACAGGATAGTAGTCTGTGTGCAAGCCTTCTATGAAATACTTCTAGGAGGTCAGTGGTCAGAGTGGGTTCTGCCAGGACTCAGATGACTCTCGGAGCAGTGCCTAAAGATCTGCTGTATTCTGGTTATCCCCTGTGCATCTGCGTGCAGCCTCATCCATGCTTTCACGAATCTGAAGTCAGATTTCACCGCACAAATTTCACCACTAGAGCTGATGGGGGTCATCTGGCACACTGATACTACACACAGCGTGATGGGGGTTTTTTGAGAACCTTCTCGTGTGCTTGGTCATAGCTAACTGCTACTAAACTGCTAACTGCACTAAAAATGGTGTAACATTTTTATGGAGTGCACGCTAACTCACTTAAAGAAAAAGTAAGTCAGTGTACGCATAGTTGGGTGATCTTTGAGAGAGATGAGCATCCTACTTGTTTTTCCTGTTCTTGGGTATCTACTATGGATACATTCCTGCAGCTGAGAGATACTGAAATGTTGAGTATGAGAGGGAAAACTCTGTCTCACATGGCAGAGAGAAATACAACCATCTAAGAACCATGGTTATTAAAGTAACAGATGTGTGCATTTACTTCCTCTCTGCCATTTCTGTTGTTAGTCTTCTGAAACATCTGATGTTTTAATTTCCTACAGAGTAGGAACTGAAATGGAGCAGTTTTGTCATGTGTATGTTCATGAGAGAGGGCAGGTCGTGAGTATATGCTGAAAAACCCAGGTGTTCCTTGGTCTTGGGTTCTGTGCACACCTGTGAAAATGTTTGTTGGTAAGAACTCCAGTGCCTGTTAGGTTGTGCCTCTTATTTTTCCTGTTACACATTTACATTTTTAATGTGCTGAAGCAGACTGTAGTGAAATGGTCCTGAAAACAAGGTTGCAAGACTTAAGCATAGTATATTGTTTTCCTTATTTGAACTATGGTTCTCACTTTTCTTCATATGGCATAGGCTGCTGTGGAAATGGTCTTAGTGGCTATGAAGGGGAGAGCTACCAAACTAGGGAGAAAGTTCAAGTCCTCATGGGAGAATAGAGTGCACTGTTCCTCTACGTAGCAGGCAGCATGTGAGTTCAATAAAAGATTGCCAGTAGCCATGGAAAACTCCTCAGAATGTAAGTGTGATGTGCTAAAAACAAAATCAGCACATACATGCTATCTGTTTGGGGTTTTTGTATCTTCTGTATCTTCTCAGTTTCTTTTGATGTTTCTGCCGTGGGTTCCCATCTGCTCTATACTGTTCCTTCTTGTTAGTCGTGTCTAATAGCACAAATACAAATGAGGAAAACCAAGTTTATCTCAAGATAAAGCCTGTCTAAAGTTCTGCCTATTTTGTCAACAGCAGATGCACTCTGCTCTTTGCTGTACGTTTACTGGCCCACGAGGCTTTGATGAGCAGCAGTGATTAGAAACAACCCTTGAGAAGGAGGGTTCATCTCCTACCATCACTGGAACATGTACCTGTTAGCACAGATCTGCTCTGGCTGAGAGCCAGAGCTATGCAAGAGGAAAATTGGTAACAAATGAAAAATGGTGGAATGGAGTAAGGGAATAAATACACTTTTCAAACCCTGAGAATATCCTAGGAAAAAAGGCATCCAAAAGAAATGCATAAAAAATGCAAACTTGCAGGTTCTTGTAGATGGCCTTTTTAACTAATGTGCTGAATTTGAGATATTGGTGGTGTTTGGGTGATTTATTGAGAAAATGTCTCTATGAATATGTCATGGTTTAACCCTGGCAGCACCTAAACACCACGCAGCTGCTCCCTCACCCCCCCCACCTCCGGTGGGATGGGGGAGAGAATCGGGAGGGCACGAGTAGGAAAACTCGCGGGTTGAGATAAAAACAGTTTAATAATTGAAATAAAACAAAGTAGAACAGTAACAATAACAGTGATAACAACAAAAACAACAATATACAAAGCAGGCGATGCACAATGCAATTGCTCACCACCCGCCGAACCGAACAAGAGCCCGGGACCCAGAGCCCCCCTACACCCTTAGTTTTTATACTGAGCATGACGTTGCATGGTATGGAATACCCCATTGGCCAGCTGGGTCAACCACCCCGGCTATGCTCCCCCCACCAGCTTCCCATGCACCTGGCAGGGCATGGGAGGCCGAAAAGTGCACACAAACCATCACTGGGCCATCAACGCTCCTGTTATACCAAACCCAAAACACAGCACACCCTCCCCAGCTACTGGGAAGAAAGTTAACTCTGTCCCAGCCGGAACCAGGACAGAATAAAAAATTAAGAGTATTTCAGCCCTCTGCAAAGAGGAGTAACTTCGTTGAACACTGCATGAACAGTCATGTGGTGACCAAGTCACACACCACTTTCTCTCCTGAAGGGAAGCAGTATAAATTCACGTTGCTGAAAGGAGACTGGTAACAGGTTTAGATTCTAGCAATGTAGTGTCACTTACACAATTCCCTCAGCTTAGCGAGCTTGTGTCCAAGGGAGCACTTTGGCCAGCTGGACTGAAAGGTTAAGTGATTTACTGCTGAGGTGGAGCAAGAGGTCAAGGGAGAAACAGGCGGTTACAGAGATACAGAACAGGCTCGGATCAAGATTAGCTTGCCAGTCACAGGTTTAAATGTGCCATAGTGGATGGAGCTGGAAGATGAGGACATGATTCCTGGGATGGGAAGAAGCTGCAAGCTAAACTCCCTCCTGGGCATGGTCCAGGTGGTAATCCATAGAGCGTTTCAATCCAGGCCATATTTGAATTAGATGAGATACGGAATGGGTATTCTGGCTGCTTATACCAAAACATGAAGATTTTCTCTTGCACCTGTAAATAGCCTAGTTCTAGGCTTAGGAGGTGTCAGTCAACCAGATGGGTAGAAACAGCGGTTGGATGATTGGACTCAGAGGGCAGTGGTTCACGGGCTACTCTGCCTCAAGGCCAGTAACAACTGGGGTGCCACTGGGATCTGTCCTGAGTGTGTTATGTTTAATGTCTTTATCAGTGACCTGGAGGAGATGGCAGAGTGCTTGCTCGTGAAGTTCCCAGATGACACAAAATGGGAGGGGGCAGTCAATATGCTGCCATACAGAGGCACCTAGAATCCTTGGAGGAATGGGACCACCTCATGAAATTCAGTAAGGACAAATGTGAAGTCCAGCCCCTGCACAGGAAGATCCCTTGGCAATGATACAGGGTCAGGGCCTGACTGGTTTGGGCAGCAGATCTGCTGAAAATCACCTGGGGGAGTTGGTAGACAGCATTGTGGGATGCATTAACAGGAGCAAAGCCAGCAGGTGATTAGGGGGTGGTGATAATCCCCTCTACTCGGTACTTACTAGATGACATCTAGATACTGTGCTCAGTTTTGGCACCCCAAGAACATGAGACTGATAAATTCCTGTGAGTTCAGTGGAGGGCCACCAAGATGGCTAGGGACTGGAGCACAGGGCCTGTGAGGGGAGGCTGATGGAGCTGGACTTTCAGCGTGGTTTTGGGGGACCTAAGAGCAGCCTGCCGATACCTGCAGGGACGTTACTGAGAAGATGGGCCCASGCTTTTCACAGCAATGCATGGTGGGAGGAAGGGAGACAAAGTCAGAAGCTGAACCTGGGTGTAAGGCTGGATGCAAGAGAAACTTACAAAGACAAACTGACCAGAATGGGATCAGTCAAGCAGCGGAACAGGTTGCCCAGGGAGATTGTACAGTCTCCCTCAGAGATTTTCAAGAACCACCTGCGTAAAGCCCTGAGCAACCTGGCCTGACCTCATGGCTGACCCTACTTTGAACTGGATTTTGGACTAGAGACCTCCTGAGGTCCCTTCCGGGCTGAATTATCCTATGATCCCATTCCTATGACAGCATAGCTTATGAAGTGGGAGTCATGAAATAGGGAAACTTTCCCTGGCTTGGCAAATTTAGGTCACTCTATTATAGCATTCAATTTTTATTCCACCTGCCATTTAGCATCACTGTAGATGAGTGTTAGCGTAGTTTAGAAGATACAAATACAAAGCTAATAGATCGTTCTTCTTAATTTTTCTGACTTGTGATTATATTTAAGTGTGGGTTCAAAATAGCTTATAATACATTTGTGCATGTATATAGGCCTATATATATCTGCATGCCTGCACACATGCAGACAGCTTGAAATCAGATTTTTACTTCTAGCTGATTTCTAGTTATTAGTACCAGGAATGTATGCATTGTTGTGTTAATGCAGTATGTATTATTACAAGTCATGTAGTATATTCAAGGCCCTGTACGGCCGTGGGCTTAATTCATGGTTCTCCTAATCCACTGAGTACTAAATTCAAATCTCAAGATACCATGGAGGACTTTGGATCTGAGTAAGTGAAGAACTACTTTAGCATAGTCAGGTTTGTTTAAAGAATTTTAAAATTATTTGATATGGCAAGATGAATATTCCTCAATGGACGATTGCCAACACTGAAGGTAGACTCGGGTTGCTGGAGAGACACATCTGAGGAATTGCACATCTGTCAGAGGCAGCCAACAGGCACAGCAGTTTGTGCAGCAGTTTCTGGGCTCTGCTTTGAAATCTTCTGGATGTTCTGAGAGTTTCTCCTGGGGTTGGTGGAGGACTTCCAGAGTCTTTTGAGGAGCATCAGTGTGCTGCTGCATGTGAGGATACTGCAACCTCGAACAGTTCTGGCCTGTTCCTGAAGAAAGGGGGCTCTGAGCTCCTGTTCAGCTGGTTCCTGGCCGAAGCGGACACACACCTTTCCAGCAGGTATGGGGCAGCCCTGTACAAGCACTGGCTGGCTGAGAACACAGCTCCCCATAGCAGCAGTTAGTGCAGGACAGAGCCAGGGACCTTGCTGTAAGCAGCAGACACATGCCCTGCCACGGTGAGGATGTGCCACAGGGCACAGACCCCAGCAGCATTGGTCCAGCTGTCCCTGCGATGTCAGCAGCCTCAGCCAAGTGCAGCTCTACAGGGCTGGGGCTGAGGGACGCTGGGGACCTCTCACTAGGGCTGGGGAGATGGGCTTTTGCCCACAGGAGGTGGGTGCCTGGGAGAGTCTGTGTTGCCAAGTAGCAGAGCTGTCGGAGGAAGGCAGTGGCTGCACAGCATCAGGGATGACAAGAAAAGATTAACCAGACCTTCTCCAGGACCCTGCAGGTGCAAAAGCCTGAAACCCCCAAAAGCTGCACTCGGGTACAGGCAGAATCTGTTGGGTGGGAAAGCAGGACTCCCACTACTACGAAGGCTGCAAGCTGGTGGCTTCTAGCCCCAGAAGCATGGCTCCTGCTCTCCCTGCAGATCTGCTACTAGGGAAGAGATTCAGTGTCTGGCAGCAGACCAGGGGCTGGAAGCTCCCACCAGCACAGCTCAGTACCCCATCTGGTAGCACTGGGAGAAAGCAGTGAATGGCAGCAGTGGGAGGCTCCATCTGCTGACCCAACCTGGCATCTAGGGAGGCTTGCTGGGGGCTTGGATCCTGCTTTTCTATGTGGGCACCAACAATGTGCCTGGGGAGACTAGGAATGACAGGGGAAGGAAATGGCGACCCACCATCAAGTGATGGATCAGATTGGCAAGCAAAGGGAATCAATAAAAAAAGGGCTGAAAGGGGCCATTTTGAGAGTATACACACAGGAAAGGAAGTAGAAGTAGCTGCAGCAGAGCTTTATGGGGGAAGGTCTCATGCCTCTTCTGGGAAATCAGAACAACTGTGTGCCTCTCTGAAGTGCCCGTACACTAATGCACGTGGCATGGTGAACACACAGGAGAAATTAGATGTCTGCGTGCAGTTGCAGGGCTATGATCCAATTCAGATCACAGAGATTTGGTGAGATAGCTCACGTGACTGGAGCGCCACCGTGGATGGATACAAGCTCTTAAGGAAGGTTAGAACAGGAAGGTGAGGAGAGGGAGTTGCCCTGTATGTGAGTGCAGCAGGGGTACATGGAGCTCTGTGTGGTATGGATAAGGAGCCAGCTGAGAGCTTATGGGTCAGGATTAGCAGGTAGGCCAATATGGGTGATATTGTGGGTGTCTGCTACAGACTGCCTGATCAGGAAGAAGTAGTAGCTGAGGCCTTCTTCAGACAACTGGAAGAAGCCTCATGTTTGCAGACCCTGGTCCTCGTGGGGGACTTTAGACACGAGAGGTTCCTTCCAGCCTCAAGTATTCTGTGATTCTGTATTACACTCTGCCTTCCAGGAAACCTGCAATGAAAATACCAGTCATGGGAGCAAAGCACTAGAGAATTACATAAGGAGTTCAGGGTTTGCTGCCACTGAAAACACTTTGATGATTTATCTCACTGTACAAGGACCAAGGAGTATGGATATCTGGAGCTTGGCCATCTATGGCCATCTGGAGCTATGCCTCATCTGTCATATTCTTCCCCTTTAATGGGGATGGTAGTGTTTTGGCTACTGCAATGTGCGTGGCTGCTTATACCAGAGACAGCAGGTTAGACCTTTCCTTTTCTATCATAGAAAGACAGAATTTTAGCCCCTGCATCTTGAACAGAAACACTACATTGCCTTCTTTCCAGCAGTCTTTYTATCCCTCTAAATTGGCCAAATCAAGAGATTGATGGCAGAGCTGCTCTGCTGGCAAGAACTGGAGATAAAAGCCTGATGGAGCAGCCTCCACCTCATTGCAAAAAGGTTTTATTTGAACTCATGGTTTGTTTTTTCACCCAGTCCTCTCCTATAGCACTTGAGACTCCCAAGAGTTATGTTCATGGGTAAACGAGGTGTTTTATTAAGCAGACACAGTACCATAAGCAGGACTGTTTCCACTAATACGGGATTCCCTAGGGATAAGTCAGTGTGTCCCTTCTCCATCATAGGTCTTATCTACTGAAGAAAAAAAACCCAAACCAAACCAAACCCAACAGGCCTTTTCCTGTGTTACGTATGTAATAGTCATTGGCAAGGATTTTAACTTTCCTTCCCACAAGGATGGCTTAGGGTTTCTTTTAGGATGTGGGAGGTGCCAGTGTGTGTCATGCGAATAGCAGAAACCAGGTCAAGCTCAGGAGTTCATGACCGGACTGGCATTTGTTGGGGAGAGAGGCTGAGATCAAGGAACAGAAGAGTGGTTGTACTGTGAAACTGTACTGTACAAGAGAGACAGACTGCCTTCAGTATGGCCAGAAATGGGTGCCCAGGGGAGAATAAGAACAGGATAAGAGTATATAGTAACTCCCCCAGACATCCCTGTTGCTGTGAGCTATTTTCAGTCCAGAGGATTTCCTGAACTTGTTGCGGTTTAACTGTTTAGTAACTTGCAATGGATCTCTCTTCCAAGTCCAGTCTCCCTTTCAACCCACAAAAACGATACATGCAGGGTGCTCCTTGGCAAGGAGCTACTGTGTGAACTGCCTCTGGTTACGTGTTTCTGAATCCAGTTCCTACTACCTTCATTTGACCATCCCTAGTTCTGTTGGCAGAGGACATGCTGAATGGTCAGCCCTTGACCACCCTCCTCACGCCACTTAGACCTTTACAATACTGCTTCGGTTATCTGTGGTTTGGGTTTTTTTTGAAGGCTATAAAGAAGCCATCCCACGTCTTTCAAAAAAGACAGCAAGGATAATAAAACTTTTCCAGTTCTGCTATTTCATTTTGACATGAGGAGACTAGAACTGCCCCCAGTTTTGGCATAGTGATGGTTCTTTATTCCTTCTAGTAATTCCTACCACTGGGTTTTCTTCTTTGAGCACTGAGCTGCTGTTCTAATGAAAGCATCTACCAAAACGCTGAAGTCTTGCTCGTGAACGGTAACAGTCAGTTGAGAGTCTATCAAGAAAATTCCCTAGCTATGGGAGAAGTTCAATTCCTCCAGCAGGGGTTGCAATCCTCTGCCTTACCCAAGGAAAGTTTAAAATGGCAGAAAATGTGAGGAGGAGAGACAGTACTTCCTCACACCTTTGTTTCCCTTAAATGCTGGCTGCTCTTCTTTGCCTCGGACAGCTGAGACCTCTTGCTTAGGGTCATGAGCACCATCTAAGACTGAGGTGTCTGCACTGGCGACAGTGTAACAGAAGTAGGTGAGCCACCACTTCATTATTCAAACCCAGGAAAGAATTTCTTCATCCAAACTGTTCAGTTTCCCTTTTACCCTGTGTTCTTGTTAAATACCTTCAACCTATTAAATACCCCCAAATTCCTCAGTAGCTCTATTACCTTGCTTACATGCAAATTTTTACAAAATGTTGCATGTCAAAGTTTACTTAGGCCTTGAAAAGTGTCTGCCACAACAGTTGCATTTGCCACTTGAATATCAACCTGGAATTTTTGTAGGTAACTGCTCCTTTCCATTTACTCTTCTATTAAAAGATGAATTGACCAGTTTTGCAAACCAAAATTTTGCACACACCAAAATCAGCAAGATGGTTTTTGTTTTCAGTGGGAACAGAAAACTGTCCAAGAGCAATCTGTATTTCACTGAAATACAGTGGTCTGGTTTTTGTACCTATGGAAAGGGTGCGCATTTCTCACTTGCTTGAACAGTATAGTATTTAATGAACTTACTACTTGGTAATTAGCTAGCAGCCCATATAGAATGACTGTAATACTGTGATAGTCTTCTACTAGATAATCAAAAGCAGAACTGTGTAGGCTTGTAACACCTGAAGAGAAAAGACCTCACTGGTAGGGCCACCCTGTTAGCAGGAGGTCCCAGGACAAGCAAGTTTCTTCCTGGCTGACTTGTTTAAAATTTATGGTCAGCCCCGCAGCATCTGATTCTTTAACTTAGGTTTCACTTAGCCTATGGTGCTGTCGTCTGCTTACACTTCTGTATCTGTTTGTTCCATGTTGTGTCAGCTTTTAATATGAGTAAGATGGGCTTCACAGCCTTGATTTTATTTTTCCTTAGTAAATATACATTTCTAAAGGTTCTTCAGAAACARGCCTGACTGTATGAATAACTTTATAGATGGCTGAACGTGACCAGCAAGGAAAAAGGTGCCAAACCCCCCTCCCTGCATTTCATGTTGCTGTAAACAATGCCTCAACATGTCCATGATTCTGTTGGGCAAGATGATGTCGTGCTGTTTTTTTTTTTCTTGGTTACATTAGTACAGATGTGCACAGCAGACTGAGAGACTTGAGAGCTTCGTGCTGTGATCAGTGACAGAGAGGAGGACTGAGTTGTAATGGCTCAAAATGTTTTGGTAGTTTCTCTAAGGCTGAATAATATCTTCACGTTGGGATACCCTGTGGCTTATGACGATAGAGAGCTTGGGAGCCAACTCATGGTGGCCTGATCCGGGGAGCTGAGCAGCTGCACCCCAGTTTGGGGTGTCCCACTTACGGCTGCTGTGCTGAAATGGTGGCAGGAGGTCGCTCCCAATCAGGAGAGAGGTGCAGGAGGACATGTGTCTGCGCCTTGCCCCTTCCTCACTTGAGCAACAGCTCGTGGCCCTTTTGGGTTGAGCTTTGGGCAGGCGCAGGCAGAGATGCTGGGCTGTTAGTGCTGTACACGTTGCCTGAGCAGCTGTTCCTCATCTCCTCCGAGGGAAAGAGGCACTGGGCCAGGCAGAAAGCTCCTGCAGGCTGGGTCTGGCCTGCAGACCCCAGTTGGGCTCTGCTGAGCTAGACCATCCATGCTGTAACTGCGCTGAAACTTATCTGCTTGTGCAAGATTTATATATTTTAATTAGCATGGTTTGATGTGGGGTGTGTGGGTATAACCCATCACATTCTGAAAGTAGTTTCTGCTACTGTTTTTAACGCCCGTATCTATAAATCCAAGACTGTTCTCATGTATTAGGTTTGGCACTGTTTCTAAGTGTTGCTTTAGATTAACGACGATGTTGAATATGTATTGAATCTTTTTTTTTGATCTAGGAAATTAATGTTATCGTCGTGAGCAACAAATAGGCTGTTTGAAAAGGCGTAAGGCTGAATTATCAGTGTGCCTAGTGGGCGTTAACATGAACTGCTTTCTTCTCTGTTATTTTAAACCAGTGAAATTGCTGATAAGGGGCTTTGAGTTAGGAGAAGAAAGAGCAAGTTTGGTGCCTCAGCTTTATAGGCAGGCATCCTCTCTTAGCTATGTATTATGGATCATGAGAAATAGTTTAAAAGCACAATATGCAGACAAGGCAAAAATATTCAATCATCTGATAATAATTTTGATTGCAGTGCAGTCATTTTAAAACTTTGGTACTTTCAGGAAAGAATAAATGTGGATGCTACAGAATCTGTATGAAAAAAGGAAGTATAGGGCAAGATAAGGCATGTGCACAAGGGCTTTCAATAGATAAACAGTGTGGGGATTAATTTGAATGGTGCTGGGTGGGACAATTGCCCAGGGAGGTGTGGAAGGAAGCTGGAAGGAGCATACATTCCTGGGTACTCCTGGAAGAAGCTGATGAAAGAAGAAGCATTACTTAAGGTAATTTAAATATTTACTTGTGCTCTGGGTAATTTCCATCTGACTTAGTGGAAGTTCCTTTTTACCCAGATTTTAGTAGAATCTGTGCACATTGTTATTCTGAAGAAAGATTATTTTCTGAAAGACAATGTTTACAGTTTGTGAGATGATCAAACAGATGGTTTAAATTTGTTCTGATGCTCTGTGTTTTTTCACAGTCTCTTTGTAAGTTAAATAAACTTGAAAATGATCTGTCTAGAACTGTGTCATTTCCCAGACGAGATAGCTGCTTGAGGACATGCCTGTCTTCTCTCTCCAAAGAGATAATCCTCATCTTCAGTAAATAGCAATGACTGTGGTTCCCTGCCCTTCCAGGACTTTTGCTTCTCTCTCTGCTCTCCAAAATGAACCCATGACCTCAATGCCTCCTACCATAGCTTCTAAAAGAGGTCCTTCATCGTCCATTCTCCATGGACATTGTCCGTGTCCTTTTCTCTTCCTGTTAGTCACCCTGACAGCATAGATCCTGTCTTCCATGCCAAGAGGGAGCAAGGAAAAAGCGGGGCAGCATGACAGAGGTGATATTCCCAGTGTGCAGCTATTCAGAAGTGCAGACATTTCCTTTTAGCATCCCTCCAATGGTTCAAAGCCTCTTTTTCCTTGCTGGCAAAGCAGCTGCTGCAGCCCACAAATGATAGCCATGTGGGTCGTCTTCTGAAGGGCTGAATGTGTAACTGTCCCATGTGTTGCAGACTGACGCTGGTTTCTGAACTAGCTCAAGTTTGTTCAGACTGGCTGGCTTCAGTGCTCTGTAGCAGGCAGTGCTGCCATAGCCCCCAGTCTGCCTCTTATGCAGTGAATGCAGCTAACAAAGATCTTTTGAAGTGCTCATGGAAGCCTTGATTAACTAAGCAGCTCCAGAAAACTTATTTGTGCATGACAAAGCAGTGAAAAAAATTTTTCTTTTCTTTTTTTTTTTTTTTTTTTTTTTTTTTTGGGACAGGGCTGTAAATTCAGCCTCGATTTGCTGGAGACATTTTAATGATACATGTCTGTTGTCATTGTGCTGAGGTAGATCCAAGGGTAGATTCTCATCCTTCACAGGGTTTGGTGGGGTGCTGGGCTAATTCTTTTCTGTATTTAATTTAGGCAGAGCAGAATTAGATTGTAATTGGATACCTTTGAACTTCTCTTCATAGTTGTTGTCTCTAAATCACTGTTAGTACAACCAAATAGTCCAACCAAACCATAAAGACTAGCCAAGAATATTAATCTAGTGGCTCTTCATCTTCTTTGCCTGGCATAGAAATTCAGTGTCAGAAAGGAGTATAACTACATAAAAACTGAAAGTTCCCTTTTCTTTCCTCTCCACGTCTTTTATTTCTTCTTTCCAAGAAGAGGGGAAACAGACTGGTGCAGAGGTCTGTCTCAATTTTTTCTTTATCTCCCTCTTTATTTTCCTTTTTTGACTAAAATCAGAATCTTTATTCTTTTCTGATACATATTCTGACAGTCTTTGGGGATACTAGTGACAAGTAGAATTAAATACTATTGTGACAGAAATTTCTTTGCTGCTTTTAGCAGCAGCAGAACAAAGTGGTGGACCACGTATTTGCCCCTCTCCTGCTTTAGAAAAGGCCTCAGCGATCGGATCCTCCTGAGCCAATGTAGCTTGAGTGGTCAGTTCCAATGAGACCAGAGTAACAGCTCATAACTGGAATAAGTCTAGTGTAGACATTACTTATCCCATGCTAAATTACAATTTGCTATGMGCTCTGTGTAAAATCCATGGCAGTGGGCATAGCTGATACCACGGTGGTTTGGAAAAGTTAGTAGGCAAAATAAAAAAATTTTCATTTATAGGATAGTGTTTGCAGTGAAAAGATCAAGGTATGTTCTTTGTAAGCACCTTTTTTTAAAAGGGTGGTGTATTTTTTACAAACCTGTGTAACCATATTTGTACATCTATGAATTTGGGCTCTGCAAGCAGAAGGAACTAGCTGTCCACTGCGGGTTTGGACATGTTACTGTCTGCTCATGGAGACAGCASGACCTCCTTGCCTATATAGGGGTTGGGAGTGCTGGGAGGAAAAGGAAATATCGGGCTGTAACTATCTTCTTTAGGTTTATCTTCTGGTGTATTTTTCTGTCTCTATGAACGAATAATGTAGCCAATCTTGCAGGTGGCATAGATGACATAAAACAAACTACTTGTTTTGGTGATTTCCCTGTTACACTAGGCTGGATTTCCAAATGACAAAAAAAGTTTTCAATTCACAAATACAGTTCTAGTCCTCACATATATAGAGGAAAAGTATCCAGTGAAATTATCATCTGCTCCAGAGAGGGAATGAAAACAAATATACGCAAATATAAATATTTTGGTGCTTCAGTTGACCCTTTCCTGTCAGCAGTAAGTAGAGATCTCATAGTACTCATGGGGTAGGAGACGGGAAAAGATCCACAGCAGTTCTTGCAGCTTTTATAGTTTAATAAGTCTGTGATCATAAAGTCTTGCACACATGATGCTGGGGCTAGAGCCTGGCCAAAGCCTCTCCTGCTCTCCTGAAGGGTATGGCCTGCCAGAGCTGTCTGGCGAAGGTGAGCCCTGCAGAGATCACACCCTTTGCACCTATCTCTTGGGTTAGAACTTGCCAGATCTCTGAACCAATGTGTGTGCTTTTTTGTTCAAAAAAAATCCTATTTTTTGTTCTGTAACAAACAACTTGTCTCAGTCATTTGGGCCAATGCTCCATTACTCTTCATTGGGGATTTATTATTTACATTTCCATGCTCCAAGATGGGCACCAGTAAATGTGTAGTAACAGACAAACGCTGTTGTAAGAGTTTCTGGTGTCATCTAACATGACAGGAGAGCAAAGGGATGTGGGGAAAGCTAATGGAAACGACATTAGGACCACTAGTTAGAGAAATGTTTCTCGGAGCTGCGTTTCTCRTGTGTTTATAAATGATCAAGGGATTTTCATGGGCTGCCTGCCTGGTGTGTTCAAGGACCTATTCAGGGATGCAAATTAACAAGGATTTTAATGAAACACTAATAAACCTCTCAGAAATGGACATTTTCACGTTTTTCAGGTAAATATTTATGAGCTTGTAATGTAATGCTGGTCTAGAGCAGGTTTAGTGCTACTGAGGATTCATAAAGAGCAGCAGTTTTTGGTGAGGTGAGGAGAGATTGGATCAGGTGAAAGCAGCCAAAGGATGTGGCACCAGCGTCAGGGCTGTGAGTCCTTGAGGAGAAAGGAAAAAACACAGAAAGAGGATTGAGCCATGACTTGAAGGTATGGACGAGCAACTTACTGCATTAAAGGTGTATTTGAAGTAAAACTCTGTGAATCCCTGGATTAAAGCTAGTTTGATTGCTCTGTGGCTGTCAACATCGTATTGTTCGTTGTTGTTTTAGAGGGTTGCTGACTGCAGCTACCATCACTGTTTCTGAGAAGACTACGACGACGCTGGCCGGGGAAGGTGGAAGGCCTGTGTGCTACTTCTACTACTTGCCAGGTGTGTCGCGGGGCAGCCTGGGCCGGCGCCAGGCCGCCCTCCCGCGCATTACCCGGCAGCGCCGGGGGCRGCCGCGAAGAGCGACCGCCGGCGGGCAGGCGAAGGGAGACCGCTGTGCAGCGACGGCCCCGGCCCGGTCCCCGAGGGCGGGCCCGGGAGAGGAGCGAGGGGCGGCGGGGCTGCGGGTGCGGGCGGCGGCCCGCAGGTGGCGCCGCCGCCCCCGCGGCGCGGCGGGGGCGGGCGGCGGCGGGGCTGGGGGAAGGGGGGGACGGGCGTCCCTTCCCCTGAGGTAATGACGGTCGCCTGAGGCGCAGCCGGCGAACCGGCTTTCAACGGGGAGCGCCGGGAGGTCTTAAAACGCCATGTGCCACGGTCAAAACTTTACTCCAAACTTTAGAAAGCTCTTGTATGTCTTAGTCGTCCTTTTCTTTCCCTCCCTAAGATGCATAGCACACATCTTAATGTCTGCCGGTACTGCAGCATGGAGGCCTAGGAGTGAAAACGTCTCCCAAATATTCCACCCATTCCTGTGACGGCGTGGAGGCTGCTGCAGTGCAGAGCTCGACCTGCCGCACCACTCTGCCGCCACCTTAAAAACCGGCTTACCACATTTTCAGTACTTTCATACATGTTGGAAGAGAGACACGCACCTGCAAACTCTGAGACACGGTGGCTGTAAGTTAGGTGAGGCAACTACTTCGACTCGCTTCTCCCGTCTTCGAGGCTGTTAGCACCTCGCATGTGCTGAGGTCTCTGTACTCCTGGGTACAGGCTTGGGTGAAAAAGGTTGGAAGTAGGAGGTGCACAGCTTTCAGCCTGGGATATTTGTACATAAAAAGATGTTACCTTTGTACAATGCTTTTTTCCTAGTACCTAGTGTGTTACATTTAAAGTTAATGGCTCTGGTTTGTAGAGCTGTTCTGCTTTCCTTAATAATGTTAAGGGGGGGAGGAGTAAAGTAAGTGATGTTTGCTTCCATTTTTTTTCATCAAAAAGCAAACAACAAATTCAAGAAAATTAAAACTGACTGGAAAAACATAACCTTGAGGCAGAACATACATATCTATGCAATAGAAGGGGAATTTGGAGGTGAGTTAGTTTATCACATATTGCAAAGATATACATGTTATCAAGTACAGCTATCCAACATATCACATCACTATTTGGCATTTAATATGCAAGCACATGATTTCCATTAAAAAAAAAAACCAACCTGGGCTGTCACTGTAAATTGCTTGTAGTTGCTCTTCAGAGTAGAAGCCTTTTTCACAACTTTTCCTCCAGTTTACTGACTTTTCTGTTTCTCCTTGTTCTCTTCTATTTTCTCTGATACCGTAGGGAAAAAAAGTCAAAAGTTTATATGATTTTCAGAGAGCCACTTTTCACACTAGAAAGAAAACCTATTAAGTACTATATTTCCCGAGGAAATGTTACGAGCAACTAGGTTTCAGAAAACGAGCAGGCAAACCAGATCTTGGAAATAGCTTGTTGTTCTTCAGATTGTGACTAAAACATCAGTTTCAGTTTTACATCACAGAAATATGCAACTTGATTTTAGCAGGGAAGTGACCTTCCCATTGGATAGACACTGGTGAGAACAATGTTGCTCAGTGTTGATGTTCATGTTTAGTGACATAAGTTATTGAGATAGCAAAGAAGTGCCATAAAAATGGTCCAATATCTATGAAAGAAACCTTATAGTACAGGACTTACAGAGGAAAACTTATACAGCTCTTTGGAATGATGAAAGATGTACAAATAAAAGCTACCTTATTATGAGGGKTTTTTTTCCACTTTTGGTGATATAGCTGAAAGATAATGTACTGTCTGGAAGTCACTTGTATGAGTTCATCCATGAAATTCCTATTCTCCTCACAATAAAGCAGCAGGAGAGGGAACCAGAGGAGGAGCAGGTTTGTGTGGATCACTATTGCTGGGTCTAGAGGGACCACTGATGGTCCTGTGTGGGAGTGACCAAGAGCAGGTTGACGCTGACCTGTTCTGAGGTGCTACTGGTGATAGTGACACACTGTTTTCCACAGTGGCAGCACAGGATTCAAAAGACTGGCCATCCCCTCTCAATAGAGGTGGCTGAGAGAAGTCCCTATGCTGAGATGGTCCTTCCTGGGTTTTCAAAGCAGCACAGTGCCGTGGTGGAGACAAGGGCTCTGCTGTCCTTGTGGGAGGCCTAGGATGTGCTAGAAGATCAGAGCAGATCTTCTATGTGAAGATGCTCAGCCCTCCCCACAAAAGCAAGCTGTTCTGGAACCACTTAGCTCCTGTGACTCTGGGAGCTTGGCTGCCCCAAGCCTGAGTGTGGGCAGCCTTGTAGGAAGTGAGGTACAGTCCACGTTTCCACACAAAGGAGTGAAATCAGCCGTACCAAGGCCATGCGCAGCGAACGATATCTCTGTGCCTGTGGCGTGGCTGACCTATCTGTTGTTACTCTCTGGACTTGAGAAACTTGCTGATGCTTTTTGTATTCTGTAAACACTCTCCTGTGGAGGGGATGTCAAGGGGAGAGAGAAGAGCTAATTACCCTGACTTCATCTCTGCCCGGTTTCCTCCCTGATTACACAGGGCTGACACATGCCTTGCATGGAGATTAAAGCTATTTTGTCATGGAAAATTGTAATTAGGGCTGATCATCTAGTTCTGTAGAGGCTCCAGTGAGCCTAGTGGTAGCTCCAAAGAGCCCAGTGGCTGTTTGATTTGACGTGCATGGCAGAACCTTGAATATAGTGATAAATCTGACAGGCCTTTTAGCTGGTTTTAAAAAAAAAAGCAATGGCTAGATGTTTAGCTGGTTAAAAAGCAATGGCTAGATGTTGGGCACTTCGTATTACTTACCTGTCAGAAGTGCTTTTGAGAAAGCAACATTTTTAAATTAGTGTTTCTACCTTTCTGGCTTATTTTCACCAATGAATCTAAGGAAGATGGAAGTGAGTGAGGAATAAAATCTGTAGGGACAGAAGTTAGCTTTTCCAAAGCAGTACCACATACAAGGAAAATGAAAATAATGAGACTTTAGAAATACGATTTTTTTTTCTTTTTTTCTAAAGGAAACATTAGAGTCAGTGCTGGGCTCACCCATGGTGGCAGGTTGTGGTGGAATGGAGCTGAACCCAGGCCCCATACATGCTATGGGGCTGCATTCCTCACTCCTTCATCACCTGTGCTCTGGAAGCTGGCTTCCAGCACTGTGACAGGCTTTTCATGAAGGACCCCTCAAGTTCTGGTCTCCAGTCAGGTTGTGACCCAGGAGGAGGATTAGTCCCTCATTTAAAGCTTCTCAGGTTAAGCGTAGCTTGTCTCTAGATATGGGTCACAGCAGAATTCTGGAGTGCAGCACACACCAGGGAGTCCTGCAGACAGGATTGCTCACCTCTTTTGGGCTAGTGCTGGCTTTCCTCCTTGTTCCTTTCTTAGCAGCAGGTATGGAGGGACTGGCTGAACTGGTCACTACCTTTCGGATGAACATTTAGCACAAGAACACCTGCACCAATGTCATTTTTTAAAAGCTGCCTGGAGTCTTCTGTCCCCTAGTGTTGGATTCCATCACAGGTTGACTGTTAGCAGGGAAGATGCCCATAGTGTACACAAAGCTTTGGGAAGAGAAGAAAGATGAGAGGACCTGCAAAACTGACAGCGCTCACAAACTGTAAATGCCTTTCCCACATCTCCAATGCTTCAAAGCCAAGGTCTGGGCTCAAGTGTGCCAGCAACAGTCTCATCGCTGCCAAATACGGAGGGCATACTGCTTCTGTATTCAGTGTGCTACTACATAGGTAGCAGCAGTGTTCCTATTGTTATAGCATGGTCCTACTGACACCTGGGCGCTCTTCTGCTGTGACTTCCTATGTCCTTTTCAGAGCTGCTGCTTAGCAGGATCCTGTTCCCCAGGAAGTGTGCCTCTGTTGTTCCCAGGCACATGACCTTGTGTTTGTATGCACTGATTCTCAGTCAAAGGTGAGCTGCTTCTGTCAACTTCTGGCTTTGAGCGAGATGAGAGTGCAGGATAGGCCTAATGCTCATTAATTAAGAAAAAAAATACCACTTTTAAACTAGATTGCAGTGGCTCCTGAGCTCACTGGGAGCAAAGTCCACTTTAAAAATCAAGCTCCAATGGAAACTAAAATGAACACTTTGAAGTGCTCCTTTGCATCAAGTCTGTCTTCTCAATATAAAAGAGAGCCAAGAAAATAAGCAAGAAAAATGTTTTAGGCTCCCATGCAGAAAGACAAGGAGTGCAATCTCCCTCTCATTTTCTCTTCTGATTAGGTGGTTCTGTTCAAGATGTGACATGGAGCCAACTTACAGCGAAGCAATTTCTTTTCTCAGAGATGAGAAGGTCTGAACAGAGAGGACCATCAGAAATGGCAAGGTACCAAGTGAGACTTACTGAGTATCAAATAAAACATAGGCTCCCTCACCTCCTGTGTGCTCAGTCCTCTACTCCTGCTGAAGTGAAATGGGATAGTGTCGAAACACTGAAATACACCGACCCTTTAAGCCCCAAATCTTATGCTGAGAGGACTGAGCACTACACCTCAGGCTGATAGGTGAGTACTCCTCAGCATGCCAGGGCTCAGGGTTAAAGTGAAGCCAGGAGCTGCCTAGTGTACTTGTAAGATCAGCCCTTGTTCCCGTAAGGAATACAGTTCTGTGCTGTTTTATTAAGCAGAAAAGGAGAACCACAAGGTTTGTTGTAATGTTACTGGTTAACAAAGTTCAAGGGTCAAAAAGGACAATAGGGATGGGATGACAAAAAGAAATAGCATGAGCGGCAGATGTGACCTCCCAAGCTAACTGGGAGAGAGCTTGCAGGAGCACAAAAATACTCACGTTAGACCAGGCTTTTCTTCAGACTGCTGAAGAGCTGTTTACTTGTTCTGCTGATTGCCTCTGGCCAATTTTAATCTTGAGAGTATGCCTTCCTTGTTCTCTGCTTTGATCTCTCTCCTTCTGAGTCAAAACACAAAGATGTTATTAAGATAAATTAGTAAAGACAGCTCAGGAACTGGGTGGGAAATGCTGATCATCATCTCCCCTGGACATAAAGTAATCCCCATGCTCAATCAATTCAGAGTAGGTAACAGTCCTGAATAACTGCTTTGAAACATGGAAGACAATGGTGCTCTATGCATTGATTGTATTTGGCCTAGTTATAGAAGACCTTTGGATAGGAGTACTTAGAAAGAAGTTGGAGGGAGTGCTAGAAATGTGCAGTGCTGAACAGGCTAGCATGGGCTGAGTAACCTGTATGCTGTAACATTAAATACCCTCTCTCTGTGCAGGCCTGGTTTCACTAATTGTCATAAGCAAAGGAGTGGAAGTCCTCTGGAGAAAAACACTATATAAAGTCTAGTAAAGAAAAACACATGGGAGTGTCTGAATCATGTGGCAATGTTTCCATTTGAGRGCAGCCCTCAGGAATGATTTGTTTTTGAGCAAAATGAATGAAAGATGCAGTTTGGGCTTTTGTGCCTCTGTGCTGAGGTAACAGACCCGTTTGGGAGCACATAGGTTAAGCTGGTTAACGAGCAATTGGAGATGGCAAATACCCTAAAAAGAGAAGATAAGTTCAGGAGTTATTCTGAAGAGAGAGAAGATTAATAGCATCAGGTATTTAGAAGATTCAGATAATAATTCCTCTAAGAAAGCTCTGACTTAAACTCAGCCTACAGCTGTAATTCAAACCACTCATATAACAGCTACACTTCTCAGTAATTTCTACTTCTAGAATAATCACTAATAGAAACAATCACCTATTGCCATAATTTCTCCTAAATGGTACAATAAAGAATGCTTTGCATATTGACTATTTATGAAGATCAGTGTAAATCTGAGATATAAAATAGAGTAATTAATGTACAGTTGCTGTGATTTTTATAATTTATGAAAGCCCATGAACATTTAACGGTGCCCGCAGACCTGAAGGGCATACATCAGAAGCAGCATAAAACACCAGGGTACATTGCAGAAAACAGGACGGGGTAGTATTCCAGTGCATATAGCAACATTCATAACTTTGTGTTGAGCCTACCAGGGAATCTAACCCTGTTAAACAAAAAAATGTGGGGTTTTTTTTGGGTTGTGTTTTTTTCCTGTGGTAACTCCAAGGCTCCACTTTGACCTGCAGGCCTGATGAGAAGCTGCTTTCCAAGTATCAGTGGGTAGAAAGCCTAAGCATCTTTTGACAAACATCTGCTTAGAAAAACTTGTACTGTAGGGAGCAGTGAGGAGTAATTGTGAATATAGGCATCTCTGTATATTTGTTTTAGAGCGAAATAGAAATGACAGTATAATTGGGAGCTGGAATCAGTCAGGATAGGGGGAACCCAGAATTTGAGGAAATTCTCCCTGTAAGTCAATTAAATTGGACATGTTTGTGACCTTGAACTTTCAGTTAAACATAGCTGAATTTTCTTTGGCTTCAAAGTTCTATTCAGTGTGGTCTAAAATGAAGAATAAGTGAACTGAGCGCAAGCAGGATGTGTTTCCGAGGCATAGGAGTTGCTGTAAGAGTGTGGTAGGGAGCTGCACAGTGGGAGCTAGTTTGAAGCTGGCAAGGTCAGGACTAAGGAAAGAACAATAAAGGAGCTACAGCATGAAACATTACGATTTTCCCCTCCTTCCTCTTCCATCCTAGGCTTTTCCCAGAAGGATGCTGATGAAAAGCACAGCATCCCAACACTCACTTCCAGAATATGATTGGCTTGCAGTAGAAAATGGGAGTGGAGTAAGGAAGGTAGGGCAGCTTCTTTCTTGCAGCTCATCCAGCCATACACACAGCAGTTACTTTGGGTGACTGTTCATTGGGATCGAGTGTTCAGGGCTGATGCAGCATTACAGTGCAAGTTAAAAGGGTCCATGTCAGAAATTACAAAACTGGCTTGGAGGTGACTTTTGTGGATAATAAAATAGTAGCTTGCGTTTAAATGGTATGTTTTATCTATAGCTGTTGAACTGCTTTGTCATAAGGTCTTAAGTGACAATACTGCCCCAATTTGGCAGGAGGAAGATCAGCCCCAAGTTATAGATTACCAGTGACTTCCTCAAGGTCATGCAAGGAACTGCTGAAGAACCAGCAAGAGGACCCAATTAAACTGGCTCCTAGGTCTAGGAGCCTATTTATGGTTCAATATTAAGCCAGGTCTTGCTCCTGAACTCCTGAAGAAACACTTTCCTGCATGCTCTTAGCTGGGCTAAAGTGTGTGGAAAAAACAGTCACCAGCAAAAGAAGCCTTACAAGTTTTTTGTGTTTTGGTTTGGTTTGGTTTTTTCCCCTTTAAAACAGGCTGACTTTCTTCAAGGTAGGAAGGAAACAGTAGAGTCACTAATTAGCACAGCTAGGTCAGGATAGATACAGCTGTTACTAGTAGCGATGAGAAGTTAATTACTTCCAAATAAAATGAAGTGACTACGAAGAGGAGTCTGAACGAGCCAGTAACTTTCTCTGGCTGTTTGTGAGGCATTGTGACTATGTGGTGGAACTTTTCAAGGATGGACTACATTTGTAGGCTGTCATGCATCCAAACTTTGTGTAGCCCTGTAGCTCAGTATTTGCTGTATTCATGGTAACGCACGTTGCTGTTGTTTGTATCAGGCCAGAGGTTTTGCAGGAGCTCTGTAAGGCTTCAGGACTTAAGGCTTTTTCTGGGCTTGTCTTGGCCTGCCTGGAGCTTTGCTTTAGCTTGTTTAGCTGCAACAGCAATTTCCTAATGACCAGGTGACTGTTACACAATTTGTTCTACTTTTGCTTAGCTTTGTACAGTTTTGTGATATAACCATAATTTTTATCTAGCTGAGAGTAACAAGTAGTTATTTTATGTAGAATGAAGAATGTAGGACCCTAGCAAAATGATGCAGCGTAGAGGACTATAAACATGGTATCATAGCAGAGGCCTCAAAAGGAAAGATACTAGATGCGCTACAGAGGAGTACAGATACGAGATGCCAATAGAGGGCATGGGATGATACTTGAGACCCCAGAGCTATAAACAACGCATCAGTGGTCAATTACTAATAGTTAAATAAAGGCAGACTTGGGAGCTGGGTAGAACTGGTTTTAGGAGTAACAAAGAGAACAAAGAGAAAGTATCCAGTGTATGTAAAACCTCATATATAGTCTGAGGCCAGCCACCTTAGGATCCAGGTGGGCAGTGGAAAGGTGAGTATAACAGTGGAGAAGGGGTAGGAACTGAGAGATGTGTGTAACAGTTTCACCTGCATCATTATTGAGACTTAATAGCATTGTCTTTTTTATTTTTTTTTCTTTTTCTATAATAATTAGATCAGTATTAATAATTCAATGATTGTGAGTTTAAGTAAGATTGTAAGTTTCAATTACAGTAACAATACATTCTTGGCTTTGCTCATAAGTTGTGTTTCTTTTGTCCATACCAGGATTTTGACTGTAACACTTTGAACACAGTGCATCCAAATGTCTTCCTAAAGAGACTGTCATCACACATTCAGAATACTCAGCAAAAAGCTATGGAGGTGAAATAGCTCAGAAATTCCCTGAAGTCAATACTACATGTTTTCCTTAGGTATTTATTCACAAGAAAATGAATTGCTTATTTGTTCTGCAGGAGGTGAAGCAATGTAATAAAATTCTGAAAAGGCATCCCTATGATTTAGCTGTTTCAGTCAAATATATATCTTTTACTGAGGATGTGTGTTACCAGTACTTCAGTAAGCTTTGCAAAACGTTATTTACACCATATGTTTTTGGGGGAAGGGAAGGTGAATGGATCACTGGTTATTAAGAGAAAAGCTCAGAAGTTGTTTGTTATTGATTCATCTATTACATACAGTAAATATTTCATTCAGATATTTCATGAGGCTGTATTCAAAATATAATGTATATTGTATTTTGTTTTGCATCATAACATGGATATGCTACAAGAAACTTGCAATAAAATGAGATTTATTGTTATTTTTAGAATATGATTTGAATCAAATGCCTTTATAATGAAGTTTGGCACAGGTACTGTGACTTTATTTTCCCTGAGCAAGTATGAATATTAACATACCTTATCATAAAACAAGCCTCTAATTAAAAAACATTTTATACATAATATACAACAATCTGGCGGATTTATTGGAATATGCCCTCATTTTCTAGTTCAGTTTAAATATACCTCTTGAAAAATCTTCTAGTACATCAGTCAAATTTACTAATAGTGAAATTTTTGTTTGATGAATTTTAATGACAAATTTGATTCAATATAGAGAGATCTCCATAACTGAGACTTTGGTTCTAATTCTGATAGTGCAGCTGTTGGTTATCAAGTAGTTTCCCATTAAGATACAGCATGAAAATTGTACCACTGAGAAATATGCGTTTTGAGCACTTGAATACTCTGACAAGTAGAGTTCTGGATTGATTTCTGATGTCTGACTTGCAAAGATCTTGTGATGTGAGATCCTTCTTCCACATCAGACTTCCTCCTGCAAGCATCTTGGGTTTTGAGCCGCAGCTCAAATTTCTTGCCTGAATTATGGTATCTGGCTTGCCACTTTGTACTGCACTATGGGACTTTGGCCCAGAGAAAGTAGGACAAGCAGTGATGGGAGGAGATTTGGATTTACCAACAACATACCATGCCTTTGCAAATTGCAGGATTGGACAAGTTAGCTTAAGAGCCCATAAAGATAAAAAGACAAGGTGAGACAGTGGCCAGCCATCCTCATTAGCTGTTGCTGACACTGCATAGGAAAATTTCATTAAGGACTGTGTAGTGGTAGGTCATATCAAAATATCTTGCATGAAATGAACCAGTGTCTTTTCTTCCTGCCTGCCCCTGCGGTACTTGTCTGATTGCCTCTGGAAATGGAGTTTATCAGCTCTTACCCAACTCCCACATGCTGCCAACCTGGACCACAGAATGTAGCTGGAAATGAAGATATCATTTGAGAAGTTCCAATTTTAATTTCTCTCTCTCTCTCCCCTTTCCCCGCCCCGAAGGTTTATGTGGCCTGCAAACATCTTCATGTCTGAAGAATATCTTTACAACATGTATCACCTTGCTGAATGCAAAGGAAAATATGAGTCCTCTACTGCTAAGAGATGGCAACTCCATAGTAAAGTAATTATGCTGAGGATCCATGTGTGTACTCTTAAAAAGAACTTTAGTATACTCAACGCCTCTAAGTAATAACATTAAATTACTTCTGKTTTTTGCTGTACCATTTACTGCAAAAACCTACAGATGATCAAGTAATGACAGAAAATGTAGTTTAATAGAAGTATTGAAGCTACCTACAAGTTAAGGAAAAGTAGTTAATTTGCATTTTGTTATCTTCCCTGCTGTTCTTGATGGCATCCTCTGTATTGGACCACACCTCCCTCCCTCAGACAGTGTCTGCTACCCTGTCACCTCTTTTTCTTGCTGAGCCGCAGGACAGTTCTGTTCGTGGGGCAGGAGCTGCATCTCCTTAAAGGCCTGCCCACACTTCAGCCTCCTATCACAGAATCAAAGGAACTTCCTCCAGTGTAATTGGTACTCACCCTATTCACAGCCATCCCGTGACTTGTGAATCATGCTCGAGACTTGATAGTGCCTCCCAGGGCTTCACAGGGGACTCGAGGCAGTCCTTACCTGGAGGCTATAAAAAACCTCATTGGAGCCTCTAGCCTGCTCTATAGTTTTTTAGGGCAGATGTAGCTGTTGAGTGAGGTGCCCACAGCATGGCGGCTGCATAACCATCCCAGATAGGGGTGTAGCTCTGGTGGGAAATCAGAGTCAAACCAACTGAGCCTCTTGTTGCTGTGTAAAAGTTGGCATTGTCTGAATCCCTTCTTCCACCAGCTAACTTTGCTCTTTGGACTCCTGTTCACCTTTCTCCTGCCCCTGCCCCTTCCCTTCCCTCTGCCATGGGCAATATAAACAACCTCAGTCCTGGCTCTTGTCAGTGGTAGCAGGAGAAAAGAGCTGCTCTTTTGGCACAGACCAGATGCAGTAGGACCGTGAGGAAAAAGAAAAGGCTGCCTCTTCCTTTTGTTCTGAGCATCCTGTGACAGCCTAGGATTGACCAAGCTGTTGCTTGCTGCTTGCTGTGTGCATCTGTCCGGAAATGTGTCTGGGTAAAATTTTTTTCTGGTCTGCCTTAAAATGGCAAAGGCTGGCAGCTTGTCTTGGTCTCAAAGAGAAGCTGCATTCTCCTCCAGCATGTGAGTGCTTTTTGTCAAGGAATGTGGGCCCCCTTACTTGCCTGCCTTGTGAATTACCTGAAATACACAGTCGATGGATAGCACTTGTCAGCACATTTCACTAGACAGCTCCAGAGAAAAAAACAGTTTAAATAATCATCTCTCTCCCCAGTGCATCAGGCAAGAGCGATAAAAAAATGGAGATGAAAGACTATTGAATCCTTAGGACATTTCATCTCTTTTCCTTGGGGCAAATGCAGGTCTCTCTCCTACAGTAAATACATTTCAAGCTGTTCAGTTTAAAATTTATTTAGTGACAATACTTCTGAGGCTTCCCTGGAGAGGTTATTTTGTAATTTAATAGATGCCACTGTTGGGGATTTTTTTTTTTTGTTCTAACGTACTAAGCATTCAGTGGTTTTCATCTTTAAAGCACATTACAGACATTAAATAATCTGTAGACAGTTACTGAGAGGTAGCTAAGCCACCACCTCTCTCACCCCGAGCTTTTCTGTTAATAACTCTGTGGGAACTCCATTCAACTTAACTCAAACATGTTTTTCTGCAGTTAAATGAGAATTTGTAGTATGGTAAAATGGCAGGTCAGGCACAGAAATTTTTTTCTTTCTTGTGTTCTCATTTTAAATCGTGTGCAACTTGCTCATCATTTCAGATGTTTTCTAACATTCAGATCTAATAATGTTTTTCTTTTGCGAGCTGCATCTCATTGTTCTTAGCTCTACCCCAAACAACAATTCTTCTTCCTTCACCTTTTGAAGAGTGCGAAGTGTGCGTGGATGGTTATCTGATGTGGCCTTGTCATTGCAGGGCTCAGTTCCCTCTCCTCGTTCTGTYGTGCCTACCCTCCTTCCGAACTAGGCCATCTTCTGCACTGACATCAAACTTGTCTGGCACCTCCGAGGACCAGCTTGTAGTCACATCTGTGTTTCCTCTCTCCTCCCAGCAGCAAAAGCTGCTTCATTGCCCAAGGCAGCTAGAAAAATTGCTGCTGTCTCTCCTACGTGCCGCTCCATGTAGAATGGCAACTCCACTGCTGCTCGGAACAACCTCCATGTCTAAATACCTGAGAAACTTATCAGAAAGACACAGGTCTCAGGAGATGACACCAGTTCCCATTAATGTCCCTACGGGAAGGAAAAAGTTGCAAAGAAACTCTATGATTGATTGTCAACAACCTGAATGCCTTTTGTTAGCCTGTTGTCTGAATGCCCCAGAGGTGGCCTGGGGCCCTGCTAAGTTGCCCTTGGCTAACCTCTGTCCTTGTATCCTCGCCCTGGCTGCTGGGCTGTAGGTAAGGAGACCAAGGTGGACGGGGATCTGCCCAGCTCTGTGCCCTCTGGGAGTCCCTCTGCCTTGTGCACGAACCCGGAGCCAGTGCCAACGTGGGATTTAAAACAGATTGGTCAGAACTAAATATTTCAGGTCAGAAAGCCCGGGAGGCTGCTTATGAGGGTCACATGGTGGCCCTGTCTCACCCCTTTGGCAGCTTAAACAGGGCCCCAGACAAAAGCATCTATTACATTTGGCCAATCCTGTTTGAGGGCATATACGTTTGGACTAGATTTTGACACGGAGATATTATAAACCAGCTCTTGACCTGGACAGTGGTTCTCTCTCTTCAAGCAGCAGTTTGAGCGCTGCATGCTTTCAGGCAAGAATTGCCTGTGCCTTGCCTGTGTGAATTGCCCTACATTTCTGCTACCTTGCAGTGTGTTCACGGCTAAAAATAGCACTGGCCTTTTAACCATCATATTGCACACCGAGCACTTACCTGATAGCAGGCAAACAACCGGCGCATGTAACTGGGAAAATCAAGGTAGCGATCAAAAGAGCATTTGTCTGCTTTGTTTTCCTGGTAATTCCTCTTGTGGATTGGGCTGTCATTTTAAATGTAGAAAGTGCCTGTGTATTCAGCTTGCACCACTCCAGATGGCAAGTTCACCTGTTTCGCATTTTATAATTTTGTATTTCAGGGCAGTATTTAAAACTGTTACCTTTTTAATGGTTAACTCCAGGACAGAATTACACACTGCCTCAAAACCAATAAATAGCTTCAAGGAGTATTTGCTATAGGACCTTGACTTTTTAATGTTCTAGTCTGCCTCCTGTTTTCACTTGGGTTAGCCTGCACAGTGCATAGCCATATGTT
Source organism: Phoebastria nigripes (assembly GCA_035582835.1). Lineage (NCBI taxonomy): Eukaryota > Metazoa > Chordata > Aves > Procellariiformes > Diomedeidae > Phoebastria > Phoebastria nigripes. The sequence goes on along the minus strand of JAYKAV010002042.1, from coordinate 675,181 downwards.
ACCCTGACACACCTGGCAGAGCAGAGTCTAGTCTGATGTTATATTTCAGGTCAGCCTGAAAACACAGTTTCAGTCACTGTCATAAACATATTCAAGTCAAAGTCTGAAAGAAAAACCCTCTGTATATTTGGATTATTAGCTAATCTTCTCTGCTGAATGCCACAGAACGAAAAACTGCTCATCAGCTTACTGACCATAAAACTGGCATTTGAATTTTGGGACGATGATCTTGGATGAAGGCCTGTATCCTGCACGGTTTCACTGATAGCACATGCCTTGCATTGGCACCTCCTCTGGGAGGTTTGCACTCCTTTTTGGTTTTGTCAGCAAGATGAACACCAGCCTTCCTGAGCATCACGAGTCCTGAGCCAGTATGTTCCCTTGACAAAATCCTGAAGTCATGCTATAGTAGCTGTTGCAAATAGGCCTCCAGAAGCTATTCCATAGTGCCAATGCCTGGGAGTGTGAATACCTGGGTACCAATACTCCTGGGTGAGAGTGATGGCACAGGACAGTTTTGTTGAAAAGTGTTAGAAGCAAGTGGGACATCTGGAGGTGCACGTCCCTGTCCAATGCCGAAATGCGCAACTGGATGGCATGAACAACATTGGGCATTTTACACATTATTCTCTTTGCTTTGGGGCTCTCTGAACTCTCACTTCCATCCTTTGTCTTTTCTACACTCAAAATCTCTGCAACCAGGCAACAGAGCCTTTTGGAGTAATTGGTTTACTTCAGTTGTTTACATTAGCAAACCTAATGAAAGCAAAACTACTGCAAGCAGTCTTAAAATGGTCACAAAAACTAGGTTATCAGTGTTGTTCTGACCTAGGGCAGGCAGACAGTTTCTAGGGATATAAATAAAGGCACTAGAAGCAGCAGAAAATGTATAGGCAGGTGATCATTCAGTTAAAATGCATGGTACATATAAAATGATCATAGCAAACCATTCTGTTAGTATTCAATCTGTATGAATTTTATGATTAACTTTGTAATGTAAACAGGAAAATTGCAGTGTTTTGAATTTCCATTAAAAGATGCCAGAACTAACGACCTGTCTGTTGCTCTGTGGTGCAGAGCTAGAAGGAGAATAGATGAAATTTTGCTCTCTCAAGGGACCTGACTTTGAATGTGCTTGCAAAATAGACAGTGGTAACAAACATCCCCCAGGCTGTTTGGCCTGGCTATACCTCTTATTCTCTGGCACCATGTTAAGCATGTTTTTAAGTATGTATCTCTGAAGTATCCCTGCCCTGGGAAAAGCTGCTTTGCTTTTCCTGTCATTTAATTTCCTTCCCTGTGTTTGGCACTCCTGGGAGGGAATAAAAGGGTTGAAATCACCACTACTTGCATTGAGTTTAGCAGTATTTACAAGTACTGTTATAACTAAATTATCTGGCCATCCAACCAGAAAGGCTAGAAAAGGCTTAGAAAAGTCTCCCTGACACACCAGCTGGGACTGCTGAACTTCACTGAAGGAAGCACTGCAGATGCTTGACGGGGTCTTATCTGTTTATCATGTCTGGTTTATCCTTTCCTAAGATAAACATCCYATGCCAGTCAGGCTCTTTTCAAATAAAAGAGTGTCCATGCCTCCAGTCATTCTCCCTGCCACCTCACCATGTGGTCTAACCTTTGATCATAAAACCCAAAAGGAGTTAATGTAGATATGAGTGGTATCAGTCAGTGTTCAAACCTGGACCATATCAAAGCTTGATAATCACAAAGACGGATGATTACAGGGCTCAACACAAATGAGATTGAAATGGACACTTTGTGCTAATAGGATGATAGCTAGTGAAGGATGAGAAATAAAGTTTACATTTATACAGCACAAAACTGGAATGTTCCCATGAATCTTCAGAGTTTTTGTCCTCCACAACTGTGGATTGCTGGGTAATAGATCAAACAATCCCTAAAAGCCCACCCCCTCCAGGGTACTTTAAGCTACAGAACATTTCTGTAATACACACCAAAGTGGCTCAATCAATATCCTGCAGGACCTGCAAAGAGTCTGGAGAGAGAGGAAAGGACTAAAAAACCTAACACTTCTAGTACAAAGGCCCCCAGATTTCATGTGCTACATGAGCACAGCAATAGAACAGCAGAGTTGAAGGGTATTGCCAGTGTGTTATATGAGGCATGCAACTTCAAGCACTCTGTTAATAATGTTTCTATTACATTTGGTATTGCAGCTTAAATTTAAGAGCTAGATTTGCTCAGAAGGTCAGTATAAATAATTTAGAATATTTAGGGGAATCATGAGAAAAGTATTTAGTAATTTTTTTAAAAACTACGCAGCAGTTTTATATTTGTTGCCATGTTAATCCCTCATAAACATGTTTTCATTAGCATTCCTTTTTATTGAATGCTAAGATTATTGCAAAATGAAGGTCATAACAAAGGTTTTATACCATACAGAATTGCAAAGCAACCCTGCTTACTGTGTGTACTAATTACTGCCAAAACCTTACTGCACAGATGCCAATGAAAATAGCTAGCAAGACTGTTGGAAAAACGCCCTCACAATCTGCCCAAGTGGACCTCAACATTGCATGTATGGGCAACCAGAATGTCTGGGGGCTTCCCCATGGCTTGTGCACAAGTAATTAGGGAGAAGTGTGAGAGAGATGAGAGAAAAGTGACTTGGCTCCGCAAAGCACAAAGCTGCCATGCTCCCAGCGGAGCTGGTGAGGATGGAGCATTTGCATCCCCAGAAGTTGAGTGTCCTGTTCAGTGTAAACAGTTGTGTTTTCATTCATTTCAAGCCCTCTGTATTCCTCAGCTTTAATAGTTAACAAATAACTCTTAGTGAATTCTATGCAACTTTTCCATACTCTACCCAGGATCGGGGCCYTGTTATTCCGGAAGAAAATGTGTTTCATTCCCTCGTTACTGGATAGCCATGTACATACGGACAAATATAGAAAGGCACATGCCTTTTCTACATGGAGAAATTACAGAGGCTTAAATAAACTCCTATTAAAATCAGTTTCATTAGAGTAGCACCTCCCGGATGCATATAGACTAGTTAACACCTGGCTAATAGTGATTTTTTGGATGTCAGTGACTAGATGAAGCAGGTAGTTTCCTGTCTTGCAGCAGTAGTGTGTGCATGTATTGTTTTTTGTAAACCACATCGAAAACCTTTAGTGGAATGTGTAATACAAATATATTATTTATGTGCCTTTTGCTGGGAGAGTTAAAAACATAAAAAATTGCTGTAAGACCAAAGCTATAGTAATTATATAGCTTTGTAGCTTCTTAGAAAGGAAAAAAGGCTGGGTTTATTGGTTTTAATACCTATAGAAACAGTAGATTAGTACAATTTGCACATGAAACAGTGACAGTGTCATGTTAGCTGGTTCTTAGCACTTGAACAGGCTGAGGCATTCCTGAAATTAACATTCAGTGTTTAAAATAAATTTAATTTAGCTGGTGCTAGTGATCTATAATGAATACAAATTCTCTGATGAAACATGGGCAGGTGTGGATGTTGGGAGGGAGGAAATGCAGTGATTTCCTTTTGGTGTGTGCAGTGCTTCCCTTCCTCCTCGCTCTGGGTGTGTGAGCCCATGCGAATCTGCTTTTGGTGCTTTTATGTATGAGCTCTTCAACTTTGCTGGGGGTGGAGAGAGGGAGAGAAACATAGACAAGGAGTTCTTGCTGAAGGTAAAATATCATGGCCCTATCCGAGTACAAGTGCTTTTCCTTTTCTCTGTAAATCTCCTCCCGCATTGCTAGCTGCTGACACATGATAACAGGGAAGTTAAATGGCCTGCCCGCAGTCAGAAAGCAGAGTGTCTCATTCCCAGAAAGTTCCTGCTCTTCAACCTCAAGACTGTTTTTCTTTTCCAAAGGCAGCTGCCTATGCAAGAGATACGCCTATTTCTCCTCCTAGAAAAAGGAGTTTTCAATCTGTGCTCAGACTGCTAGATTCTGCTGATGCTTTCTAATGGATCTCTGACAGGTGTTGAGGAAAATCAAAGTTATTATCACTAGGCTGAACTGCATCCTCAGTCCCCCTGGAAAATTTTCAGTGTCCCACTTATTTAGAAAAGATGGAAAACCATTGTCTTGAGATCGTAATTTATAAGAGCTGGAATAATAGTTCTTATGAGGAGAACTCTGCTGAGTAAATGTATTCCCCAGCTACCTCCTAATGCCACAAGAGGTTCAATTCTAGACTGCATTCTTAGTATTGTGACTTTAATATATCATAGTATTGTAGTGCTGAAATTTTATTTATTCTCCAAAACAAACAGCTTTCTATGTATTTCTGAAGCATGGTCAGCAGTCTTTAGTCTTTCTATTAAATTTTGCTTTTTAAAATTTGTGCAGTCCCTAATCTGGGGAGTTTATACAGACCGGGACCCTTAGGAACTAAATCTCTGGGCATCCTTACAGAGGATGAGGTAAAGCTGGGCAAAGCTTATTTCTTTTGTTAACAGGGAGATGTGCCAAGAGGGCAGCAATTCATTCTTTTACTCCAAACACTGTGTTTAAGTTTCTTGCATTCAGTTGTGTAATAAAATCTCCTCCTCCTATGAAGCAGCACTAGTTCAACATCTCTTCCAGAAAGAGTGGCCAGAGTAATCAGTGAATGCAGTAAATGGCTTAATTACCATCAATGTTTTGAAAGTATTTTTTAGATTTTGGTGAAATTGTTTGGTTTACAGGTTGGTTTTTAGAAGTTGCCTCTGTCAGTAGAGATCAGAGTAAGAAAATGAGTACAGACAGGCTTGAACCACAGAATCTGAAACAAAAACGCAGCCTTGAAAGTCTGGGTTGTTTATATTCAGGGCTCCACAGCATCCAGTTGTAGCGAGGGAGGGCAGACATCTGCTTGGATTTCTTTCCAGATTTCCTTAAATATGAGAACAATTTTAGATCTGGGGTTTTGGTTTGGGCCCATTTGCGGTTACAATGGTATACAGCTGTGGAAGAGCAGTGACAGAAAGGCAAAGGTTACATGGAGGAGTAATTACTCATAGCTACAATGCAGAAATAGACAGGATGTTGGTAAGGTTGCCTAGCAGCTGTATTCACACAGTCCAAGCTCTGCTGCGTTTTCATCGAGGATCTAATGTGCTTTCTGTTAAAGTAAAGCTATTCATGGTGTAGGAGGATATATTTAAAGAGAGAGCAGCTTACTGGGCTTTTCTCATAATTAAAGCACAGCCACTATCCACTTACTGCTATTCCTAATATTCAAGCTGAAAGCAGGGCTGACCACATTAGCCTGCTTTTGAACCAGTGCTTTTTACAAGAGGCTATGTCTTACAGCTTTTGCTCTCACTGGCTGTCTTTCAATCTCATAGCCTGGGTGGAAGGACTGATGGCCGGATCCGCCGCCGCTGGCACGATGTGACTAGCTGTGAGGTGCATGGCAATCTCCACCTGAGTGAAGCATTTGCTGCTCTCCATTGACCTGTGCTCCTCAGGACTCCTGCTTGACAGGTGCTTAGAAGCAGCCTACAGGGATCAGCCTTCTACACTGGAGTGACTACATCAGTGGACATGGGAAGGGCTACAGATRTCATCTATCTGGACCTCTGTAAGGCCTTTGACACGGTCCCCCACAACATCCTTCTCTCTAAACTGGAGAGGTATGGATTTGATGGGYGGACTRTCCGGTGGGTGAGGAATTGGTTGGATGGTCACATCTAGAGGGTAGTGGTCAATGGCTCAATGTCCAGATGGAGATCGGTGACGAGTGGCATCCCACAGGGGTCCGTGTTGGGACCGGTGCTGTTTAATATCTTCATCAATGACATAGACGGTGGGATTGAGTGCACCCTCAGCAAGTTTGCAGATGACACCAAGCTGAGTGGTGCGGTTGACAYGCCTGAGGGACAGGATGCCATCCAGAGGGACCCAGACAAGCTGGAGAAGTGGGCCTGTGTCAACCTCATGAGGTTCAACAAGGCCAAGTGCAAGGTCCTGCACCTGGGTCGGGGCAACCCCCGTTATCAATACAGGCTGGGGGATGAAGGGATTGAGAGCAGCCCTGCCGAGAAGGACTTGGGGGTAATGCTGAATGAAAAGATGGACATGAGCCAGCAATGTGCGCTCGCAGCCCAGAAAGCCAACTGTATCCTGGGCTGCATCAAAAGAAGCATGGCCAGCAGGTCAAGGGAGGAGATTCTGCCCCTCTACTCTGCTCTGGTGAGACCCCACCTGCAGTACTGCGTCCAGCTCTGGAGCCCTCAGCACAAGAAAGACATGAACCTGTTGGAGCAGGTCCAGAGGAGGGCCATGAAAACGATCAGAGGGATGGAACACCTCTCCTATGAAGAAAGGMTGAGAKAGYTGGGGTTGTTCAGCCTGGAGAAGAGAAGGCTCCGGGGAGACCTTATTGCAGCCTATCAGTACTTAAAGGGGGCTTATAAGAAAGATGGGGACAGACTTTTTAGCAGGGCCTGTTGCAACAGGACAAGGGGTTAAACTAAAAGAGGGTAGATTTAGACTAGATATGAGGAAGAAATCTTCTATGCTGAGGGTGTTGAAACACTGGCACAGGTTGCCCAGAGAGGTGGTAGATGCCCCATCCCTGGCAACATTCAAGGTGAGGTTGGACAGGGCTCTGAGCAACCTGATTTATTTGAAGATGTCCCTGCCCATGGCAGGGGGGTTGGACTAGATGAMCTTTAAAGGTCCCTTCCAACCCAAACTATTCTATGATTCTATGATCCTAAGCAGAGGTGCCTGTAGTGGTTTCTGTCCCCGGCAGCCCATCCTATCCCTTCCGTTTCTCCCTACTGCTACTTGTCTAGCAACTGCTCAACAACCATAGTTCACAGGTACTGAGATAATTGGCACTGATTTAAGCTGCCAAGCTGCAAAATGAAGTTATGTATACCAGGAGCTGGCTCAGAAACTGCGAAGGTGTCCAGGCAGTTGTGGGGCAGGAATCTTTGTTGTCCATCCTGCAGCAGCTGAACCATGCAGCAGGATGGGAACATCCAAGAAAGGAATGGAGCAGATAACTGGGGCAGAGATCGGTTTGTAATTTCAGTCTCCCCATTTGAAAATAGAGCTAGCAATACTATATAAATATATAATATTTTTCTCTTTTAGTCTTTGTTTAAAATGAGCTTTTTTTTCCCTTGTTGGCTCAGTGTGCGTGTGTTGATGGAACTTTAATAGGCACGGAGGAGTCACAGAACGGCAGTAGGGAGGGATGGGCAGGTGAGACTCATACTCTTATTAATGACATTTTTCTATATTACAATTCTAGCAATAAAGATGACAGTTATCTTGCTTCTGTTGCCTGGCATAACGTATTCTGTGGTGTATAGAGCAGACAATGATTCTCCAGGGGAACTGGGCACAGCTCATCCACAGCCTCGATTACTGCTCTGCATATTGCATATCCTCTTGTGTGGCATCATAGCTCAGTGTTCCTGTGCTGGCTGCACATCACCTGGGCTTTTCTTCTTTATTTTTCCCACACACTGCCCACCAGAGAATAGGTCATGCCCATTGGAAAGTGACATGAGAAATGGTGCCACCTCCTCCTTCGAATATTAAGAAAAGCCGAGCACGGAAACTAACTTTAAATCACGTGGGATGTAATTGCTCCCCCCTGCACTTTTAGCTGTCTCTTGTCTTCCACTATTGCTTGTTACACATGGGTGTTTTGGCATGCAGGACCAGGAGAGGCTGGGGATGGGAGGGTGGACAGTGGATGTCTCTGTGTCTGTGTCATTGAACTCAGCTGATGAGAGACGTAGGGCAGAGAGGGTTGCCTGTGCCTGGGGTGTGTGGAGGAAAAGATATGTCTGGTTATGGATCTACCCAGCAAAAACACTGCTCTGCTCTCCACGTGGTACGAATCCCATCCAGGCTACTTGTCTTAACATCCCCTCTGCATCAGGAAATAATCTCCTAGACTACCCTGAAATTACTCTTCGTCTTAATTGAGTGACCCCAGCAACTTCTACAGCAGCAAGGGTGGTTGAAATGGGAAGATTTATACATTAAGTTTCTCAGTTTCCCAATGCTGTCTCTACCAGGTATCTGCCCTGCTGGGGCTCAAGGCCTGGAATAAACATGTGGGAGAAATTTTTAGGGAGTCCTTGTTACTGTCTATATTCTGTATCACTGTTGAGACATGTTCAGAGGGTCCAGAAGTAGAATGTGTCTCTTTGCAGCTCATAGGATGTATTAATGAAGAGGGGTCAAAACAGGCAATTGTTGGGTTTGGGTTTGTTTGGGTTTTGTTTTTTGTTTTTTTGGGTTTTTTTACAAAAATCTATTAACAGTCTATTATTGGAGGCAAAAGGCATTGTGAACCTAGTTTAATAAATATTTTATTTTGGAAGTCATCTTGCTGTAGTACATACCACAGGCAGAGATGTTTCCTGGCTCACTTCCAGATGTTAAAATTAAGGGAAAATATATATGTGCAGAGAAGAGTTTCAGAAGTTGCCAAATGAAAAGCTGAAAACTGAGCATTTTTAACAATCTTCTCCCCAGTTAAAAATTAATATTCTACTTCGGCTCTGTTCTGATGTACTTCACTCTTTGAGAAGCAAACTGCAGAATTGGTGCAATGTGTTCTTTGTTCCAGGTAAGGAAGGATGTGGGACGTGGCTGAGTGGTCATCACACAAGCCTAGTAAGATGGATATCTGTGTTCTTTTGCCCACGTTGCCACTGATTCCTGTCCAGTTACTTCACCTTTCTGTGCCTCATCCTTCAATATACTAAGACTTTATCAGATATTTAGACCAATATAACCCTAAACAGCTGTGTATGTGCACCAGATGTACATATTGGTACTTGTATGAAGCTAACATTGCAATGAGTTTTAAGAGAAGATCTACTTTTCCTACTTACCTTCCAAGTGGTAAAGTCATCTCAGACATCAGCTGGCCACTGCTGACTTGCTGTCAAGATGCTTGCCTTAATTTTCTGGTTTTGGTTTCACATCAATGCCAATATGTCTTTTATTCWCTCACTATGTACACAAGTGCCTGTAAACAACTTCAGCATTTTTCCCATGTCTGGAGACTTCACTACTAGTCTGTTAGGGAAACAGTCCYCACTTTCCCTCAGTGGTAATGGTCAGGTTCCACTCTGAGGTTGTTTTGACACGTTTCAATTTTTCCTTGCTAAAGGAAAATATTTACTTGTTTATTATCAGCTGTAAAGTCAAGGTTTTACTGTTCACAGAAATAAATGACTTATTATCAATGCAATTCTTTTTTCCAAAGCCTGAGGAAAACCACTTGTAATGGAAATTAGCAATGGCTATTACTGAAGAGGGGAACAAAATGTTTCCTTTTTATTATCTGTCCTATTAATAGTTACCAAGAAATGTCAGGTGACAAAGTAGAAAAAGTAGATAACATCAAGTCATGTTTTAATCTTATTTAGTCCCTTGTAATGATGAACCAGAAGAGACCCTAATTATGCAGTTACATGACTTAAATAGTCTTGCTATTGTAGATAATTACATTTGCAACATGCCTTGAAAGTGTTAGGAGTATGGAGCTGATTCTAAACTAAATTTCTCATTTAATGCTTCCATACAGAGGCAGTGATACATCTCTGTTTGAAAATGTGAAATGAATTTCTCAAGCAGTGGTAACACCACTTTTTCGAGTTTAAGGTTATGCRTGCTTCAGAGGTTGTTTGTGTCTGTCCTCACATTTTATTCAATTGGGGAAACAGAAAAGAAGAAGGTTTTCATATGTCACCCAAAATGGAGCCAGTTCACCCAGCCATTGTACCTGAAGAACTTAGTGTTTTCAGCAAAATTACATTTTGTAGGCATGACACTTCACCAATCTCTGGATTGCACTCACAACTTAGTCATTTCCATCCCAATAATTAGGCAAAACAACAAATATGACTTTATATGATTTTATTTTGAGCATGGCAGAACACTAATTTGTTGCTTCAGTACTGTCTCACTAGGAACCTTGTCTGCCTTTTGTGTATTGTAGAGAGGATGGAAGTGCTAATGCCTGAAAATTTAAGCAAATGTTTTCCTTCCAATTTTAGCGCTCTCTTCTAACACCCCTGAATATTTATCCATTTTTATCTTTGTGCTGGTTTTGGCTGTGGTAGAGTTAATTTTCTTCATAGGAGCTAGTATGGGGCTATGTTTTGGATTTGTGATGAAAACAGTGTTGRTAAYACAGGGATGTTTTMGTTASTGCTGAGCAGGGCTTACACAGAGTCAAGGCCTTTTCTGCTYCWYACCCCACCCCACCAGCGAGGAGGCTGGGGGTGCACAAGAAGTTGGGAGGGGACGCAGCTGGGACAGCTGACCCCAACTGACCAAAGGGATATTCCACACCATATGACGTCATGCTCAGCATATAAAGCTGGGGGAAGAAGGAGAAAGTGGGGGACGTTCAGTGTTACGGCATTTTGTCTTCCCAAGTAACTGTTATGCGTGATGGAGCCCTGCTTTCCTGGAGATGGCTGAACACCTGCCTGCCGATGGGAAGTAGTGAATGGATTCCTTGTTTTGCTTTGCTTGCCTGTGCAGCTTTCACAGAATCATAGAATCATTAAGGTTGGAAAAGACCTCTAAGATCATCGAGTCCAACCGTCAACCCAACACCACCATGCCCACTAAACCATGTCCCTAAGCGCCTCATCTACATGTCTTTTAAATACCTCCAGGGATGGTGACTC
>JAYKAV010002042.1:506961-664046 GCA_035582835.1 Phoebastria nigripes | reverse complement strand
GCTCATATTCAGCCGGCTGTCAACCAGCACCCCCAGGTCCTTTTCTGCCGGGCAGCTTTCCAGCCACTCTTCCCCAAGCCTGTAGCGTTGCATGGGGTTGTTGTGGCCAAAGTGCAGTACCCGGCACTTGGCCTTGTTGAACCTCATGCAGTTGGCCTCAGCCCATTGATCCAGCCTGTCCAGGTCCCTCTGCAGAGCCTTCCTACCCTCAAGCAGATCAACACTCCCGCCCAACTTGGTGTCATCTGCACCTGCTTTACCTATTAAACTGTCTTTATATCAACCCATGAGTTTTCTCACTTTTACCCTTCCGATTCTCTCCCCCATCCCACCAGGAGGGAGTGAGCGAGCGGCTGTGTGGTGCTTAGTTGCCGGCTGGGGTTAAACCAGGACAATCTTTATAGCTTGAAATTACAGCAATTGTTTAGCAATTATTGAATTGTATTTCCTATTTTGCTTAGAAATCTTTTGCCACTTAATCTGCCTATATTGTACAAAAAGATCTTGGAATGCCAGGTATAATATGGAATTCAGAAATATAATGTATAATAAATGTCAAAGTGCATAAGAAGCCATAGGATTTCAGCAGAAATACAGTGGGATACAATGAGAGGCTCATCTCCTCAGCTGCTTCTCACTTTGTATTTTTTGTTTATTTTAGGAGTTGGCGTCAAATTACCTTCTTTTGCATAGGAATTTGTTAAGGAAGAAAATATATATTTTCAAACAATGTCCTTTCAAAAGTGCAAATGCCCCTTTATTTGATTTTCTAATGGTGGCAACACCTCAAACTTCTAGTGGATTCAGAGCCAGGCTTTAGTCCTCCCTTTTCTGGCATGTCCAAAAGATGGGTGAAACTGCTGGATCAGTATGAAACTCTGCACTGTCTGTTKTATTACAGTGAACAGTGCTAGGAAAAGGTCATAATCTATATATATGCCTCATAACTCACTGAGGAGAATGGATGCAATGTTATCCCATGTATTTTTCTTCCATGTGGTGCTTTTCCTCACTGTGCCAAGTATCTGCAGGTAAAAGAAAGCGACAGCATTGCAGGGAAAGCCAGTAAGATCTAAAGGCCACCGCATTCCTGCTGCCATGAGGATGGTACTTAGTCACATATTTGCTATTGCGAGTAAAGTACTTCTGTCCCTATTCACTTATTCAACCCTTTGAGCAAACCAATATGAGAGGCTGCACATCAGTATTCAAGACACATCATGACATGAGGAATCTGGAAGGGGGGCTTGGATTGTTCCCTTTTAAATGGGATTGAAATTGCTGAGTATCTAGTTCTCACAGAGCCCTTTTTGTCACCGGATCTCAAGGGGTTTCACAAAATTAACCACATTTAGCAGGTGATAAATGTCTGGTGAAAGAAAAGCAAACCATTAGCCATCGGCAGGGCCAAGAATAGGTCCCACTCTYGCTTTTTCCAGCCAGGCAGTGCTGCCTCTCACAAACGTCCTGCGCACTGTTTCTTGTCTCACCAGGAGCTGCGGGAAGGACCCTGTTGCACCAAGGAGCAGGGACAGCAAGTGCTTTCCCAGGGGCTGCAGGCTGTGTGCCCCGCGCCAGCCCCCCGGCCCCGCTGGGGTCACTGCTGGAGGTGGCTGGGGGTGCACTCCCGGAGCAGGGGTCTTCCAGGTGAGCRGGGCAGCCCAGGCCTCCCAAAACTGCCCCTCAGGCTTCCTGCATACCCAAGCCGCCATCTCTGCATGTCACATTATTAGCGGGATTGTGTTCAGGACCGTGAGACTTGGAGGCAGCGTTTCTTTTCCAAGAGGGTGTGATGAATTTGCAGTAGGGCTCCTCTGGCAGTTAGTGCTTGGCAAGTGCTGTGCGAGGCTGGGGGCCGAGTGACTCAGGGAAGCTATTAATAGTCTCTGTTGAGAAGCTTATATTGCCTCAATAACACGGATCATTAATTTTGCTTTTTAATCATTAAGAAAATACCTTTGTTTGATGGAATGTTTGGGACAAAGTCAGATGTAAGAAATTTTTCTGCTTTTCTTACTCCTGTTGCGTTAGCTATTAACTAAGTCACTAAGCTCTTAACTAAACTAACCTCTTTTTGATAATTTAAAGCTGATGGAATGATTATATTTGTACGTATACAAATTAGTATGCTGCTAAATCATCGTTTTGAGCTGTATTGCTTTCTGAGCACTCTGTGATTGTATATGAGAAATCTGGAGCAATTAAACGCATAATACAAACAAAGGAACTGTTATGGGGATTTACCCAAGGCATTTATCCTGTCTGAATACCAGTTTCTAATGAAATTATGAGGAAATAAGTGGAATTTGTTTCTACTGCTAATGTTCATTATTGTCTCCCTTTTAAAACTGTTCACTACAATATTAAGATGTCTTCTCCTCAAGTTCCCTCTCTCTCCACAAGGCCAGTAGACAGTTCTGTAGTTCTCTGCTCAGTGCCATTTTCCCTTTGTTCTCTCTCTTAAAAATCGAACAGTAAAATAAGCAGCTTCCAGGGTAGGCTGTGATTCAGAAAGGATATAAGCAGAGCACCATGCACAAAAAATTCAAAGTGGGCTACGGATGGGTTAAAAATAGGAGGTGCATCTCTGGCTGTGTTCCTACCACCATCCCATGCAATGAAGGACATAAATAGGCGTTGGTGGTCAACCTACATCCTTATTTTGTCTTAGATGCAGGTGGTTGTGCAAGAGTCACCAACAATAGTAGGATTTACAGCTCCTCCCAAGGGTCTGTGTGCAGCAGCTGTGGTGCTTTGCCCACAGAGGCAGGGCTGGAGCCCAGGCAGCTGCACCAGAGCAGCCAGGGCTTGCGCCACAGTCTCCGCCAGCCTCCTGCTGCCAGCAGCGCTCTGTAGGAAAAAATGTCCGTGCTTATTTTTGTGTCTGTTGCGAATGATAATTACTGCATCCAAAGATGCACAAATGGCAGCTGCCTATTCCCAGGGTCAGATGTCACCCTGAGCAGGTATGAGTGAATGCCTCCCCGGAGACCCTCTCTGCTTCCCAACATGGTACAGGTGCCTTTTTCATGCCCTTGTTCCCCATTAGGCTGACGACACCTGCTCTACCACCGCCTGCTTCTCACCTGGATCCCAGCCTGTTCCACCTACCAAGGTCTTCCTTGTGCCAGATTAAAAAATGTCTTCCATGTGTACTGAGCCCTGCATAGCTTTCTCAAAAAAGAACATCCTGCATTTAGGTAACTGAGGTTATTAATGCAGAAAATCAGTTTGTTATGTTCAGAGCCTTTTAATGTTGCGTTCATTAAAATGTCATCATGGTGGATTTTTTCAGTAAAATCTTTGAGAGGCTTTTTATATCAACAAATCCTAGAAAGCCTTTTCATATCAATATTAATCTTATGAAGTCCTTTTTAATATCAGCATAACTTCTGAAGGCTTTTTTAACCATAAAAAACTTATCAATGCAGTTTCTGAATTTATTATGAGCCATAGAAAAGTAATAACCAAAGTACAAGCAAGCAGTGCATTGCAAAGTGTGAATTACAAAAACTGTTGCTGTCTTAATAAGCTGAAACTCTAAAAAACACCAGTAATGTTGTGGTGAACCTTAAGTACAGCCCTAGAGAATGCAAAATGTGATATTATAGACAGAAAATGTCTGACCAGGGACACAACTGTTACAGGACAGGGATGAGTTTTCTTTGGCCTCGAGTAAGGGCTCATGCTCTCCCCACTGTGTAAAACAGCAAGAAGCACAGTGATGAGTAAGATCCATTCATATGGTTCATGATTCCTCACAACCTTTTAAATTGGACTTTATCTTGCTGTTTTATCATATTTACTATAGAATATGCTCCAGTGCTGACAGCAGTGCAGATGCAATTACAATACATCTACATCTCCCATTGCCTGTTCTGCTGCTGCTCTTAATTAGGCACTTTCCCAATGGAGTCTGGCAATGTACAGTTTTTGAAGTGGTAAATGAAATCATAGAATCACATAATAGTTTAAATCAGAAGTGGGTCATCTAGTTCAACCTCCACTCAAAGTGGGTCCAACTGGATCAGGTTGCCCAGGGCCTTATCCGGTCAAGTTTTCAGTATCTCCAGGGAAGGAATTTTTTTTTCTTAATATCTAATTGGGATTTTCCTTGGGCCCATTGCCTCTTGTCCCATCACCATCTGCCTCTGAGAGGAGTCAGGCTGTTTTCTCTGTTGAGCCTCTTAAGGCTGAACAAACCCAGCTCTCAGCCTCCCCTTGCTGAGGGGACTGAGCTCCAGTCCCCTGACCAATTTGGTGACCCTTCACCAGACTTGCATCAGCCAGGCAGCATGCGGTGAGCTTGATAATGCTATGAATGAGGGAGATTAAACACTCCTGCATAGCAGAGAGTACG
The DNA here is from genome assembly GCA_035582835.1 of Phoebastria nigripes. Taxonomy (NCBI): domain Eukaryota; kingdom Metazoa; phylum Chordata; class Aves; order Procellariiformes; family Diomedeidae; genus Phoebastria; species Phoebastria nigripes. The sequence goes on along the minus strand of JAYKAV010002042.1, from coordinate 659,686 downwards.
GGAGGAAAGGTGGAGAAGAACTTACTGTTTCCAGGTTTCATAAAAGTATGAAGAAACTCTGGAGATGATGCCTCCAGACTAAGGGATGGTGCTGTGGGAATTGAGTGAAGTAACTTCTACTCTGCTCTGCAAGGACACCACTTATATCAACCACTGCCAATGATTACTTAATTTGATTGTAAAGAAGAAAACAGAAGAGATGTTCAAGGAGCTTGTGGAGGCCTCTTGGAAGCATGGGAGGGTGGCTTAGAAAGGTGAGGAGTTCTTGAGATAAGAGAAGAGAAGGACAAGGGTTTGGAGGGCAGGACTGAATGGGGTGCACACCGAATCTTCAGAGCTTTAAGGGATATGCTCCCTGATCCACCAGTTTTGGTGAAGCGAGAGGCTTGTGTAGTCTTGGGGTGACTAAAATGAATCTGGCTGCTGCAGGGAGGTAATATGAATGGACAGGGATGTGCAATGGACAGTATGAACAGCCAACCTGGGCTGCTGGGTGACATATTCCAAAGCTGCTTTTGGCATCCAAACTTCCCCCATTCAAACACAACACCAAAAGGATCACCAGCACCAGGATTAGAGCCACACGAGAGGGGAAATGTCTCCCTGTCAAACTCAGTCTCCCTGCACCCAGCTATTGGGCTGTGACAGTGACACTCAAGATCCCAGTCACCTCAAAGAGAAAAGATTTCTCCCACAGCCTCAGGTCAGCTGCAGGTCCAGCCAAAGCCTTCAGCTCCCTTTCAGTGCTCTTTGCTCTGCCTGCATAGTTCAGAATGTTTCAGACTGTATTTTGCACTTGTGACCCATCCGCTTTGATGGTGCTCTAAGGACAATACAGTCAGACTCTTATTTGCAGGCAAGCTTTGTTTTGCCAGCTGAGAGACTGCCTCTAACGTACATGAGCCATGCATAAACACGGAGCCAGCCGTGGCCTGAGGGCTTGGGCTTTCAAACAGACCTCATACTAAGCTGTGCTGGAGGTTGACAGTGGTAGAAGTTCTTGAAATCAGGCAGTGCGAGTGCCATGGGTTCCCCAGGTCTGTCATGCACAGCTGCCCCCATGGCTGATTGGCACACACTGCTCTCACCAAAATTCACATGCTGCACAGCCGGGAAGGCCCCCATCCCTCCCCTCCCTGCTCATCCTCCCTGCCAGGTAGTCTCAAGCAGCATGTCAAAACCTTCTGGTTCTTTCTTCAAGGTAGCTGTAGGCAAACGTGTTCCTGGTAGTTATCATTGAAGGGTGTTTAGGTTGTTGAAAGTGCTCTGGAAGTCTTTGAGCCTCTGCCTGCCAGACCTCAGCCCTGCTCACAGCTGGTGCAGGAGACAACATGCCATCTTTACTCAAGGCAGGTATGGCTCAGTGGCCTCAAGCCTTCTGTGTAGTGCTGGCCATTTACTCCTAAAAGCAAGCTCTGCTGTCCTCGTGTTTGCATGGTAGTTGAACAGTTCTCCATGAGATGCAGCTGTCCTGTAAGAAGTGTCCTCGGACAGGGTAGTAAAGCTCGCGCAGACTCTCGCAAGATAAGAGTCAGGGTGATGACACCATGAATATCCATGTTATTGGTTAGATTGGCAATCACACTCCCTTCATCTTTTTTTTAATTTAGTGACTGGTTGAATACCCCTGATAATTCCAGTATCCAAAACATTTTTGGGACAAGCCATGTTATGTGCTCCAAGGGCAGGACCACTGCTGGAGGCAGTGACCTCTTCCCAGTTTAGAAACTCCATAACATTGTACAGAGAATGAAGGGGCAAAAAGAGAGGCTCCAGTGGACTTGCTTTCAGCGTCTGCCAGTGTGTGTATGTGGCAGTTCAGGCCCTCTCTATTTGGGCTCTTTACAGTTTCACCASAAGGATTGCTCTTTCTATGTGGCCCAGGAATAGTTGTTTGACTTAGTCAGAGTATGTTGGTGGCTTTTGAGGTGTAAAAACTGGCAATCAAAATGGAAGGATTATTTCCCTTTCACCTTGTGTGGGCTTCAGCACATCTGAGACCTTGAGGGCCACATTTTGGTCACTGTCTATTCAAAATGGGAAATTTGCAGGGTTGCGCTTCAGTAAAAATGACCCAGTTGTGCATTTCTCCCTTCACAACTGCCAGAACTACATCTGCTCTATGCCTGTGTGAAGCATGTTCCTTCTGCACAGGGCACATCTCTCAGCAGCAGGCTTGTGGGTGTGTGTACGTCAAAAAAAATCACTTAAACATGTGAAGAAAAAAAATCAGGTTGATTTTGTTAAAGGGAAAAAAGATCTTTAGCAGTTTTTCTTTCTCACTCTCCCCTAACTGTAACAGTTGTGTAGAGGTGTCTAGCTTGCAGCTTAGTGTGCTGGTGCATGGGTTGTTGCCCACTGTGAAAGACCCATCCTTGCAATCAGAGCAGGATGTTGGTGTAGCACAGATATAGCTCCACACTTTCCCTAAAAGAGCCTATATGCACGACAAGGCATTGTGTAGTCTACCAGCTTGTGAAAAAACAATTGTGAAATCTCTGCCATGACACCTCTGCCGGTGAAAAAGGCAACCCCCATTTTACAGCACAAAGCAGATTAACTCATCACTGAGATGTAGGTAGATTTTTGCCTCTTTGACTTCATCTCAGCAATCATTAGATATGAGAAAATCTGTGCAGTAGTTTACATGGACCTTCCTGTAAGATTTACATTATTTTATTTTTCAGATAGTTTCCAGTCTCCCCCAATTAAACCAGTATTTTTACTGTGATACATGTACTGCTTAAGAGATGAGGCTTTTTCCTATTTGATTCACGTAATTTCATTTTGGCATTGAATTTTTTAACAAGTGTAATAAATTGTGACAGAGCACAGTGTTCACTCAGCATCTGGATGCTTTTGTACATTTCTTAGCTCATTATGATAATTAAGACCAATTTACCATGTTTCTGAGATTTTTACAGGCCATCTACATTACTAACATTTCTGCCCTTCACTGGAATGAAGAATTTTTAAATCCTTTTTCTCAGCTAGGGTTACAGATATGTTAAAGGGTTTTATAAATGTTGGGATGACTTTGGCTTATTGTGAGCTCCCGAAAGCTGCCATGTGTTCCCGCGGATGCTGTGGGCTGCAGCCTCTTCCCAGGGTCCCGTCGCAGTATCTGCCTCCCTTCTCCCAGAAGTGGGGGCATCTCCAGCTGGCAGCTGTGCGGGGCTGTGCCAAACCCTGCTGGGATTTTGTGCAGACTTAGGCACTTGAATTTGCTCTGTTTGTCCTCTTAGATCTGAGCATGAAGACAGCACTCTGAATGCAAAAAGGTCACCGCTGTTTGCAATTCCCTCTGAAACTAATTATTATTGCTGTTTTCTTAACTTCTATGCTCTTATAGGACCTCATTGCAATGTTCTGCCTTTCAGAAGCTTAGATAAAACCATAAAACATACATGTAAAAGGTTTTTGTACCAAATGAAGCCCTGAATCTGTGTTTTAAGCCATTGGCTGGGGTGGAGACACCTCTACACAGGTATTGAAGACTGCTTTCAGGAATAGTGCTTAGCAAACAGTCGAGTCTCTGAGCCTCTGCTGCTTAGTAGCTCAAGACAGATCCAGTACTGTCCTGTGAAAAGGTCCAGAAAGTGGCTAAATCATGACAGAATTAGCAGCAATAATAACAAAGTCCTTGAAAACCTCATGAGGACTCTCCTTTTCTAGAAAACACAGTGAGATCACCTTGTCTTCATTGTACTATCCATTTTAACTGCAGTATGCCTGTTTCTTGGTATGGTAAAATCTAGATTAGGGCTCTTAAGCTCATCACTAAAAATGAATAGCAAGGAAATTCCTTACAAACCCAAGTACTCCAGAAAATGATGGCTCGCTTTTCAAAGACAGGCCACATGCACTTGTTTCCTGGAACATGTGCTCCATGCACACAAAGTGGACTAAGTGGACAGGGGCAAAATTTACCTTAGAGACACTCATGTCCTGAAACAGGTGCCTAATGTTGGCTCTGTGAACTGTCCCATGATGGAGCATCTCTCCTCACTGGCATGTGGCTGTGATCCTGAGAGACCAGCTTCCCCAAGGAAGAGCTACTCTTTATGGATCCCTCTCTTAATGTCAGTTGGGACTGTTGCTTTCCTCTTGCCTGACTTTTAGTGAGAGCTATGTAGAGCATGCGCAGAGTTGTTGGATGACTACATATCCCTTAGTTTAAGCCTGTCCCTTATTTTTTGAAGTGTCCCTGAGGGTGATTACTTCTCCCTTTTTCTATGAGTCATCACTTCATCTGTTGCATGAGTAAAAGGTGAGTTGACTCAACCCAACTTTTGCAGAGCCCTGATAAAAAATACATTGATTAAGCCTTGTTTTCACAGGAGAGAGACCCAGGGTCATAACAAAAACTAAAGAAAAATCTCAAAAATTCTGTTTTCTCCTTGAGCTGTCTTAGACTTCACTGAAATGCACATCAGTGGGAAGAATCACAAACACGGCTTTGTGTTTCTGATTTGACTATTGAACATGTTATGAATAGCATTAAGAAACTGTACTCAGAGCAAAAAGACTTATGGAAGTGTTTTCTTTTAGCCTACAAATACTTGCCACACACGAACATTATATATTTTATTGTGAGATGGTTTGGAGGTACAGAAAAAAGTTTTTTAAGTCCAATAATGTATTAGCTCTTTCTGGCCTGGCCTTGATGGTTCCCAGGTAGACCCCTCACCAGTGCTCTGTGGAAACTTTCATGCAAATCTAGCAACTTTGAAAAAGAAGGATAATGAACTGTTATGAGCTGTTCTGTACTGGCAGGAGGAGCACTTTTAGCACTAAAGCTATAGAAGAGGGAAAGCCTCTGAGCCCTGTGGTAGAACTACACAGACAGAAGTTTTCCCTTGGACCTTACCATACCGACCAGGACTGAATCACAGCGGAGACCTGAGGAGAAGACGCTCACAAACAAGCCTAATGTGAGGGGCTCACTAAGAGTTTGCTGGAAGTTTACAGTGTGAAGATTGAAGAGCCTGGTCAGAAAAAGATGAAGATCTGGGAATGATTGAGAGAAGTAGTGCGAGCAATTCCTCTGGAGGGAGTTCTGAGTTATGTTTGCTGAATGCCATTTCATCTTCCCAGCAATCCTGTTTGAAATAAAGTTGTACGTGCTGATCTCAAACATCGTGATTTATGGGTATGCACAAAGAGTGCATCCTAAATTTCTCTGACTGTATACGGATATATGTTCTCCTGCCTGTGAAACACAAAATGATACATTGGGATGGATTTACAGGAGAGTTGACGTCTACCCAAAAGAATTACAACTAGTATTATCTGAGTACTCCAACTTTTGTTAGCTAAAGAAGATCCRTCACATATATCATCAGGGAGTAAATAGTAGCAGTGTGGGACAAAACATTAGGGTCTTATTCACTCAACATGCAGAGGTACAGAGCTGTCAAAGTGATCATCACCTAACTTTGTGCCCAAATATTGTTCCTCTATGCTTGGTTCTTTCAATTACATTCTTGCATGGAGTGTGACTGTGATAATGACCGCAATGGTTGCATGCCATTTATAAGGAAAGATACCCCTCTGCATCTAAAAAGATGCTTTGCAATTTATGATATAAATGATAATATGATTTTGCATTAATCAGTAAAGGCAGGAGGACTGTCAGATGAAAGACAGCTTGTGAATGCAGATTATAAAAATAATTTTACTTCTAAGAATGAAACTCTTGAAATAATTTTTTTAATTTGCTGCTAAAACCAACATCATGACTGGTGCAGAAGCAAGAAAAGTGCATTGTAGAATACCACATGTCTCTGGATATCTGTAGGTCTTCATATAGCTATCACTTGATTATGACAGGAAATTAAATAATATTATTTTCTAAGATTTATCCACATTTAAAATAATACAGTGGAAACTGGAGTTATTGCCTGTGCTGGTTTTGGCTGGGGTAGAGTTAATTTTCTTCATAGGAGCTAGTATGGGGCTATGTTTTGGATTTGTGMTGAAAACAGTGTTGATAACACAGGGATGTTTTCGTTACTGCTGAGCAGGGCTTACACAGAGTCAAGGCCTTTTCTGCTTCTCACCCCACCCCACCAGCGAGGAGGCTGGGGGTGCACAAGAAGTTGGGAGGGGACACGGCTGGGACAGCTGACCCCACCTGACCAAAGGGATATTCCACACCATATGACGTCATGCTCAGCATATAGAGCTGGGGGAAGAAGAAGGAAGGGGGGGACATTCAGTGTTACGGTGTTTTGTCTTCCCAAGTAACCACTATGCGTGATGGAGCCCTGCTTTCCTGGAGATGGCTGAACACCTGCCTGCTGATGGGGAGTAGTGAATGAATTCCTTGTTTTGCTTTGCTTGCGTGCGCAGCTTTTGCTTTCCCTATTAAACTGTCTTTATCTCAACCCATGAGTTTTCTCTCTTTTACTCTTCCGATTCTCTCCCCCATCCCACCGGGGGGGAGTGAGCGAGCGGCTGTGAGGGGCTTAGTGGCTGGCTGGGGTTAAACCACGACATTGCCAAAATAGATTAGTTATTTTTTTCAACTGAGAAAGCAATTAAAGGGTTCACTGAAAAATGCATGCTTCCTTTTGTGGTCAATAATTCCTCAAACCATTAAATGTCAAAATGCTTTTCATAGCTTTTTACTAAATAGTTGAAAGTGAAATCATCCATTGTATGATTATTTTTAAGACAACAATGAAGCTGGAGAAAGAGAAAGAATATTTAGTTCCACCCAATTGCTTGTCTCCCCTCATGAAAACATCCTGTGAGCAACTCATCATTTGACCTTGAAAGCTTTGCATGAGAATTCTTCAATTGCTTTTCCTTATTTATTAAGGGAATTTTAGAATTACCAGGAGTAATTTTATTTTGTTAACATGAATGCATATAACTGTTGAGGCATATCCCCTCTACACCCTGTAATCGAAAGGATCTGAAACAGCTTTTGACTATGGAAGATAATCAGTGTATGTTAAGCAAAGATTTCCTGCTTGAGATTTAAAAATTTTTCAAAAGTTATATAAATAGAGATAATGATGAAGAGAATTAAGTACCTAAACACTATTTAAATTTATTTCACACTGTATCAAAATGGTTAGGATACATCCTTAAAATAAGAAACAACAGATCCCATATACCTCAAAGTTTATGACCTAATGTGTTTAGTGAAGAATAATTTACTATGGTGAATAGACAATAGGAAGCCAAAGACCTGTGGGATGGTTCAATCGCTTTTTTGGAAAAAAAAGTCTATTCTTTAGGAAATCAGAGCAGGCACAGAAAGAGGTTTGTATGCGGAATATGGTGTGTTGAGGTTGAGTGGAATGTATGAGTCTGTGTCACAAGACTTGTCTTAGAAAAAGGCTCAGTGTTTGATCTTTGAAGAATAGCTATCTCAATATCAAAAAGCTTCCAGAAATTGTGGCACTTCTATAGGCTTTCGTACCTGCAACAGCAGAAAACTTATTTTTCTTGTGTAAACAGAAGCACATAGACTGCAGAAATCTGCTACATATTGTTTTTAAGGCTGATCTTTCAATTAAACAATTACACTTGTATGCAGAAATGCTTTTATTAACTGATTTAAGAAAAAAGATATATTGAAATAAATAATGTGTTAAAATTGATGTTAAGCACAATTTTAAACAACGTTCAGCCCAATTGAACCCTTTGTGTTGTGATTTCTGTACCATTTCTCAACAGGCACTACCTTTTTAGTGGGTGTCACTTTGATAAAAAGATCTGAAGAGAGTTAGATCTGATCTAGATACAATCCTTATATTGTATCTAGAAGGATAAAACCCCAGTTTCATGTTACCTAACTTGAAAGACTTAACTGAGATATCTAGGCAGGCTCAGCCTAGGTCAATGGAGAAAGAACATCTTAGAGCAAGCTGAAGAGAGACACCATGTACCATAGCTTGTGCTTTTCTGTAAATGGATGAAACATGAACTGCTTATCTGTATATTAAGAAGTTAATACACTACTATCTGTGAAACAAAGTTTGATTACTATATATTAATCCATTAAAAATGTGTATATAACTACAAGTTTTCCAGTTTAGTGGGAGGTAAAGAGTCCATCCAAACAGTTCAGAAAATCACAATGTAGTAGAAGATGCCCTCATAAGGATGTTTAAGTTGAAAGGTGGCTTTGGCCAAGAAAAAAGGACACATGTTTAATCAGCCTTCTGTCAACCTGACCTCTAGGCATGCAGCTGGCATTTTGGGGGTGGGCATCAGGAGATGTTTTTCTTAAAAACATTCTGGTCTTGCATACATGTGGGCAAAACATCTGAAGAATAGCTGTTACCATAGGATAAATGCTTATTCTTTATCAGCATGTTTATGCCTGTTTGTTCATTTCTTTACAGTAAACGGGCTTAGCATGATATTAAAAACTGAAAGGCAAGAAGTTAAGAAGCGTACTGAAACAGAGAACCCCAACTCAACCAGCTTTACTAGCAAACTCAAAGCACCCAACAAAACAAATATACATCAAACTGTGCTCTCAGCAACAAAAGGAAATGAAACTAAACGGCCTGTGCAGTTTTGCCAATGTCTGCTTTCATGGCTGGCAGCAGTATAGGACCTTACAAGACATGTGAGAGAGCATCAGTCGGGGAAAAAAAGAATCCTAGTCTCAGCACCAGGCATTTCACAGAAGGGAGAAAGATTAAGGTGTGCCTGGATGTCCTGCACTTGAAAGTAATATATTTAAAGGAATATATTTTATAGCACTTGATCTTGTGGCATCACTAGCTGTTACATTCAGATAATTTCCTTACCCGACTGGAAGGGGTGCTGACATTGCAACAGATTAAATGTGAAGAGCTGGCTAATTTTTCAGAAAGAAATACTCTCTCTCACACAACACAGCTGAAAGCAGCAGTTACACAGGGCTAGGAGGGGAACAAAGACCTGCCAGAACCCAAGAGCTGCCAGGCTGGACAGGAACCAAGATGAGCGTAGTCCAGATCCATGCTGTGATCTACTAYCAGATGCCTCAGAGGAAGGCACCAGAAAATGGCTCATGACAAGTACAGGATACTTTTCACTCAGAAATGTCTCTTCCATTTGTGGTGGAAACTGCACATCTGTGTAGTTAGGAATCCCCTTAGCCACAGAAATAGGAAGGCTTCCAAATCATCTTGCCATTAGTTTGTGATAATGCCAGGTATTCTTTATCTAAAAACCACAAGCCTTCTTCAAGTTATTGCAAATTCTTGACCGCATCCTCTAAGCTGTCATGTTAGTGGCACAAGAGGAGTCTAGCTGAAGCACCTATGGAGGGTCCAAGACACCATGCTTTTTTCAAATAACAAAATGTAACACTTTGATAACGAAGCTAAGCCTGAAACAGCATGCATCAAGAAGGAAAGTCATATTTTCAAGGAAAAAATGTATACAATATCTGTAGTAGATACAGCCAATTCATAGGTGGCCAATGGAGAGTCTGCAGTTGTTTTATGTCTTTTTTTCATATATGTATTCTTAATATCTTTTACTAAACTTTGAATATTTGTTTAGATTTTGTCTTCCATGACTTGTGTGGCTCTACGCATCTTGTCAGTAACAGCTGTGGTGACGTTTAGGGGAAGCAGTTTCTTTTTCTCATGGATTTAATTCAGTTTTGAAGGCACCTATTTTCTTATGCAGATGCTGGGATTGCTGGAACTTGTTTTGTTTAGGCACATTCTATGTTTACTTTTTTGTCTTTGCTGTGATATTTATGAGATTCATAGCACTATGAAGCAGACGGTTTTTTCCTAACCTTTGGACTTTTCAGATGTGTGTATGTCCATAAACACACACACATATATATTATATAATAAATATATAATATGCATTATATACATACATTATATAATGCCTATGTATAACGTGCATAATATTTCCAAGAAAAAAGCATACTGGGCATTTTATCAGACTGTATTACAGACACAGTTAAACAACGGTTTTCAGCACTTTTTTATTTCTATGTTTTAAATTTTTGGGGGGGAATCTGAATCTGAAACAAAACCATATTTCTTGAAGACTTATCTGATTGGTCATTTAGCCTCTATTTAGCCTCAGGACTCATGATTGTAAAGCCTTGCATTAAAGGCTGCGTCCTGCCAGTAGCAGAAGCATTCAGCATCCACTGAATTTGGTGGGAATTCAGGACCTGAAGCACCTTGCAAGAATGAGCCATAGTCATCACCTACCTTGGTTCCACACCACAAAACCACAAGATATAAGAGACCCTGTGGCTCTGCACAGATTAATGTGAAAATTTCATAGAATCATAGAATAGTTTGGTTTGGAAGGGACCTTTAAAGGTCATCTAGTCCAACCCCCCTGCCATGGGCAGGGACATCTTCAAATAAATCAGGTTGCTCAGAGCCCCGTCCAACCTCACCTTGAATGTTGCCAGGGCTGGGGCATCTACCACCTCTCTGGGCAACCTGTGCCAGTGTTTCASCACCCTCAGCGTAGAAGATTTCTTCCTTATATCTAGTCTAAATCTACCCTCTTTTAGTTTAAAACCATTCCCCCTTGTCCTGTCGCAACAGGCCCTGCTAAAAAGTCTGTCCCCATCTTTCTTATAAGGCCCCTTTAAGTACTGATAGGCTGCAATAAGGTCTCCCCGGAGCCTTCTCTTCTCCAGGCTGAACAACCCCAACTCTCTCAGCCTTTCTTCATAGGAGAGGTGTTCCATCCCTCTGATCATTTTCATGGCCCTCCTCTGGACCTGCTCCAACAGGTCCGTGTCTTTCTTATGCTGAGGGCTCCAGAGCTGGACGCAGTACTCCAGGTGGGGTCTCACCAGAGCAGAGGGGCAGAATCTCCTCCCTCGACCTGCTGGCCATGCTTCTTTTGATGCAGCCCAGGATACGGTTGGCTTTCTGGGCTGCGAGCGCACATTGCTGGCTCACGTCCATCTTTTCATTTCAGCATTACCCCCAAGTCCTTCTTGGCAGGGCGGCTCTCAATCCCTTCATCCCCCAGCCTGTATTGATAATGGGGGTTGCCCTGACCCAGGTGCAGGACCTTGCACTTGGCCTTGTCGAACCTCATGAGGTTGACACGGGCCCACTTCTCCAGCTTGTCTGGGTCCCTCTGGATGGCATCCCGTCCCTCAGGCGTGTTGACCGCACCACTCAGCTTGGTGTCATCTGCAAACTTGCTGAGGGTGCGCTCGATCCCACTGTCTGTGTCATTGATGAAGATATTAAACAGTACTTGTCCTGATACGGACCCCTGAGGGACACTACTTGTCACTGATCTCCATCCAGACATTGAACCATTGACCATTACTCTCTGGATGCGACCATCCAGCCAATTCCTTATCCGCCAAATAGTCCATCCATCAAATCCATATCTGTCCAATTTAGAGAGAAGGGTGTTGTGTCAAAGACCTTACAGAAGTCCACATAGATGACATCAGTAGCTCTTCCCTTGTCCACTGATGTAGTCACTCCATCATAGAAGGCCACTAGGTTGGTCAGGTAAGACTTGCCCTTGGTGAAGCCAATTTGGAACTTTTCTGGTGATGGGTCAATAGAGATCTGCTCTGTATGGAGATCAGAACTGGCCAATGTGTAGTTCTACATCTATATTGCCTTTGGTGGCTGGGATTGAGATGAGGCTTAAGTTCATGGAGACAAGGGGTTTGAGTCCTTTGCTTCCTTATTGCCCCTGGGGGGAGCTCAGGGGAGCCTGGAGAGCTGGTTGGGCTCAGTCCAGGCTATAGATGCTATGCAAGTCAACACATAGGCAATTGGGCCAGGAACAACAGGATGGTGTAGTTGTAACTTCACCTGTTTCATGTTACACCATGCCACTAACTTGTGGGGTTAAGTGTTTGCATTCACCAGAAAAATCATGCAGGCTATTAAATTATTTTCATGTCTCAGTTTCATAACTCAGTGGTTATCTGGTTTTGAAATAATACAAATACATTCCCTGCTGTGCGATGGGCAATGATTAAGTGGTGAGGCAACCTAGAGGTGAGCAGCCCCATGTCGCAGGGCCAGCCAAGGTACGGCCATCACGCTGGTGGGTGGAAAAGCTCTAACTCAGCCTGATGTCTGCTCTTTGGTGTGGTTTTTTTTATTCATGTGCGGAGATCACTGCTTTAGAGGTTAGCTTAATTCTCTGGGAAGTAAAAGGGCTTTCATGGGCTGTGTTGCCACACCGCAGGGAACACAAGTCTGGCAAGATGAGATCGACTGAATATAATGCACAGAAGAAAGAGACTGCCAGTGCTTGAGGCGGGGTGATCTGCAGGCTCCAGGGTGGACACGGTACGGGATACCAAATGATGGGGGCTTTTAGGTCTTTCATCTCTCACAATTTCCCTGAAACAGCGTCAGTCATTACAACATGAGCCTTTTAATCGTGCATCTTGACAGTTAATATATATACACAAAATATATTTCTTTTAAAGAAACTGTGCATTAAAATCCAGAAGAAAATTCCTTATAAGTGTGAAATGCTGACGGATGATGCTATTCGGAGTCTGAAAGCGAGCGGACACATGCTCCTTTCTGCTGCCTGGTGAGATGGTCATGTTGGGAAGGGGCAGGGTGCCTGCACTGGAGAGGGGGCTTGCCTCCTCCTCCGCCCCACGAGCAGTCGGCATGGCAGCTGCAGCGGGGTGGCTGCCTCCGTGCCCTCTCAGATGGGGCTGCACCCTGTGCCAGAAGGAAGCGGGGACGAGCTGAGGAGCGTGACACTGCCTGGCTGCAGCATGTTGCCTCTTCTCCTGCCATGTACCACAGGCCTGGCACTGCTCGAGGCTGCCCTTGAAGGCGCTCTCGTGCTCCCGCTGTCATGCAGGGATCAGGAGGGGAAGACCAGGCCAGTGCCCCAAACCCATCTCTGTCACTGTGACTGCTCCTCTGGTTTGATCAGCACAAACCCCACGTGACGGCATCCTTCAGCCCTTCCCGAGACCCAGGACGGCCGTGCCTCCTGCGCTGCAGCCGGCCTTGATCCAACAGACCTCTGCTCCTCAGGCTTTTTTTTTTTCTTATGGTAAATTACTGACATAGGAGATGCTGAATTATTTACTGGATTGCCTGCAAACTTGATTAGAAATTAAAGATTAGCTAATTCCGCATAATTTTGGCTTTCCTCATTTGTTACAGGATCTGGTCAAGCTGGCATAGGAGAGCAGGCAGGCTCCCGGGGCTGTGAGGGGGTTTGGGTCGGGGTGGTTGGTACCTGCAGGAAGGACTCTGCACACCGGCGGGGTGCCCCGTTGTACTGCTGTAGGGGCCCGTGGGTGTGCATCAAGCCCACGATGGAAATGTTCTGGGTTAAAAAATGGAAGCAACTTTCTCTGGGGTGGACTTTTCCTTCAACCCTCGTTTTTTCATGGTTCCAGTTTAAATGTGGTCCCACAGACACCCTGGCAAACTGAGAGGAAAGGGAGTTGCAGCGCAGAAGTGAGAAGGGGTAGGAACTTCCCAAGCCTGTTTTTTTTGTCAAAGAATGGTGTATTGGGTAATTTTACCTCGGCCCAGGGGAATGGGTCAGTGTCAGATGCTGCAGCTTACAGCAGGTCTCCTACTCTCTTATACTTTGCACAATCATTGACACTAATGTCAAGTGAGTATTAAATACTGGTGTAGTGTGTGGTTTAATTGATCATGTAAGGGCAAATCAAACTAAAATCAGACCCAAAGTTACCTCCTCCCTCTTCCTGGCATCTTGCTCAGAAAAGTTAGAGTTTAGATTTTTTTTTTTGAGAGACCATCAAATCTTTACACACCTTGAAAAATGAAAGATTGGTAGAATCATTGTTGCTACATAAGAGTTATAGTATGGATCCTGAACTGGAGAGATGCTACTGTCTTCGGCTTATGGTGCCATCATCTTCTTTTCTGTGCAAAGCAACAGCAACTTGCAAATAAATGTGAATGTTTATTTTCTCTTACCAAGAACAGATGGTCTACATTTCTACATTTCTAATGGTGAGGAAAGGCCCAAACAAATGAAGGAGAAATTGTCCATCTAGCAAAACTACTGGTCCAGACATGCTGGAATAGAAAATGGAGCTAGGAAGGACTGGTTACAGCATCAGACTTGCGTTCAGGACAGAGAATGGTCTTTCAGACTGTGGTTTATGGCCAATAAAGACATAGTTCATCGTAATGCACTTGACTAGTCTCCGTTTATTTCCAAGTGATAGTATGAGTTAACAAAACAGCCAAAAAATTTACTTTTCCAGCACATTTTCCCCTTCCAGGAGTCCTTGCAGTTGACAGGGATGTTCGCAATGGGCAAAGGCAATCTCTCAAGCTGTGGTTAGTGAGGGAGATGGCTCACAAGACTTGCTCTGCCTTGAGCTGCAGCTCTGTCTGTGGGGAAGTTGAGGATGTGAAGTTGCTGATTAATGACATTTTCAGCAAGAAATGCATCTCCAGCACAGATTTTTTAAAAAGCCCCAACATTTATTTATTCATTCCTTTACTATGTGATAATGTATGCAGTTAACATTGTACTTCAAAGGCACTTTCATGTTTTAAGGGAGAGGTGTCAAATAACGCTGTAGAGTGATGTTTTTCCATCTGTTTGTACTGTGTTTGTTTTTATGTTGCTTTTTGTGGGGCTTTTTTTTGTAATCCAAGCTATTTCTGAACTGATTATTTCAGAACTGTGGGATCTGTTGCTACATACTTTGTGGCGATTATTTGTCTGAATCTTTCTACTCTAGTCAAAAGCCAATGAAAAAGTCCCACCAGTAGCAAAATAAGTAGTGACCTGAGCTAACCTTTGCAGGTGGAGCGGCTCAGGGTGTAGCACACTCTCCATAGAGGACCTGGGGAAGAGGGGTACTGTGCAATGCTGGCGGTGCTGTCACAAGGGGCTTGTAGTAAGTTTTTCATTATACCACGAGCGTCCCACAGCGATCTCTGCCCTTGGGACAAGTCACTCCTTTCTGTGCTGTCTTCTAACAAATGCCCAGGATGAGACTGTCACTTAATACTGATTATCTATGACAGGGACCACAGGCTCTGAGCACTGTGGAAGCCTGAAAAGGACCTGTGAGGCAGGTGGTTATTTCTTCTGGCCTTCTATGCTTGCGCCATGTCTGGGTCTGACATGCTCATGAAGATCTCTGGTGGTAGAGTCTTCCCTGTATTTTACTCTTGTACTGTGCTTACTGCCACAGAGTTTTGCCTCAGCTGTTGTCTGGATCTTCTATTCTGCAAGTTAAGTCCATTTTTTCTTGTCCAGCCCAACGCCGATTTGGAGAAAAGATTGTTCTCTTTCTCTTTGCAGCATCCTTTTACATTCTTGAAAGCTTTATTATGTTCCTCTCAGCCTTCTCTTTAGGGTAAACAATCTCACTTCATTCAGTCTTTCCTCATGTGACATGCTTTATAGACCTCTGGTCATTCCTGTTGCTCTGCCTGTTCACCTCCTCTGAATCACAGTGCCCGTGACCTTCCGCATCTTCAGGCTACAATTCTGTTTTTATATTCGAGCATGGCGGTGTCTTTTTCACTACAGAAAGGACATCGTTGATTCAAGTTCAGCTCTTGCTCTGCACTAATCCTTAGATCACTCCAGCACAGTGGCTGTGTAACTAATGTTTTCCCATTTTGTATTTGTTAATGGTCATTCCTGACTGGGTGCAGTAACTTGCATTTGCCTCTAGAGAGGAGCATCTTTTTTTTTTTTTCAAGTGTATCTTCAATTTGTCAGGAAAGCTCTGAGCTTTGTCTTCCACTGCTATGTTACCAGAGGGAGAGTGTCCTGTTTAACCTTTCTGCAAATCAATTAACATTGTTTGTCAGAGACCAGTACCTTGGGTATTTGGGACATGCTTCCCTTTCCCACTTGGAGAGGAGCTGACTACTTCTGTCCTGCCTTACTGTGGGTTTTTTTATAGTGCTAAGATCCTTTGAGAATCTGCAGTGTGCCACATGGTAACTATTCACAAACTGCAAGCTATGCTGTCTATCATTACTAGTCACCACACTGTTTACTAACCAAAGTGTCTTGCAGTAGACCTTAGCCGGTTACTTTACGGTCAAAAGATAGAAGCAAGCATCCTCCAGACAGCTGGAGACAACGAATGTCATCCTGAGGCAGGCACATAAATCARATCAGCTGAATCATCCTCTCAAAGTGCCTGTCCCTCTGAACTGACTTAAAAGGGAGCATGGGGTAACTGTCTCAGATATAGTCGTGGCTCAGATGAATCCCAGCCCATCTTTTTGGTGGTCATTTTACTCAGTGGAGTGAAAAGGGCTCATTAAGAACCTCATTTTCCACTGACCTGTGAAGAGGGCTCTCTTTCTGGTTCTGTTACCGAAATGAATGTAATAAACTATCAATCAGCTATGGGAAACCACTGCTGCCTTCTAAATCTGTGACTATGGACTTGAAATCAATGCATCTGTTAGTGCTCTTTACTCCAAAAAAGGTGATCTGTTCAGTGGAAAGACCACCAAAGTCTTTCTGTGGACTTCAGAGGGGACTCAGTATTCAAAAAGGTTTTTCAGCAGAGGAAAGGCACATGTTCAGACAAGGAGAGGAAATCGCTTCATGAGCACCATTAAATTTGGTTCTTTGATGGTAAAAGCAAGTTGCATTAGTGTAGCTCACTCCTCTTGTTGATATTATCATTCCATGCATTTTTCTGGTGTGCGTTCTGCACTTAGGAATGGAAATTACTCTGAGTCAGTAACACCCTACTTCATGAACAGTTCTGATTTCAATGTAATGGTTCAGGAACTGTGTTAATATATATAGAATAATCCAATGATAGAATATATTTTATACATATATGCGTGTGTGTGTTTGTGTGTAAGTACCTCCCTCAGAGCATCTCCTATATTCAGATTCTCTTGCCATCTGTAGTATTGTTGTGTTGGAGTAATCCTGCTGGGGAATGCTCAGACACTGCCTTACTGACAGTACACATTTTTCCTTGCTACTACACTCATTATTCACTGACCGTAGCAGCAGTAAGCCTTCCACCCAACACGGTTCACTAGAGACTCTTGTTTTCCTTTCATGATCAATTCCTTAGGAGTCTAGAAGCTGCAAGGAGAGATGCTTTGAAACTTGGTTTTCTTTTTGTCAAAGGGAGTTGTGCCTACCCTATTCACAGCAGTCAGTATCAGCAAATTTCCAGACCTGTCTATGTTGTTTCCAGTCCTCATGCTAGTGAGAGATGTGAGACCCTGTGAAACGACAGAAAAGAAAACATCCATTTATAATAGTCATAAAGCTATATAAAAATAAAATGGCTTTTCAAGGGGATAACTGACTAATCAGAGGACAGAAAAACTCTCCACAGGGCAGACTGAAATTGTTCCCAAGCACTGGGAACAATTCACATGATGAATTGTGATGATGATTCACATGTTCCCAAACATGTTACTATGTTTGTGTGTTTTGCTCTGTCCAGAGCTTAAAGACTCTGTGACACAAGGTACTCACATAAGATGTTGCCATTGATTTCTACAGGGATGAACAGTTGGCAAAACTTCATCTCTCTTAACTATAAGATATTTCAAGCTGTTGTATGTGAAGTGTAAAGGCTTGAATTTATTTGTTATCTTGCACAATGCCTGCAAAATCCTCTTTGACCTTGAGAAACTCTGAGTTTGGGGTTTCCAACCCAAGCTGGCAATAACAAGACTGGGGGATATGCGGGTGGCATAGCGGTCCGTGTGAAAACTTGCACTGTTCAGTGCCTGATGATAAGATCATTTCATGGGGGAAAAGAAGTCACTGATATCTGACATCTTCATTGTCGTGTTAAGCAACAAGGGAGAACCTCAGCCCATACAGGTGATTAACCTTCCCTGCTCCCCAAAGGGCTGGCTGCTCACAAGCAAGGTCAAAGGCAGATGATGGCACAGCCTGAGAAAGCTGACACTGTCACCACTTGAGCTCTACTTGTATGGTAGATAAATGTATGTTTGGGAATGCAATGTTTTTTATTCTCCACTGAAGAGTGCATACTGTTCACATTTGATCCTGGGCAAGTGGCTCTAGGTGGCCCTGCTTGAGCAGGGTGGTTGGACTGGATGATCTCCAGAGGTCCCTTCCAACCTCAGCCCTTCTGTGATTCTGTGATTACACCTGAAAACCACACAAGCTCCCTACCAATTCTTCCCTAAATTGAGTTAAAGAGGGGATTCTGACTCAAAGTCCAGTAACTGTTTCTTCTAGCATCAGCCTGGTATTAGACTCCACTTTGTGTTGGTGTGATGACAGTGTGCACAGTGGGTAAGTGTCATGTTGCTTATGGCACCATAACTTTTACTAAATATGTGACAAATGCAATGCAATATGAAATAATGCGAACCACATAGTGCTTATCAGTTTAACAAGCTAAAATGTATTTGATGATGTTATCTTTGCTTTTTATTTGTGCTTGTTCATTTGCAAAATTCAATCATTTGCAATTGGCCTGCCTGTTGTTAGTGTAAGTTGGTTCTGCTGAATATTGAACTTAATATAATTTGAGAGTGTTATTAAATRCGACGCCTGGTCTATTAGTTTCATTTTAATGTGCTGGACATCTTCATAGAGATCTTTGTCTTAATGTCCATTACAGGGGAAGATCAGTTTCTAAGCAAGCTGCAGTGCTGCAAGCTACATTTTCTGAGAGAAAGAGAGAAAAACACTTTAGGAAAATATATAGCTTGTCAATCCCTGCTTTTTCTAGTCTATGATGTGAAGGGTCTTTCAAAGACTGAACACATCACATATCAGTTGGTATAAACAGGTCATGCTACATGCCATGAATTTTAGATGGTGTGTCATTTTCATTTATTTTTCCTTATTTTGAGTAGCATCCCTGAAGTTTAAGCATGAAAAAAAGCTAGTTGAAAAAGCCAGTGGATTTATCACCCAGCAGGTATTCAGTGACAGCTCTTGCCACGGGGATTATAACTCTTCTCTTGTCACTTTCTCCTTGAGCGCAAACTACACAGCCTGGGAATTTAAAACGCCAGCTAATGAGGGATTAGAAGCATGTAATT
This sequence comes from Phoebastria nigripes, assembly GCA_035582835.1. Lineage (NCBI taxonomy): Eukaryota > Metazoa > Chordata > Aves > Procellariiformes > Diomedeidae > Phoebastria > Phoebastria nigripes. The sequence continues at coordinate 640,697 of JAYKAV010002042.1, read as the reverse complement.
TTTAGAACCCTTGTACTGTCAGGAGAAAAAATAATAGTAGGTTTCCTCTGTCATTCACGCCAACCTGATCTAAATTAGCTGGAGAGACTGCAGTGAAGGACACTTCAGTTTAAAACTCTTATTTTCATGTCAACTACGCGGCATTTCCTGGTCAACCTCTTTGTCTCCCATGAGGAATGACAGGGCAAATTCAGCTCTAGAGGTGGCTGAGAGCAGACTCGATTGCTTTTCGGACTGCAGGCTGAGATGCAGCACAAGGTGTGGTGCGTATGTGCACCACTGCGCTTGCTAATTGTGTGCTTTAGGCTCTTCCTATACAGAGCTTGTTAGTGGTAAGGACCGGAAATTTTGGTGTACGTGGTTCCAGTTGATCTTAAAAAGGTCTTAGAGATGTGCCTTGCCAAACAGCAAAGGAAATGGCAAAAAGTAAATGCAGAACAGGTGGAAATCTGGCAGGGATGGATCCACGGTGGACCTCGGGCTGTAACGACCACCTCTGATGTTCGAAGAATATGTGAAACCTTTGGGACCAGCTCAAGGTTTTATCCCTTTTTCTTAGTGGTGAGATTAGTTTATTAATGTAGTGATAGCTTCAAAAGACTTTTTTTTTCTCTCTCCCCATTCTCACTGTCCTTTTCTGGGTGACTCACTGATCTTTCTGTTTTGTGCTATAGATATAAGGAGGGTTATCTTTTAGGACTAAACACTCAGCTGCAACAAGGAAAAAAATGACACTACATGCAAACTATCATTAAGTACTTTGAACTAAATGAAAAGGCTATGTTACCAGAAACAATACTCCTTTGGAATTTTTTTCTGTCCTCTTYGAGTATCTCAAATTGAAGGAAAAACTGGTTAAATTTATTGGGAATTTTAGTTTCTAGGGGTTTTGGCAGACTTTGCCTTACCTTCACATCTCTCTTTAATAAGTCACATAATTTCTTTTTGGGTTGTTTTGTGGCATTAGCTCTCTTTGCCAAACTGACTGTCTGAAAAGAGTGTATCTGGCTACAGGCCGTAGTTCAGAGCTCTTTCAGGCTTTCTGGTTTGTTTCTTAGCAAAGACCAGCATGTTTTTTTTTTTTTCTTCTGAAGACTTTTATACGGTCTCTGGATGTGGCCTTTTAATCCAGAAAGTGCTTTTAATGATGAAGTTCCAGCATGCCAGGTATGAGGCTGGTGAGGATGCAACCTATATTACATAGTGTTGGAACTGGTTGAAAAGGAGGATCACTTCTGTCCTTTTCCCCTCTCCTTTTTGGGGTGGAGTGTTCGAAAGTCCTTTCTGGGAAGGAAGGGAAGAATTCTAAACCCAAAACACCCCCATTCCCTTATGCTCTGACAAAGTGAAACCCAGGGCCCCTAGAGTAAATTTCTAGAAGATGATTTCATGGATATTCATTGAATCCCTTATTCTAACTAAGCTCAGCAGGCATCTTCTCCAAGAGACAGCTCTGGCAGGAGTTGCACAGGGTGAGTACAGCTGGTTTTACCCACACATCTGTGAAATCAACTCTTCACATTTCCAGGCCAGCTGAGGGAGACATACTAACTATGCTTCTGCTTTTGAAAACAGAGCCTAAGGCCTATGTTATTTCTTGCGTGTTTTCCCAGGGCTCTCTTTAGAGGACCAATGTTAAAAGTTATGAAGAGGTTTAGACATAGTAAGAGTTAAAATGGATAAAAGCATGAAGAGATGTTATTTTAAAAGAGCTCATCTTCCACACTGGTAAAGAAGAGTGTTTTTAGCAAAGGAGCAAAAGAAAAGGTCTAGTAGCAGTGGCAAAGGGCAAACCACTTTGACCTTGAATTCATATATCATCCTTATACCATGATTCAAGCAAGTAGGATAAATAACTCCATGCCCTTTGGACAGAGACTGCTGTGCACAGCGGGTACTTTCCGGCAATGCAGATATTCTGTCCAATCTCYGCAGTGAGACAAAGAGTTTGGGCAGGGCTCAAAGCCTCTTACAAACACAGTCGAGACTCCTCCTTTGGTATTCAGCGATTTTAGCTGACATCTGTACTAATTTATCTTTTTTAAAGTCTGTTCCACAGGACTGCTGCCTACATCTGGAGTGTGGAAAGGAGTTACACAGGAGTGCTCTGAACAGATAGATAAGCAAGTGCAGTCACAAAAAGTAGAGCCCTTTTGACAACTTCAGCATTTCCAAGCACTGATTACTGGCAGTGGCAATAATTTCTAATGTACTCCCTGCCTGTAGGTATTGACGTGTTTGTTCTGATTCTCAGTCTTTGTTTAGGGCTGATTACCGTGATCACTTTTTCTGTTGTAGGTTTGCACATCAGCAGTTTAATTACAAAGACGGTTCTCTCTTAAATGTCAGCTTGCTGTATTTTTGCTGTCCCTGTAGCCATTAACGCCTTTGTACTGATTCACTAGCACGGTTTTACACAGTAGACCTTGCTACCAACCTTGACGTCAATATTATTTGTCCTTCTCATTTAAAACAGGAAAAAAGAAAAAGAGCTCCTGTTTTTCCTGTGATACGAAAATGTTTGTGTCATGTTTATGTATGTACATTTACAGTTGTGTGTGAGGAAGATATATATTCATGAAAATGGGGGACATTTATTTTGATGAATGGCAGTGTGATTCATCAGGTCACGTCACATTGTCACTAAACAACAAGATGTGATCTGACAACACTATGAATCCTTTTTTATATGTTTACTGGTTTCTTAGAAGTGAAAGTATTTTTTGCCCTGACCACTAGTAATTAACTGTGAAATTCTATTTAATGCTTTTATTTTCACTGTTTCTGTGGTTGTTATTTAGACTCTCTTCAGTTTTGTCCTCATCTTAGATATCCCAGAAGGCAACACTCTCAGTTGCTCCAAGTGTGAATTACAGCTATGTGATTAAAAATACTGTCATTTTTATCATGTTAGGTTTTGTGCCCTTCTAGCTCTCATCACTTACACATCAATGCTAAGTAGTGACAGTCATTCACTGTGTCAATTCACTTATCAAATGACAAAGATATTTTTAGCTTGTGGCATGGTTTATTAGGTAAAAATAACTGTGCTTTCATATGACTCAGACTGAAAAGGAACTAGTGGCCCCAGTCAGTAGACGATGCAGGTAGCCAAACATGCTACTCCTGTGATCCACTTGGTCCTTCTGCCAAGCCACCCCTTCTCAAAAGCTGGAAGATGTTTTTCTGAGATGAGCATTTTCCTCTTCATACAACCAACAGGCCATGTATATTTTGGAGTGAATGGTTGACTCAGATGCTACTCAGCCTTTCAGGTGTCCTCCATGCCATCTGCAGAAATGTCTTGTGACTCACAGGAATGACTCCAATGTACAGCCATCCATTGGCTTGAAACCTTTTGAAAATGGAGATCTTGTCATGTGGATGATTTGGTAGGAAAGCTAATATAGCTCTAACTCACTCAGAAATTTCCAGTTGTCTGCCTCTGCCTTCCTCTGTGCTGTCCTAAGCGTCAGGACCACAGAAGTGCTGTTGCTCTGCAATGGAAGGAGACCTGCATGGGGACACCCACCTGCTCTTCATAGCTTGTGGGTTTTACAGGAGCCCCCTTGGCTTTATGTCTTCTGTGGCAGGGAAAAGTCGAGAAACAAAAGTGAATGTTTCATGTTTGGGGTCTGCTTGGGTCACTTGGCCAGAAGACACTTGCTCATCTTAACTGAGGCTAAGAATAAAGTAAATATTAATTCCAGGTGGCATGCTGATGAACTGTGCATAGAATAGAGATGTGGCTAAAAATAGAATTGCTGCCTTCCAGTAAAAAAAATGATTAATAAAAGTTTTGAAGGGCAGGAGTAACCATTAACTAAGCTGGCACCCTCCCAGCCTTTGCTTGCACAGTTCCAGTATGGTGCAGTCTTGGTTCTGGTCAGGCTTTCTGAGCATTATTGGAGTATAAATGTCACCTAAATCAGAAACAAATTAGGCAGCTCCTTCCTGCTTAAAAAGTAGAATCAACTGTCCTAAAAGTAGAAAGAAAAACTCACTTGAAACCAGGGCAATTTCACATTTCTTTCAAATGTGCAAACATTGGTATTGCCCTCAAACGGTGCCATCTGTATGGGTGATAGGCAATATATATGTATTAGTAGCTGCCAACATGATTTCAATGCTGTGGTCTATACTACTTATCTTGCATACTTATGTGTGCTGCTGTGTGAAGCTGATCCAGGTAAAGTGAGCCTGCTGTGCCTTCATCACATCTCCCCCACCTCCCTGCGGCTGGGTCCCCTGCTGCAGGCTGTGAAGGCGAGGGATGGTGGCAACTGCCCTGAGTGTAGCTTCTGTTGTGGGGGGGCAAGGACCAGGCAGGGAGCGCCGTCAGCTCCGACGGGTGGCAAACCCGTCCTGCAGCCTCACTGATCCTGGTCTGAAAAGGTTAATAATTACAAAATGTTTGATGTCATACTTTGCAGGGGAATAGTGTTGTGAGTGCGTCAAACAGCATGGTGCGGCAGCACTTTCCACATGCTCCCAGAGCAGTCACTGCCTCCTGGTCCTCCCTCAGCCCCCTGGCAACGTTTCAGGAGAGCTCATTAGGATTTGGCTTCCTCAGTGCAGCACAAGCGAACAGCTTCTTGTGGGGAGGCATCTCTTTTTATGCATCCCCTCCCTGAAAAAACACTATCAATACAGAATTGCTTGTTGTGTCTCATGTCTTTTACAAGGTTGTGTTCACTGCACCATACCTCTCTGAAAAAAAAATCAGGAAATAAATGTATTGGGTACATAAGCCTTGCTATGCAGAGTGCTGTAAATCTGAGGCTACCTTTCTCTCAGGCCAGAGGGGAAATCTAGTGCAACGATGCTCAACTTGCCATAATCTCTCCTTCCTGCTTTCCCCGCCTTCTCTTCTTTTCAAAAGATGAAAAGTGAAATCCTGACTCATTTTAAAACTCATTTTCAAAAATAGCTCCTTAGACAGGCTCTGTTGGGCTCCATTTACCAAAGCCCTATATTGCATACTTATGCCTTCTCAATTTAGCCCACTGATTGAAAGTCTTTAAGGAAGTATAAACTGATGTAATTTATATGCTGTAAACTGATGCAATTTATATGTGGTAGGAAGCTCTAAGTTGTTCCATCATGGATTCACTTCAACATTTATCTCCAGAGTTCAGAATATACATCTGAGGGGGGAGGGTGGGGAATCCAGACTTTGCTCTTTTACACCTGTAATAGCTCAGAAAGTATTGGATTGGATTGGATTGGACTGGACTGGCCTGGATGGGATTGGATTGGATTGGATGGGATTGAGAGTACGCAGCCATCTTAAAATAGTAGGGTTTGTTCTGGAAAAGGAACAAGAATGCAGAAGCAGCCGTGTCAGCTGTAATACGGTTCAGTAGATGCCTGACTGATGGATGATGCTGCCAGGTCACAACCCACTAATACCTCACTCGGGAAGTGAGAAAAAAATTCTGGGTGCAATCCTGGTTCCTGAGGCTCACTATCTACATTGGTAATATTAAACCAGTGTCAGGCCACAGGCTCCAGCACCTGTAATCACCCATCCTGCTGGGCACAGTCCTTACCACCATTTTGGCCAGGGCCAACCTGCACTCTCTTACACAGGTCTAGATGTAGTGTGGGCTGGGGATGATTTCCAACAGGCTGCTTGTCTGACACCACCTCATCATGGAGGCCAAGGGAATTGTAGGGTGGCTGTGGGCTGCTGCAGGGCCAGCACATTTAATTTGCTGGAACGCATGCAGTTATGGTGTTGGGAGCACACCTGGTTTCTTGGAATAATTTGCAGATTTGCTGTAATCACCGGTGTAATTAACATTGGTTGCAAATGCCTTTGCATTTTCTGGGTCTTACACACTGAAAATGGCTGTCGCCATCCATCTTCCAAGAGAGAGCAGAGCTTCAATGAGCTGATCGGGCTAGGCGCAACAACAGCTGTCATGAAAGACAAGCAATCTGCCAAGCTCCTTCTTGGACTTGATGGGAGAAGATGTTTCTAGAAGACTCTCCAGCAATAGGTCTACACAAGGGTTTTTATTTCTTTTTCGACTGCTGTGCAAGTTTTAATAAAATGTTCCTCCTGCAAACAGCTTTCTGGCCAGGGGTGCAAGTTTCTAGCATATATTAAAAAGAATCAGTCAGTGGAGTTTTATCACTTCTCCTGGGGTTTTGTACTGAAGAGCATTGAAAAACATTTAAGAAGTAACAGCAGAAAAGAAAGAGATGGTCTATTTTGTTCAGCAGCAGAAAGAGCTGCATGAATCCCTCTGCCTGTGCATCAGGCTGGACTGGTGCCTCTGTCCAAACTCACCCTGGACCAAAGCTTTCCTTCTGTCTGGACAATTTCAAACCTGGAGGGAGGAGGGTGAAATCAGGCGGATCAGCAAAGGACCATTACTTGATGAATAAGGCAGTAGTGGTTCCAATGTTTAAATTGTTTTAGCTGTCACCTATTCATCAACTAGATGTGTTCGTCAGCCACCAACTGCTGCGTGCTGCCTATGGGCGCTTCTTGTCCAGGTGCAAAAGCAGCTCCCTCTGGGATTGCTAATTTGCAAAAGGTTTTCTGTGAAATATATCACTGTGAATGACACATAGGGATTTTGAGGAAAGTGTATCTATTCTTGTCTTATTTTTGTGAGCTTGGAACCCTTTTACATCTTTAGTGTCACAGCATTTCCTTTGTGGTTATTCTTTATCCTGGAGGAACAAGCTGATGAAAGGAGTCAGACTGAAGTCCCAAAGCTCTCTGTCCTGTGCTCAAATCTTTATGAATGCTAAATTGCCTCTCAGACGTATCACCTTGCTGTTTCAGTTGCTAGGATATACATTTTCATTTAATTTCTAAGAAGAACAAATAGTTAATGGGGATTAATTGGATAAGACAGAAGCAATTAATTTAAATATCCAAGAATTCAGAAGTCTGTTAGAGCAAGGATGTTGGTTGTAGCTGATAACATTTTGTAAAGTTGCAATTAGGATAAGGCAAGATTATACAAGTTCAAAAAGATATTCTTCTTGGATCAGCAGGTAATTTTTTTAATCCATACACAACTGTAAAAAAACTTTTTGATATAACCACTCAGGAGGGATGACTTCCCATCTCTTGTGTATGTGTGGACAACTATCCACAACCACATGCACTCTAACCCTTAGTGGGACTTGCTGTTTGTGTCAAACCCAGAGCTGCTTTTGCTGCAGCCTCGAGCTGCCTAGACTGTGCCCAGCAAACTGCCAAGGGTGGAAAGGTCTCAAAGGCTGGGAAAGCTCTGTCTCCACACCTTGCCTTTAACTAGGAATGTGGTGTGGGAATAGTGCTGAGAGATGGGCATGCTCCATGTCCTTCCCTACCCACCAAACCTGCTCATGAGGAAAGCCAGTGCTTCGGTCTGAGAGGGAGCAGTGCTGCCTGTAATGCCTCTCCCTCCACCACTGTCTTTTCCCAAAGGAGAGGCTCGAGCACAGCAGCACTGCATTGCTACTTGTGCCTCTCCATTGATCCTGGTGGGTCTGAGGGGCAAGATGAGTCCTGCCAGTGTGCCCCCCATGAGGTGTATATGAAGCCCAGTTAATCTGCCCCGATTAGCTTGGTTGTGAGTCCGAGGTTAGGAAAACCTCCTGCTGCAGTATGTTGTATTCTCATGGCAGTGTCTCCTTGGGGTGAGGAGGAAGCCATGCACCACTGAGTCTTGTTCCACTGTCGGTCTTGTGAGTGTCTGGGTGATGAAACTGCATCAGTAACAAGCAACATTAATTTCTTTAATCTGTGTCTTTGCTTTGTGGAGTTAACCAGTACATATTGTATTGAAAACCAGAGTATCTCAGTGACAGGAAGAGGGATGAAATCAGTCTCGCTGATGGTAGCTTAGCTTGGGGTAGCTGGTACATTTATTGCCCCCAGCTGTCTACATGCTCCCAGTTCATGGATGTCTGACTGCTCAGAAGTCAGGTCCAGAGCTCCTCAGTTTGGTATTTTAAGAGAAATCATCATTGATTTTGGATGTCTTAGTCCATACATTTGAATCCTGAGAATCTGTTTCAGAAGAAACTCGGACATCCATGTAAGTAAGTGGAGCCAATAATTTTGACAGCCTTTCCAAGCTGAGCTGTACTTGCTTGGCACTCAGAGCACATCCCATAGACCACTGTAATAGAAGACAGATACATAAAGGAAGGAAATATGGATCAGGGTAAAACGCAGAAATTTGAAAGGGGTCAGTGACAGGGAGTGGTGGTGAAGTGCTATTGGGGTAACCACATGTCTCTGGAGGGCCGAATTTAAATCTTGCTTGGGTTTCATCACAGGCCATATTTGTCTGTGCCACAAAATAGCTGACAAATACTGCCTAGCAAAGATCCAGAGTTGGAGTAATAGGAGATTTGTAAGCTAAATGTCCTGAACACTGGCAAACCTCCACGAACACCCTCCTTGATGCACTTGGCACTTGCTAGTATTGGTACAGCAAATGGCCCAGCACTGTGCCTCCCCACTCAACCCAAGGAAAAGGAATGGGGACTGGAATTAAATTCATGTCTTTATGAACCAGTGGAAAACCTGAATCAGCCCAAACATAGAACTGGAGAAGGCAGTTTAGCCCTGCAAGCATAGCTTATGTTTCAAGATAACTGTCAAGGTCTGGCAGCAATTCATTCCCCCAATATTGGACACAGGAGCCCTCAGCTGCTGGGTCTGAAACGTTTGACAAAAATTTGATCTGATGTCAAGGGGCAAGGTAGATTCCCCTCCCAACTGTGTGACTCTGTTGATAGGAATGATTTGCTCTCTGTCACATTTGAATGCTCATTTTTCACCTTATTATATGAATATTTAGTTCTTTTAGTTCTGAGAGGGTACAAATTTGATATGAAAAAGGGGAGGGTAAAGTGGTGGGGAAGGAAGCCTCTTCAGCAGCTTGCATCTCCCACACATGGTCAGAAACTACTTGCTGTGCTGTATTGGGAGCTGTGAATTCCCAGTGCTGCATCGTGGAAGCAGGATTTGGGGGTTCACGGTTCTTCTCTCCCTTGGCCTCAATTTCAGGTGGAACTGGTCTGTTCTTAGGTCGCGTGGAGCTAATTGATGTCTAGGGCGATGCCACGTGTAGGCTGCTTATTCCTAGGGGGTAGTAGGAGAAAAAGCCTATTGTGTATTAAGAACCTTCGACCTTCCAGGTTTTTTAACATATATTCAAATTTTTTTTGCAAATGCATGTATATGATTTTAAAAGTAAGTAAATGAATTTTCAAAACTCCAAAGTATACTTTCATTTGTGATCTAAAAGGAAATCTTAACATAAAATGCGGTATTTTTATATTTCTTCACAAGTAGAAGCCATTATATATTTTCTGTTAAAAAACAGAGAAGTAGTAATGCAAAACCCCAAGATTTCAGCATGCTGCTTGCTTTATAAGCAATGCAATATTGGTAGTCAAACCATGCCCTGCACAGCAAGCATCCACACATCTCTTTTAAAGAAAGGGACATTGTTTTCTGTTGGGTTTTATGAACAGTGCAGGAAGGGCAGATACTCACTGATTTCCCGTGCCTGCCTTCATATTCAGATTATTTACTGATAACTCCCTTAAGATTTGGTTGAGGTTAGAGATCACTTCAAATGTCTAACTGCTTTCCCAGAATTTAGCCCCAAGTGTGGCTGGAAGTCTCAGTGCAGTAGTATGCCCTGAAGGATTTCTTGCCCATCTCCTTGCAGGTTAAGTTTGGCAGCGTACACCAAGAACAGCCTTGGCATTCATGTCCTTGGCATTACTGATTTCAGTCCTAGCTTAAAAACAGAACTGAAATACTGTGGGAATACAAAAAGTTAGTAAGGCTTTTTTCCTCCCTGCTGGGTGAAAAGATGTTGTCTCCCAGTTTGAGCACGCACAGCCCAGTAGTCTCCTCTGTGCTCTGAATCGGGGGTGGGGTGGTTAGGAGACTCCTGTGTTCTTTGAAAAGCCCTCTAAACACCTAAAGCTACACTATGGTAAAGTGTGTGGTCAACCTCATGCCGCTCTCTGTAGGTCAACAGAGAAACTGTAAACTTCCAAAATTGCTGAGAAAGGATGGGCTCGCGGCAACGGCGGTACGCTCTGGTGTGGCAGCTTTGAGTTTTCTCCTCTTTTAACAGGGACTTCATGTAAAACCACAGATAATTGCCTATGTAGTTTACCATTGGTAATTAATTTCTATAAATTTCGTAGGCTTTAGTAGCCCACATGCAAAATAGGAAAAAAATAGGAAAAAATAGTACTGCTTTTCTCCTGGCATTTGTCTATTTTGCCGATTAAATTGAAAGCCTTCAGAGCTGAGACCATCTTTGCTATTTATGTGTACATGGACTCTCATAAAGTCTTACAGTCTTACAATGGCTTACAGTCTCAGCTGGGATGCAGAGACATTGCTGCACCCCAAATATTTACCAGTTATTTACAATAATTATTCCTTCATGGAGATGCACTGAAACATGGCAAAGACTATTCTGGGGAAGAGAAGCTTGCTATCAGTTGGCTGAATTGTTTGTACTGGCCTGCGTAACAGTGCAAAGGGGAATTATTTTGCTTTACACAATTGTTCTTGTAACTAAGGAAACTTCAGAGCAGCTGCTGTCTTATTGTTAATTTGTTTGCTAGTTAAATCTTCTGGAAGCAACAAAGAAAATAAGTTTGGGGAAACTAGAAGATCAAACCTGGCACATTAATTATTTCGCTCTCTTTTCTTTATAACTGAGATACCCTGCATGCCTCAGCAAATTATTGTTGAAACATCTGAGGTATTAACATAAAAAACTTTAATTGAAAATATGTCTCCTGAGAATTTAAGTTCTTCAGCTGTGGGCTCAGACCTCCAAGATTTTCATACATATTGCTGAGGGCTAGTGTGCTGGGACATACAGTCTTCTGCAGTGGATGATGCAAGTAATTCATTATTATAAAAATTACCCAGTTGTCAAAGTCCCCTCCCCACTGAGCTTGGTAAAGCACCAAAGCAGATACGTTCTTGCCCCAAAGAACCTTCTTTTTATTAGCATGAAATATGTGGAGAGAGAGAAAGAGATGCCAAATCTGAGCAGAGCAATGAGGATAATTTTTTAAGAGAATCCTCACAGTTTGTCTCCATTATCTAATAGTTTTTGTTTATTCTTTACTCTTGGATTTTCGTAAAGAATGAGGCTTATGAAATTGTACCAGCTTTCTCTCAGTATGCCTGCCTACAATATCTCAAAGATACCATGTTTCTGAAAGTTTCAGGAGAATTGAGAAAGTCTGAGAAGAGCAGAGACCTAGTTTTTGTCCCCTGTAAAGAGAAAGGCAGGAACAAGAGAGAGAACCTCAGCACATAGCTCTTGGGAAATTTACCATAAAAACATGCCTCGGAAAAGCTATGCATATTTGGGCTGGGTTTTTTGAAAGAGCTCAACAATACATCTGGACATGGAAATAAAAATAAAAACTCTTATTTTTTAATCATTAAAAACTCTCTGGCCTGTTTTTTTGGTGTTATTTTATTTTATATAAGCTCATAAAATGTTTGGATCCAATTTGGAGTGAAATTTTAAGGGCTGAGCTCTGAAACTTTCAACAGGGTTCCCAGCAGGAGCTGCTGGGTTCAAACACTGTTGAAAACCCAACTGTTTCAGATGCCCAAATAGGCGCTGATCTGCTCTGAAAAGTCACTAAGATGACCAGATGTCCTCATTCATCTGGAATGTAGGTCCTCATCCTGGCAGCCCAAAGACTTTTCTCAAAGGCTGTTTTAAAGCAGATTTTCCCCATTTTCTTCCTCCATTCTTTAGGAGAAGAGCAAGTGATAGGCATCAGTTCCCAACTGGAAAGAACTGAAATGATCTCCATCATAAAATCTGGTTCAGGAAATATTTTCACAATGGGACCTTTGATCTCACACAGAGGTCTGTCCCTCGATGTAATCAAGGCTGAAGCCATGCCCTAGATGTCCCAATGCTGTTTTTCTCTCTAATTCATGTACTTTAGATTAATATTTTGTAATATCTGAAAAGATACCAGAAAGAGCAGACGTCAGCCATCAAATGATGTGTTTTTCTAATGAAGTTGCTCAGGAATCAAGACTAGCCATGCATCTAGCCAACAATTTTATCAGCATTCTGGAAGTAAACCACAAATAAAACTTAGATGATTTGTGAAGTACTACTGATGAAAGCAGGTCAGCCACATTCAGCAATGTGAAGTACTTGGTGACTGCAGAAAAGGGTCACTCAAAAAACCTGTTTGCTTCTAGGAAATTCAAGGCTTTATAGCTAGAAATAAGAAATTTAGACCATTACATCTATATAGAAATAGGAGCTGTGAAAACATTGTGGAAATCGTCAAACAGCTGTTAAGGTACAACGCTGTGATGAAGAAGGCTAGTGCAATTAATGAACATAGGACGGGGAATGGAAGAATGAGGTGATCTTTGTTTTGCATGTGGCATTATTGAGACTGATATGAGAAGGCTGCATCCTCTGGGTAGTATTCTTAGAGGATCTGCAAAACTGGAAAGCTCCAGAAAGGAGCATGAGGAAAGGACAAGGGGCTCCACTCACCAGCTTCAGCAAGGGACATTTTGGTTAGTCCTAAGAAAATGTTTTTTTACAGAGGTGGTTGATCAAACACTGGTACAGGCTGCCCAGAGAGGTGGTGGGATGTCTGTCCTTGGAGATATTCAAACCTCAGCTGGACACAGCCCTGAGAAGTCTGCTCTCCCTTTGAAGGCCACCCTGGCTTAAGCAGGGGCTGGGGAAGGGACCTTTGGTGTCCTTTCCAGTCACAACTCTTCTGTGACGCTATGATTTGTAGCCTGCAAAAATGTTTTACACTGAGATAGAGAAAAGTTTTTGGACTCGGTATTTAACTGGCTTGTCTTAATGGTCCAGTAAGAATATCTTGTTGGAAAATACCTCATGTCAAGAATGGGATTTAGTAGTATTCAGTTTTAACTTAGGGCACCGAAATTTAGGTGTCCACAGCAGTGTCTACATGTAAGCTTACTATCACCAGTCATCACCAATGATAACAGAGGAGGTCTAGAAATATAGGTCAAATGTGGATGTCTACTTGCAAGTGTTTAAAGTTTGCTGGGGAGAAATTCTACCCTAAAATGCTCCTCAATCTTGTAGAGACTTCAAAAGAACTGTTGTGTGGAAGCTGAAGCCAGTTAAACTGGAAATAAGGAACATATTTTTAACAGGAAGGATGATTACCCCCTGGAGTCAATTCGCCATGTCTTATATCCTCAGCTCAAAACTGGACTGTTTTAGGAAAAAAATACATCAAACATTAAATAAATCAAATATTCTTGTTTGATAACAAGAATCAACGCTGACACATGAGCTCAGAGGAGACAGTCTCACGGTTCCCTTTAGTCTGAACTTCTACATATCTAAGAATGAAAACATTAGTTACTGTTGTCTTATACAACCAGAAGCATTAGGTTTTTGCAGGCAGCTCCAGCTTCTGTGTTGATGTGAGCTAGTCTATGCCTAGCCAAACTACATCAATTAAAGACCTCCACTAGAAGAAGATGAACTAAATGAAATGGTCCCTTGCCCACTCCACCTTGGTGCAATTTGCCTGCTGTCTGGCAAAAGACGCTGCGGCACATTTATGCCTGGTGGGAAATTTCATTCCAGTAAACAAATCGCTGTATGCAGTTATGACTTGTCTGTTTTACCAATGAACAGATATCTTGGATGTGGTGATTTGAAAGGTAAAAACATGGAGATTTCTTGCTAAGAAAGCACAATTATCTGATCTGGTAAATGATATTAACATCTGGGGTGTCCTGGTTTTGGCTGGGATAGAGTTAATTTTCTTCCTAGTAGCTGTTACAGCTGTTACAGTGCTGTGTTTTGGATTTAGTATGAGAAGAATGTTGATAACACACTGATGTTTTAGTTGTTGCTAAGTAGTGTTTACACTAGTCAAGGACTTTTCAGCTTCCCATGCTCTGCCAGGTGCACAAGAAGCTGGGAGGGAGCATAGCCAGGACAGCTAACCCAACTGGCCAATGGGGTATTCCATACCATGTGACGTCATGCTCAGTACATAAACTGGGGGTTGATGGGGGAGGGGCGATTGCTGCTTGGGGACGGGCTGGGCATTGGTCGGCAGGTGGTGAGCAATTGCATTGTACATCACTCATTTTGTATATTCTACCATTATTATTATTATTTCCCCTTCCTTTTCTGTTCTATTAAACTGTCTTTATCTCAATCCACAAATTTTAATTTTTTTTTTTWTCCGATTCTCTCCCCCATCCCACTGGGAGGGGGGAGTGAGCGAGCGGCTGTGTGGTGTTGGGCTGCCTGCCGGGTTAAACCACAACGTTGGGTAAGATATTCAAAGTTGTGACCAGAATATCCTTGCCTACCATGTCCCCCTAAAACACGGATAACAAACTCTTTTGAGCTGGGACCATCCTTCTCAGTGTTGGGCCCACTTGTGGAATGGTGCTATCATAATAATCACACCAGATGCAAATTCATTGACTTCAAATGGCCAGATGGCCTCGACCACATGCTTTTTAGTCCAGTATTCTGACTCCATCAGTGGCCAAAACCTGGCTTCAAGGGAAGGTGTAAATTTTATAATGTGCCCCACACAGGAAGGCATAAATTCTGTAAATTTAACTTTTAATTCTATAAGTTAAACTTGTGTCAGAGTCTCTTTTTAGTCTCAGTAATTTTGTAGGTGCCTTATGGCCTAGAGCATGATAATTCCTATACCTTTAAAAAAAAAATCCGTCTAATATAGATATGGATATTTTCATTACTTCAATACACCTCTAATCTTATTATATTTTAAAAATCTAATAAATTATTTTCCTCCTTAACAACTTCTGCTGACAAATTCCCCTGTTTATTTATGATAAAGTATTTCTTATATCGATACAAATGTGATGCCTTTCAATATATTAGAATGCCCCTTAATTTTGATCCTGGACGGAGTCCTGCTTTCCCTTCTCTTTTCCCTTCATTTTTTTTGCATTGGATATTTGCCAATATTCTATCAAATGGTAAGATTTAGGCATGACAGACATCTTCAGTAAAGTTCAGGGGTTGGTGCTGTGCAACTCCAGAGATGAATCTGATTTAATCCATCCTGTCTCATGCAGATATGGATATTTGTAACACCCAGCTCTCACAGGACGCTTTTTATTAGCAGACCTTGGAGCACTTTACAAACAATTTTTTTTGTCATCTCCTCTGTTTGTCTTTCACAGAAATTGAAATGCAGAGAAATGAAGTGACAGAGTTTTCTAGGGGCAGACGTGGGATTAGAGCCCGCACTCCCTCAACACTTCTGCCCCGAGCTGCCCATCTGACTTTTCTGCCTCCTGCCTTCTCTGAGCAATACCATATATATTGCAGCAGCTTTCAGCCCAGTCATTATCAATTCATTATTTCCATTTTTTTAAATGAGTGGAGCTCAATTGCCCATTGCAGATGAGTACTGAATCCTAAATAATGTCCCTCTGCAAAATGGGTAACATCGCTATTGCGTTGAAAGGATAGTTTTCTCTGAAACCAAAAGCTCCATTTGGGTGAGCTGGACAAATCCTGTTGGAAGGCAGCTCCCGGCACAAATGTCAAAGCTTTGATCTAAAGCATCTGGTAGCTCATAATTATGGGAAATATCCCAATTTAATTCCAGCGATGTAGGGTTATGGGATGTTAACGAGACCAGTGATGGTGAGAAGGGTTACATTTAAGGGACAGAGCATAAGGTTTGGACTCAGACTATGCTTGGCTTTCTTTCCAGTTCTGCTTTTAACTTGTAGTGTAAATGTGAACCAGCCTTTTAACCTTCCTATAACTGTATTTTCACATTGAAGAAATGTGAATAATATTTCTGAAGTTTTAAGAAGCTCTTTGAAATCCTTCGCTTGTAAGGCATCAGAGGTCAGTAATTGTGTTTGTTGTTTCGTTGTATTTTTCCACAATGATCCATAGAGAAGCAGCAGGTAATGCAAGGCAGTTAATTCCCATAAATATGTAGCTCATAAATATCTAGAACCAAATAATAAAAGAAAGATTCAGATTTATTGAAGACCATAGGAAAAATGGAACATGCTGCTCTTTTATATTTGGTGCACTTAGTTTAAAAGAAATGTGGTGGTTTAATTTATGTGTATGAAGTATGCCTGACATTTTCTGTTCATTTTAAACTGTAGGATATAAAAGAATGATATTTCTTTTTCTGCTGTTTTTGAGACTTCATTTTCCCAATTTTAGATGTGATGAACTAGGAAACACTGAAGCTATTTGCTAGAACCGTTCTGTTTAACTGCTCTTATAAAACTCCTATCACAATTCACAGGTTTTGTCTATTATGGAAATGTCATTAAAGTCTGTGAGCTTTAAAAAGCATCTTAAGTATCAAAGTACTTAAGAAGAAAAAGAAATACCGTATAATAACAAATACAACAACAAAGCACAAAATGGAAATGGTAGAGATACATTACATACTCTTTGCAGTAATGTGCCATAGAGTTATGGCTTAATTTCCTGAGGATGAGCTGAAGTTCAACATTTTGAAGATAACTTATCATTTTCTGTGATTTTTTCAAAGTAAAATCTTAAAAAAGTACCCAGCAGGCTTACCAAAGATTGACTCGAAAACTAGATATCTATAAAATTCCTTTTGCATTGTAGTCAGTGAACCAGGACAAGACTGAGAAAAACAAGTCCAAGACCTGTACACAAAGTGTGTACAAAGTGTGTTTAGCTTCAGTGATTACTGGGACTCTGAACCACTGTCATCCCATTAATTGTTAACTTGGATAAATACATTTCAGGCTATTTCAAAAATTAAAAAATTAAAATACTTATAGTGTCCTCTTGGACATGCCCTAAATACTAAAATTCATAGGTGGTATGTAGGGATGTATAGTGGGATCCTTCAGGATAGTTCAAGCCATGACTGAAGGACTGTGTGGTTTGCTTTGGAGGCTGTGCACTTCAAGATCACTTTGAAAGTTCCTTGGCTGAGAGCAACATTTGCGTTGTAGAGTGCGTGATGCCACATATGGACAGTCTGTTCCCAATGCTGTCACTGCAAGCTTCGCACTGATTTAGATGGACATAAGACTGGGGTCCTCAATAAGCTCATACAATACTTTGAGGAACAAATATTTTTGAACCAGTGTTTTGTGGGTGTTCTTTACTTCTACAAAACATACAAGTGCATTTGATTGTTATTTGCATGAACTAAAAGTGAAAATTAAGGTATTCTTTAAGACTCTGTCTTGTTTTCTCTCCTGGGTCAGCTGGAAAGCTCTTGCTGGGACTGGGGTGATAGCCCATAACACTGTGCCCAGACCTCTGGGACAAATGCCTAACGTATGGAAGGAGATGCTAATATATGGCCAGGGATACTGTCCTGGAAGCAGGAAACAGCTTGCAAAGGTGGAAAAGCATATCATCCTGTTCTTAACCATTCCAACATAAAACTTTCCATACTTGAACTATATAGACATTGCATATGCAGTAATTTTTACAGCAAGTGCACTACAAGGAGAATGATAGATTCATCTTGTGATACCTTATAAAACACTAAGTTAAGAAATCCGTAAAGGCATAATAATGTGAAAAAATAACATTTCAATTTATATATACAGGGTTTCAGGACACAGCACATTCTAGCTGGTTCCCTCCAGTGTTAAAATCTGGAGTTTAGCCACTCAAAGAAGCAATTATGGTTTAGAAACTGTATAGTGGTCAATTTTTCTTGATCCATCCAGAATACCTAGGGAGCTTCTTCATACGTGGATGAACCCTCTTGTGTATCTTCTTTACCATTCCTCAGTCTCCATCTACAAGGTTCTTTATAGGAAACTTTCCTGTAATCAGTAATGGAATAGTTAATAATTATTGCATGTTATTTGTTATGTAAGTTTTTCCTTTGCTTTCTTTTATTTTGGTATAGCAAATGTTGTTCTACTAGGAGATACAATGGGACTGTGAACAATTTTTTTTTTCATTTCTAAAATTATTAGTCTTGATTTACCAATTGTATACTGAATTTGGTCCAGTGAATTTACTACCATGGTGATTCTTGTTCCTTCTTGTTAGGAAATGTATTTATTTTTTAATTCAACAGTTGAAAAAGTATTCTGATTGAAACCAGTAAGTGAAAAAAGAAATATACATGGTACTGAAAAATATTAAAAAACATAAGTATTTGGAACGAAACAATGGAAGAACAATATCAATATACCACAGAAGCCCAATTCTTAAACCTTTTAACTGTATCTTAGCATGAAGACGCAATAATCCTCAGTGTATATTAGTGAAATGGTCTCCCTGGTCAGGTAGAGGAGCATATATGTGGAATACTTCTGTTGGCAGCCCAGTTGGCCTGCCTCAGGTAGCCAGTTTTTTAAATTACTACACAACATCTCTCTAAATTACAAAAAAAAAAAAGCCTCAACAGCTCAGGGTATCTCATCTTCACCCTTGGAAATGGCCAGAGCTCACTGTTAGAGGCAAAACCCATGAGATTGACAGCTTTGCAACAGCCTGCGCAGGTGAAGTGTCGTGATGGACTGTGCTTTGAGGCTTGAGATTGTCCTAATGATGTCTTATCCCTAGTGTGATTATGGATGCTTCTCTTCCCTTCAATATGTAATCACTTTAATTTCAGTTATGTAACATTTGTATGAGAAAATAAGAAGCCTCCTCAGCCTTGAGAGTTTTTTCAGTGTTACATTTCCCTACCGTCCAGTTAGATGGTGCTGGATGTGCAGTGGTCCGATTTCCACCTGCTGCTGGGCAAGGGGGAAGAAGAGAAAACATTCAAAACTAAGACATTATGAAAAATGTGAAGTCTTGGGGGTTTATTCTTTAATTTGAGTGAACATTCACTTTTGTTATTTTATGGCAAGCATGGAATAAATTTGTATTCTTATTAAAAGGAAACCTAATTCTAAGGTGAGATTGAAACAAATGCATTGACAAGGAGGTTGATTGGGCCTAATCTTTACTTAGAGTTAAGAGAGAAATGCATGCTGACTTCAATAGGCACTAGGTCAGGCTTTAAATATTTGTGATATTGAATTCTAACCTTGATTTGTTTGCCATCCTTAATGTGGAATGCTCCCAAGGATTTTTAGAGTTATGCTGTTATTTTTAATGACTGCCCAGTTTTTCTAAGAAATATTTTCAACTACTTCCCAAAATTTCCCTTTTCAATTTTCTTTAATTTACAATCTATCTTGGAGGAATATAAAAGGAACTAGATAGGGATTAGGATTTCACTGTGGGCTCCAAAACCCAAAAAGGTGGTTCTTCTGCCCAGGAGACTTGCAGTCCAAGTAAGAAGGCCTAAAAGCATGTGACAGTGATCTATGAGATTTCTGTGATTTTGGGTTGTAATCCCATGAGAATCACACATTTCATTACTACTGAACACTAGCATTAGCCTAACTGCATTCTGGATCCGAATGAGTTTCCCTTCTCATCTGTAGGACATGTAAATGACCTGTCTGAACATTTCTTGATTGTATTGTGCCCCACTGGATTACCTGGAGAAGCAACAATATATTCTACAAGTCACTTTCATGTCAAGTGATTTTCTGATTTCTTTGCAGACATCAAAACACCAGATGAGAACTGGGGTCTTAAATTTAATCACTATCTGCCCTGGATGTCAAAGTTCCCAGAGGGCCTTGAAATGATTTTGCCGGTCTTGATGATTGCTCACCAGCTCTTTTAGAAAGAATTGGTTATGAATCTTATGGTCCCAAGAGAGTAGATCTTTATACTGCCCAGATGTGGTTTGTGTTCTTGTCCATGCTGACCACTGTTGCTTTTCCCAGTAGTCTTAAGCTTCAGGAGACACAAGCCGAAAGGCTCACCATACTAAGCCATGGTTGCACGTGTATGAAGTCCAAGTTTATCAGAACTTGCAGGCCAAATTTCAAAAGCACTCAACACGATGAGACTGAGTGAAGTGGAAAAGCATCGCAAAAAACCTTAACAAAAGTGATAACAGGAAGTTATTTCAACTAATGCTGTAATTTCTGGTACGGAGAGATGCTCTATTTTTCTCATCTCAGTCATCTTTCAGAACAGCTAATCAGGAGATGAAGAAGGATGTACACACAGCCTAGTTTCAAATGTTTAGGTCTCTAATATCCTTGTCCCAGGGATATTGAGCATTCTTCTGCTTTCCGTGCAACATTTTTTCCAGCTCGAATCATAAAGCAATGGCAATTAGGCTTCACTATTGAATTTTCTCTTCTCCTACTCTTGAGCACCAGCACAGAGTATGCAAAACAGAGAATGAAAAGCAGGAATTGTCTTGCTACTAATGGAGCAGGCAGGTGGTAACCCCACTTCCAGTTCCTAATGTGTATGCGTGATGGAGAAAGACTGTAATCATCCAAGTCAGAATAAAGTGCCTGCGTACAAACCAATCTCTGAATGATGCAAAACGATGTTGCCTGGCAATCTTTTTAAGCTTTTGATACTGGTAATTTGCTATGTATTTTTCACACAGCACCATTCTTAGATAATTACTGTAGCTGGTGCCATAGAAAGGAATCTTTAAATTGTATATATTAGATAGTTTTGCTGATGAGACTGCCTGCTAGCAATCTTCTTATTGTCCTGTGATGATTCCAAGTGATTGTTTCAGACCGTGAATATGATCTGGAAGCCTGCGAGTTATTGGATCAGAGTTCTGATTTTGGCAACAGCAAAACATATTGCATGACATTATGTGAATGGCAAAAATCCACTGTGTTCCCATATCACTGGCTGTTCAGTGGAGAAATGACAAGAAACGATGCTTACCTCAAGTAGATGCTGTCAGACTGTATTACTGTAAAGGATGGTAAAAGTTCCTGCAGTCAAGCTGTGAGCATACGCAGATGCTTATCTGGATAATTTATTAGTTGTCCTACAGAAGATACTGAGCGCCTTGCTTTAGTAGACAATTGTCATCTGAGCTACTGTGGCTTTGAATTTCCTCACCTGCCAAATGCTGCTATGGCTGACACACATACTTTTTTTAATAAACTTCATTTTTCGCATTTGCTCTCTTGTCACATCCTTCCATCTCATTTTCCTTTCCATTTTGTCATCCAGATCTCACCTCCTCATCTCCCCTTTTTTCCTTTTCTCACACCTCTGTTTTTTCTCCTTGTCTTTCCCTCCTTTATATTGTTTTCTTTCTCTTTTCCTTCACAGTATTTTGTCCTCTCTTCCTTTCTTGTCTTTCACCTTCCCTCTTTCTTCTTTCTACCACTACATTCTTTCCCTCTTCTTCCTTTCTACTCAGTACATTAATAAAACATTTGACTGTTTAAATATTTTCTGTGTCTGCTCTTCAGACTTCTGAATTATTGCTATAGTTCTACCAAGACTTAATTACCACATCAAAGAGGAGCTGTCCTCATTTAGGCAGGATTTCAGCCTTTCCAGATTTTTTTGGACATGTTTGACCTAATTAGAAGGCCCATTTAAAATGATACTTCTACTGAAGCAGGAGGAAATCATACAAGTTGTTGCCAGGATATTGAACATGTCTTACACAAGAGTTGAGAAATACAAAATGTCAGAAATTTTATTGAAAACATGTCTTTTATAAAAAACTTACAAGTGAGTTGTAGGTGTTGAAATAATACTGATGGTTAGATATAATAACATCCCGCTTTTATGATAATAACATATACTTTCTCTATCGAGTAAATATGATCATTTTAATGTAATAAGCAATAATCTTGTGTCAAGACCTGTAATCACTACACTTTATGACAGTCAGCATTATTTTATGATCTATTTGCAACAAAACCACTTTTTTCCATCACGTACTTTTTATGGCTTCCTTGTTCCTAATGAGGTAAATTCACTTTCCGCAGAGTCCGCATAAGAACTGTATATAATAAACTGGTGAGTGCTATGATTTCCCTTCTGTAAGTATAAGTTGTTACATTCTCCAGCTATTAAGTCTTTGTATGTAAGCTTATGCTGTAACTGCTTGTTATTTTAACTCTGGGTTTAAGCAGTGTGACCAGTACATAATCAGTACTCCAGGTCCCTTCCAGCCCCGTTTCTGAGATGGTGAGTCTGCAGTTATTAAATCTTTGTTAAAATTAAGATTGGCAGTAAAGTGAAACATTTTAACAATCACTCCTATTAATCAGTAGAATAATTCACTTAGGAAAATGGCAAATTCAAAACTGCATGGGAATTGCAATCAAGACTACACGTCCTTCTGAAATGCACAGGGATACTCAGGCTGGCAATCGAAGCTTGTTTAGCACAAAGAAAAATTTCTTCTTCTGCAGGCAGGAAACTCTCTGGTGTGTGTCATGTAAGAGACCAGCACATTGGGATCTCCCTGACCTTAAAAACTACAGGCAGCAACTTCTGCTGGCTTAATTCTGTTGACTTGGATGGAGATAAATTAGCAGAGAATTTATTACTGCATCCAGTTTCCTTAATCCCTAGGAACATGCGGATGCCTCAAAGGTATGTCTTAAAACTCCACAGCATATCTTTAGTGTATAAATAAGACAGGCTGCTGTGAGAGTGAAGTACCTTACCTGCTCCCTTCTTCTGCAGCTGAGCTCCACAGGGCAGTAAGGATCCTGGCTTGCATATTTGCAAGTCTCTGAGATAATGACTTATAAAGCCAGTATTTTTCAGACCTGTTTTAGTCTCTGCCTAGGATTCATTTGACCCTGCTATGAGAAAAAAGGTAAAAAGATTTTTTTTTTTTTTTTTTCTTTTTCAATGAACAGTTCTATATCTGGAATGGCTGGGAACCAAAGGTTGAATGTCGGAGAAAATTAGAACCAACTGAATAATGTTGTAACTCTGCAAATACTAACTTTGAGTAGGCTACGTTAGGGTATGTTGTCCATCACGCTTTCTACATGTACAATAACTGTTTAATAAAAAATGCCCTAAGGTCATATTCAGAAGAAAGTCAGCCTGTGCTGCGTATGTGTTCATAGCTAATTTAGCTGCATAGCAAATATGCACTTTGAATAGAGGGAGATCATGAAGTTACAATGCACGTTACTTTCAGTGGTCACAGGAGGATCCCTGCATCTTCCAATGTGCCAGATCAATAAATCAGAGATTGAATAAGCCTCATTGAGTATGTTTCTTGGCTCTGGTTCATTTTCTCATGAAGTCCTCGGGCATCTGTTTACTGCCTCCAACTCAAGGGGGAGCAGACCGCTAACGTGAAACAGAGCACTTTCATGCCAAATAGCCTGAAGCCAAATGGCTTTGGATTATGTATGGTATTCACAAGCAGAATACTGATTTCTTGAATGGTAAAACCTGAAAGAATGGGCCTTCATTTGACTGGAGCCTGCAGGTATAACAATAATTTAAGTGTGCAATAATGCATTTCAAGATGACATTCAAAATCTTGTGGAACTTAGCACATAAATTTGGTTCTTTTCAGTGTTTCCTAGCTCTTTTTCCATGTGATGGCTGATGCAATGTGTTTTCTGACTGAGGAAACCACTCCAGAAATGGCTGCTTCTTGGTGGTCTCATGTTTTATCTGTGATCACTGAGYTTGCTCCACATCTTTCAGGGTGAGAAGCAGTTAAGTTCCTGTTGTTATAAGAAAGCAACCAAGGCTGTAGCTGTGTGTCCAGAGGTTGGAAGATCTTTGTCTTATTTTGGCATATAAATTAGCAGCATTGCCTCTATTCTTGGCCCCTTAGCACAAACGAGTGATATGTGAACAATATATTCCCTTATGAGTAGCAACTTTCTGAGCATCACACATGGCAGCAGGAGCACTAACAGAAAAAAAAAAAACCCAAAACATAGGCAGCAAAAATCAAATAAATTCTTTAAAACCACCCTCCTCTTTCACTATATAAGATGTATATCAATAAAGGCAGTCCCTTTGCTGGATAGTAGAGTGGCAGATTTTCCAAGAAGTACAGAGTACAACTAAATATCTTTCATTAAATACCATTAAAATAAATAGGTTTTTTGGCATTATTTTGTTCAGTAGCAGATTAACTGTGGGAAGCAACTTATGCAAGAAACGATACTGCATATTATGGGAGCCATTAAAGTAAATGGTGCTACTATTCCATTAATTTAAATGGGAAGTTAGGATTGTGATAAACCATTAAAAGACTTTGCTTGCAGCAAACACACAGGGACACTTCTTTTAGAAACTAAGAATCTTGGACTGTTCCAAGCAAAATACCATTTGGGAGACTAATGGTCATATACTGAGTACCCTCATTTTCCATTGGCTCACCATCAGCTGGAGGTGCTCAGCATCCCTTAGTGAAACATTAAGTAGCTGTAAAAATGAGACCTTGTACTCCAGAGACATATTTGGGACATAAGGCTTTTCAGAGATGAGTCAAGCTATTTGTGGAAGTTTCCAAGAATGAGCAATTTTTGATAGTGCAATAATCCTGGTTGCAGAGGCATTGTGTTCACTCTTTGGATTTTAACAAGTGCCAATTGAGCAAAGTGGTTTGTGACCTTCCCAGAAAAGCTCACTTTGAAAGTTACTGTCTTAAAATATAGCCTGTCTCACAGGGTGTTAAACTTATTAGGCAGTATGAAAAAAAAGGTCTTTCAGTGCTGTGTGGATGGACTCTGGGAACAGACAGTGGATGTAACACCACAACAGAAATAGTTCTTAGGCATACAGGGCAGAATTTGTCATTGCTGCCAATTGAATCTTGAGTTTCTCCATAGTAAATATGAGACAATGCAACAGTATTTAAATAATTAATGCAATTGAATGCATTTTACAATAGCATTTCTACTATCTTGATTACTTGTAGTAAAGTAGCACCCATACACTAGAAGTATACTGTGCTAGATACTGTGCAAACGTGAGAAAAATTTCATTCCTTTCATATATGCATTTTTTTTTTACTGTTTGAACAGGAAAACAGATTGCTCAGGGAGCAAGCGGAATGTGCCTCCCTGGAAGTATTCAAAACTCAACTGGACAAGGCCCTGTGCAACCTGCTCCCACTTTGAAGCCTTGAGCAGTAGGTCCAGAGGTCCTTTCCAACAGAAATATTGTATGATGCTACTCTATACTCTGAGTTATAGATAATTATACACTTCTATTATAATCTAAAGGGCATATGAAAAGATACTTACAATGTATTGTGTTGCACAGAAGGTTTTTAAAGTGTGTAGGAAAAAAAGAAGAATCATGGTCAGAATTCATTTTTCTATTTACCCAGTGATACTTACCATATTCCTCGACTCCTCTCACAAACTCAGTTCCAGTCAGGCTGCACTAACTTTTACAGAATAAACTTCTTAAGGTGCAGAAAATAGAGCAAGCCAGCCAAAAAACAAATTCCTCTCAACCACCTCTCAGCTGCAGATGGAACTTTTTCCTATTTGTGGCTTAAACATGGCAGTGAACTCCTTGTTTTGCCATGTTTAGGTTTTTTTTTTTTTCACTGAGGCTTGTTGATCACATGAATTTCCAGCAAAATAAAATCAGGGTGAAGAGGAATGTCCCCCTGACCTCAGGTATGATGAAGTTCTCCTGCCATGAGGCTGTGCCATGTCCCACACATGCTTTCTGTGTGTGTTTGCACTAGTTGGAAGGATCTGCTCTATTTGCATTCCTTTCACAAGATCAGAGAGGCAAGACCACAGAAACATCAGACGATTAGGGATGCTCTTGGATTTGAAATTGTTGTATCTCCCAGAAATGATACCAATAGTATTAGTTCTGCTTCTGTACCTGGCAGGTATTTGGTGCTGAATGTAGCCAAGAAAATACTGTACAATGCATGGAGAAGATTGCACTCTAAATATCTTTAGGACCATCAGGCTAGTCTTGTGTTAGTGCCAGAAATCTGTTTTTCTGGACTGTTGAGGAAAAAACAGAAAGTAGGAATAGTGTGTGAAAAAAGTAATGAAAACCCTTCCACCACTTCTCAAACCACCTATTTTGTTTTAGACTGCCAAAACACTGTTTTGCCATTACTTTCCTCCATTGCTTTGGGGAATAGAAAACCAACTTTCTAATGCCAACTATAGTTTTCATCGACTCTGTTGCAAGTTGAGAAAACTCAAACAATAACAAAGTTATTCTTTCTAGTAATTCTCTCTAGCGGAGCAGAGCTGGGAACAGCCCTTGTCTCAAGGGGGTCTGCAAGTCAAACAGTTGCAACAGAAGATGTAGAAGCTTATACCYATTCACCATTACTAATGGGAGACTCCAGAGCTCCCATATGTGTTTCCCTACCTCCAGTAGATATACAGATGTAAAGTATGATGTTATGCCTGATCAAGGTCACTGGAAGCCATGGGCTTCACACTGTTCCTAGTTCAGTCTTATAGTAGTGCCCCTCATGCCTGTTTTACACCAGAGGAGAATCCATTTTCTCCAGGGTTAGGATATAGTTAAAGTTGCAAATATGAGACTTTTTTATGCTGTCTTTTTGCCGTTTCTCAAAATATTCCTCTTAATCACTTGCTTCATGCTGATAATGACTACATTTAGTACCTTTTATTCCACATGGAAGGGAATTTATGGTTCCCACAGCTCTACAACAGATGGCCAAAGTTTGCCAAAATGCTGGCAAATACATTAGTTAGACTGGAATCAAAGTTGTCTGCAAACACTACTTCTTTGCTATTATTTGTCACAGCCGTGGTTTTTTATGCTTTGATGCATTAGGGAAAAAAGCAAAAGTGCAAAACATCATGAAAAACTCTTAAAAAATGCACAGATGCCATTTTAATCTCCAGTAAGTTTCCCCATTGTACATCCAAACAAAACTAACAGACTTTACAGGAAATGCTTCTTGCTGTGGCTTAGCTATTGAAATTAATGGGACTGTAATACCATTCAGCTGCTTGAAAACAGAATTTATCTTATCATACTTTTTGGGTGTAAAGAAATGTATTAGGCAGAATATGTCTTGCAAAAGGCTTCCATTGTAATGAATGTGGTATTCATTATTTTTCCTAGACAAGTTTACTTTAGAAAAAGAAAATGAATACAAATGGGTTATTGAAAGTCATTTATGAATTCACTCAATATTTTGAAAGGATAAGAAAAATGTCATGGCCRTTGCCAGATAAAATGGATATCTTTAATATTACAGAGATGGTTATACAACACTCTTTCCTGTCCCTTACTACAATTTGCCAAGTTGCTGAGGACCTGCATTGTGGTTTTCTAACTCGTCTTAGCCATGGAGTGCGGCTCCCTTCTTCAGAAGTGCACTAATAAAAGACTCATCTGCATCTCAGATTCTGGTCGGCACAACACAGCTTTCATTTTCACACACTTGCCTTTTATACAGGCTGGTAAGGAAGGGAGGGGATGATAGTTGCGTGTCACCTCACTTTGAGCTTTTGTAGGTGGAGAGGGAGAATGCCTCATGGGCTGGAGGACAGGAGTTAGCTATTTGCTTCCTGGGAGATGATGGGAGAAGACCCCTTCCTAAGCCTTCTGCTCCGTGCAGCTCACACACTTGCTCACAGTTTAAAATGCATCCTGTCCCACATGTACAGCATAAAGCTGCAAAAATGAGGGGGGCGGGGGGCAGGAATAAGAGGAGTGAGGAAAAGGTGAGGTAGTCAGAAAGTGGCAAAAGCCAATTTTCTATAGGTAATTCATCCGATTAATATTTTTGCATGATTCTGTGGGAGTAAATGAGGACTTGGGTCCCAGTCATGTAACACAAAGAATGTAAAGATGGTCCTTGACTGTTAGAGCTTCTTGATACGGGGCCTGCTTTGTGGCATTGGGGGTGAAAAGCTGTGATTCAGCATAAACTTCTCTAGCAATTCTCAGCTGTGTGCAGCCTTGAGAGGTGCAATGGCAGAACTGCATAAATCAACCAATTTGCTGGTTCAGGGCCAAAAAGGTGAAGAAGAATCACTAGTTTATATCAATCAGAAAAAAGAAAACAYCTTTTATTCTTTTGTCACTGAACAGAATGGGTCATGTGTAACAAAATCCAAGGAATGAGTCCATCGATTCACAACATCAGTGAAGGAGACATGGGCCTTTGTAATGCTCCAGTGGTGGAGTCTAATGAAAAAAAAAACAAACAACACCTTCAAAGTCCTCCAGCATTTAAAACCATCTCCCTCTCGCTTCCCCTCCCAGAAGAACAGCTCCAACACAATGCTATTGCGTATCCCAGGCAGGCTGCTCTCATCTTGTAAGGGGTGTACCATAGGATATAACGGGCACTCACAGCTGCTGAAGCAAGATTTGGAACTCGCATATCCTTCCTTTTAGGTATGTATCTTATTTACTAGGTCAGAGGGAGAGGTGATAGCTAGGTTGCATGTGGAAGATGGAGCACCTACATTGTAGTTACTGCTTTGGCAAATGGAAATAATCTGTTTTGTCAAAGTGGAACAGTTTCAACAAAGTAAGATATCTCAACTTTAGTCTCATCCTTTCTCCTGGAAATTCAATAAAAAGCTGTTTAGAAACTCTCAGTATTTTTGGTTAAAAAGTTTCTTAGATACTGGCCTCTAGGCTTATCTTCCTTTAACCATACCACTTTCCAATGTTGCTGTTAATAAAGTGTTCTTAAGATATCCAAACAGCTCTATTTATGGGCCCCTTATGTTTGACAGAGGTCCTCTTTTTAATTACACACTTCCTGTGTATTTTGACTTCATTATGAGTGATGGTGCATAGTAAAAATTTGAAGTGGTGTGTTCAAAACATTACAACAATAGGAACAGGCAAAAATTAGCTTCCTGTGAATGGTGTACTATTATCAGACATCAGCTCCCCAGAAACCCACTGTGACTTACATGGAAACATAGAATCACCATCTCATCTTACCCCCCTGCCATGGGCAGGGACATGTTCCACTAGATCAGGTTGCTCAAAGCCCTGTCAAACCCGACTTTGAACACTTCCAGGGATGGGGCATCCACAACTTCTCTGGGCAACCTGTTCCAGTGTTTCATCCCCTCATCGTAAAAAATTGCTTCGTTATATCCAACCTAAATCTACCCTCTTTCAGTTTAAAACCATTGCCCCTTGTCCTGTCACTACAGGCCCTTGTAAAATGTTTTTCTCCATCTTTCTTATAAGCCTCCTTCATATATTGAAAAGCTGCAGTAAGGTCCTGCCAGAGACTTCTCTGCTCTAGGCTGAACAACCCCAACTCTCTCAGTTTTTCTTCATAGGAGAGGTATTCCAGCTCTCTGACCATTTCCGTGTTCCTCCTCTGGACCTGCTCTAAGAGGTCCTTGTCTGGTGTAACTACATGATACTCACCTCAGAGGTTGCTCTGATTCTTCCTTCTCTCCATCCTCCTTTGAAAACAACTGTCTCCAGGTCTACTATGATCTCCCCCGAGCCTTTCCTCCTGTGCAAAATACAGAGCTGAGCACATCCAGCTTAGTACTACTTTCACAGTTCTGCAGCCACAGGCTTCCAGGGGCACTGGCCTGTCAAGGGGCTCACAGCCCCCATTGGCATCAACTGCCGTGATGCATACCTTCCAGGTCTTGAGATGTGGTGGTAGCTGTACGGCTGTTCAGTCCCATACCTCCTTTCCCCATAGGAATTAGGGGACTGAATCTGTCCTGCCACTGCTGAAATGATGGAATTCAAGAGGGCAAATGGCTCAGCAGGGGTGCCAGAATTCCCCCTATAAAGATGCTCTCCTATTCAACCTATTCTCTTAAATGTTAGAGAAAAGCTCTACAGCAATTACTACGCCCACTGAGACATGGGAATGACATTTGATCTGTTTGTGCATGAACAGAATTAAAGTCAGGACATAAACCATATAGGTGATAGGGCCAAAGAGATGGTCCTGGTAATTTTATCTAAGTAACAGGAACCACGGGACTTCTCAGCTACAGCTCAACTTGTAGAAAAACAAACTAGTCTAGATTTCACAATTGCCATTGATGGAGAACCCAGCACAAACAGGTTTTCAATGGATAAAAATTCCATTATTTATTAGGTGAACTTGTCTAGATTCAGCTTCCAGCACCAATAAACCTTTTCTTTGTGAGATTCCCTCTGCTGCATTGCTGTTGTCTGTGCAGATACTTAGACTGTGATCCAACCACCTTATAACCACTCTTTTCTTTCAGCTATGTAGTTTGAGATGCTTGAGTTTTTCACTCAATTTTCTTGTCTTCTCATCCATTTTAATTTTCTCAAAGTTTTTGCAGTTAGTCAGCTTCCTTCTTGGACTGCACCCACCAGTCCAGAGCTGGATATTCCAGGAGCAGTTGTGGCAATGGCAAATACAGCAGAGGGCTCCCATCATCTGGGAAGTTTTCTGGACACTGTGTTGGAGCTCAGCCCACTGGACTTTTACCTCCTTAGGTGTTCTCAGGTCTCATGATGCTGTAACGTGACCTGTTATTATCACCTACAGCAGCTATCACCTGTTAGCTGGGCACAGTTATTCAGGTTGTTATTTTTTTCTGTGAAGTACACCCCACCAGCTCAGCCTGCTGGTAAGTGTCAGATCCCCAGCAGTTTATGCACAGTGTTTCCCCAAATTTCTCTATAGTAAGCAAGCTGGAATGACCTCTTACCTTTGAATAAAGGTAGCAGATAGTCAGCATAGTTTTTGCACAGAATTCTTAAACAAATTACTCTTTACTTAGATGTTGGGGGCAATATACTGATTGAAACAAAGATTTCCCCTGTTTATCTTCATTTACCTTTCCCAGCCCGGTGATCTGCTGGCTGTTCAAAACTGGAAGAAAAAGAGAAACCAAGTCACATGTGGAGGTAGTGCAACAACCATTATAGCTAGAGGAGAAGCAGTGACTGTTATATATCTTGTGCTCAGTGAATATTTGACTCAGCCTTACATTCCTTCAAGCAAAGAAGGGAAACGTGGTCTAGATGAAACATCTGTGAAGTGAGTGCAAAAGCGTTTGGAAAATTTTATTCACAAAGTCATTATCAGTTGTCCCCTGCCAAAGGAGGAGGAGGTATTGACTGCTGTTCTGCAGAAGGTCTGCCCAGCAACTGATACTCTAATCAATGGGATGACTGAGCGGAGACCACATTTTTCATTCTGCAGATGATATTAAGCTTGGAGGGACTGCAAGGCTACCAGTGAACTGGCTCAGGCTTCAGAGTGATCCTGACAAGAGTGTGAAAACCACCTGACCTTTCCCATCTCCACCATTTCAGTTCAACAGAGGCAGGCACATCTGACTGGGAACAAATGCAGAAACGGAGATGACTGATTTGGCAGCAGCTCTGCAGAAAGTGATCTGAGAATCACAGGGGGTGAGAAGAAGAACATGAATCAGCATTGTGCAAAAAAGGCAAACATCATAAGGAGATGTATAAATAGGAGTCTTAAATATAGGCCAGATAAAATGGTCACCCTTCTCCACTTGGCACTTTAGAGGACTTAGCTAGCATAAAGCAGTTCCTGACTTTGTAATTAAAAAAAAGATTCAAGGATATATTTTTTTTTTAAATCAAGAGAGAAGAAAACTGAAAGGATAACACAAGATCAATGGAATTAAGCAGAATCAAAGTAGTTCAATGTATTAGCTGTTGATGAATGTCCTAATGATAAGGTTAGTGAGCACTGGTAGGTAGCATTGGCCGGGAGGTTTTGGAGTCTTTATTATTGGATGTTTTTAAAAATAGGTTAGACAAACTGATGTTAGGAATCTAGCTTGTAGAAAAGGTGATCCTACCTTTCGGCAAGAGGATGGACTTCAGGGAGTACACATGCCTTCAAGAGCCTTCCCAGCTCTACCTCAACCTTTCTCTGATTTGGCGCCGGATGAATGACATGATACTGAGAACTGAGACATGTGGCTGGGAAACAACAACTGGAGACCTGGGTTGTTGAAGGGAGAACAGGAACAGTGTCAGCACCTCTGTACTGGCCAGAAGGTGACAAGGAGATGTGGAAAACATGAAAATGATTGCACATCCATGCCACATGTGGCCCCATTTTCTTATAAATAAGAAAAATAATAATATGCCAGCTTGAAAATAAATTGCATGACATATATTGTCTTTTCTACTGCATCAGTAGTGCTGTAAAAGAGGGACACATGCTAATACCGAGACATTTTCTTCTGGGGCTTGACCTTAAATAGCCTTAGGAGAACTCATACAACAACAGATTGGCAAGGTAAAAATTTAGCAACTCTCCAAGTGCCACTTGCATTTCATAGTATGCAGAAAACAGTCTAACGCTTCCAAAACGTCAGTGTTTTCATATGCAGATTCACTTTTGTGCAAGGCCAGCAAGAAAATCACAAGCTCTCTTTATCCAGCCTGAGCAAAAGAAAAATGAATTTGACAGCTGGCCTTAAACACTTTCTCCTTGACGATTCAAAGAAAATGGAATCCATCTAAAGCTGTTGATTAATTCTTCAAATACAGATGGAGAGCAATACCTTGAAAATCTACCCCTAACAAGTATAATAAATGAATGCATGGGGGGGGGAGGGGAGGGAGGGCTTTCTTTTACAAGGTTTTCAAACAGCTCTTTTCAAGGGATATAGTATCTATTTTGTATTACAGGATGACTTTCTCTCTACAGTTCATGAAATGTAAGAGAAAAGCTTTATAGATTCTCAAAAAGGTGATATGTACTATACAGAGTCTAGACTTTGAGGAGTTACCATGAATCCAAGCTAAACAGTATCTTCCTTTTCATACAGTCCAAATAATTATCGGAGGCAAGAGGCTAGTCAACAGTGCAGATAAAATATCTTCTAAAATATGTTTTAGTAGAATTTTGAAAGAATAGCAATAGCCATGGATTACAAGGCACATTTCTAGAAAGTACCAGAATATTTCATCAAGTAATTCAAATGTTTTTCAACGTGTTTGGGGCTATTTAATCATTATATTATCTCTTTAGGGCTAGTTCCAGCACACAAGAGTTTTTTATTGTTGTTATCAATGGGTTGTAGAGTTAACCAAACTAATTTAAGAATTCCTCTAAATTCTTACAACTGTATCAGAGTTTTCCACATAGTTATGTGGAAGCAAAACCGAGCTTTTTATCATGACTGAACTAAAATCTGCCTCTACTTTAAAAATATTACAATAGATTTGGTGAAATGTAATATGTGTTTCTGTGTTTATATGTACCTTTAAGAGAGAGGACAGTAATAAGAATTTTATTGAACGCCCATATGTACACATTCAGTGTGCTATGAAATACCTGATTAAATCTAATTAAAGGAGAACACTACAATTAAAAACCCCCTCTTTCACTTCTTCTGAAACTGGCACATTTTCATTAAAATGAATGCAGTAGAAATGTACAATTTGCAGGAACTAATTTATCTTCCCTTTTTTATTTCTTGCAAAATCATAGGAGGCTTTTAAAAGTGATCTCCTCTGCAGAAAATAGGAAATAAAATACAGTAACTTTTATTGCATCTGGAGAATATAGTTTCCCCGGCTGTGCCATTCAGTGGTAGTTACATGACTCTTCTAGACATGCTGACATAAAAAAATAAAACAATTCTTGAAGGATGAAAAGACAAATTTCAGGAATATATTTCTCAGGATGTCCACACTGAAGATTGCAGTACAAAAAACCCAATCTTTTTTTGAGCCATCATTTCTAATATCATGCAAGTAAAACATATGAGCAAAGGAAAGAAGCAAGTCAAATATATTCTTACAAGGCAGGGCACACTGTGCATGCAAATGAGATCATATATAAGCCCAACTCTTCCCATTCGGTGAAATATTGCTTTGGAGCTCTTTCAGAATATAAAGTACAGAGAAGCATATATAGCATTCAGACGCCTTCTAAGCAGAGGAAATCTTATTTTCCTTTGAAAATAGGGACTTTAATCAGCAATGATTAATCCCCAGATAGAAATGAAATTGATATCCACATTCCACTAATTAAAACGGTTGATATATGCTTACACTACTGTTGCAGTCATTGTTCAGTAGAGGACCAGAAGTGTCTCAGAGGAAGCTGCTGCTGGACCCATCCCCCTGGTAGATGCATCCACTCCTCAGTGCTTCTCTGGGCTGGAAAAGAAGAGGCTCCCATGCCACTACACTGAACAGGACCGTGGGTGGGCTGAGCTCAAGGTTTGGTTCCAGTTCATCCCATCTAGCAAATGACACTGGAGATGAAATCTCAATTTGAACTGACTGTCACCTAAGAGGCTATCTGCACTCTACAAACACAAGATAAGGCAAAGCACAAGTGGTTTTGAAAAACAACACCAGCTCCCCATGCTCCAGCCCCAGTAGCTAAAAAACAACTGGCTTCACCTAACATGATCTCCTGCCACTCTTACTGTAATTAGTTGGGGAGTTTATATTAGTGATGAAGACCCTGGGGTGAAGTACATTCCTGGGCCAAGGCTCAGGAAAAGATTTGTGTATCATTTAACTCCTTCCTTTAAATAGTATACAAGCGAGAATTAAAGAATCCATAATCTGTGTTTTACCTAGGTGGAGGGGTGCATTTCATTCAGTCAGAATTCAGAAAGAAGATGCACCAGTTAAGAAATAATCAAAAGACTGATGTCTGGTTGATGAAAGGGTATGGTAAAGAACAGAAAAATGTTATTCTTCACACTGAGTCTAAGAGGCTTAGTAAAAAGAATAAAAATAAATTTATAAAAGTCTAGGTAATGATTAATGAATATTATAAACATGTTACATGGCTACAGAAAATCAGTATATTGTATTTTGGAAGACAGCAAACAATGTTTTCAAAGCAACCTATCAGGCCCCATGGTAAGCAATTGCCTCTAAAGTAATAATTTTAATCTACTTAAGTAATTTGTAATTGGATTTTTAATATAAAATACCACCAAAAAAAAAGATTAACAGCATTATCTATGACTATATCTAGTACAAACAATATAGTATGTCTGAGAACAACTTTCATGTGTATGAAAATGAAAGCTGGATAAGAAATATTTGAAAAGCATTCTTGCTTTGCTTCAGAATGAACCCTGGACCTTCTACCTTAATCAGACAGAAACCAGGCAGACAAAAGAATTTTAAATATTGCAGTAGGGAAGGACTTTCAGCTAGCATCAGTATGAAGACATTAAGGTGAAGGTCAGGTGTTCCCGCAATACAAGGTACAAAAATCACATCTGTCATGGTAGTTTGTAATGGGGAACAAAGCATAAACTTAGCAAATGTTCATTTATGGCAGTACAATTACAAAAGGTATTTTTGCAGCACTGAAGGAAAGCATGGGTGACCCTTCGCCAGGTATGAGGCTTCATTTTTTGTAATAAACTTTCTGTGACAAATTTCATATTTAATTTCTGACTGGCTATATGTATTTTTCAAGGGGGTTGGTTACATTGCAAATAGACATATGATAATTCAAAGAGTGTGACTTACAGCTTATTATACCCTTTGCGTAAGGCACATTGATGCTTAGATTATGCTATCTACTCTTGTGCCTGGTCATATGAGATAACACAGTTGTTAAGCAAGTCACATTTATTACCTTGCTACAGCATGTTCTTTTATTGCACTGGCACACTTACTTAGCAATTTTGAATACCTGGAGAAAACCTGAAATGGCTGCACTCCTGTTAAGAGATAAAATATGTGGAGGCAAAAGCCTCATATTCTTACAGTTCACACGGTGTTTCTCTAGAATATTTCTGTGCTTTCATGGTCAGTCACTCCTTGGAAAGACGAAATACTTTTTCCTTCTTGAGTCCCTTCTCCATTCGTAGTCCTTTATATCTTTGGAATACCGTGTTCTGAGGGTGTCTGCTGCCAAGTGTTTTTTCCATCCATCCTGTGTCTTGTTGCAGTCATAAGATGCAATCAGCTCTCAAATGGGACAAGGCAGATCGGTGTTTGAATCTGCTCTGCCATACTCCAACCAGAGACATGAACTTTGGTTTCTTTTCTTGTATGTTGGTGCTCTCGTCACATTGCATCTCTTTGGCAACGGCACTGCACGTGCGAGTTATGACCATTGGGCTGCAGAGCAAGCTTCATTTTCTCTCTCTCTTATTTATAGATGAAAAACAACTCATCCCAGCACAGTTGGGTGAAAGGACTACTTTCCTTGCAGGTAGAAAACAGATCTTCAAGTCTTCAGGCAGTCATGCACACCCAGAAATCTCAGTCTTCATTTCCCACAGCCAGATAAGTCAGCCAAGCCAGAAGGCTGTTATAACTTATGCTTCTCTAGCTCTTTGATTTTTTGATATGAAAATTCCATCTGTATCAAAGCTGGTATGTACATTTCCATAAAAAAGCTGTGGTTTTGATAAAGCTGCATTTTCTGACCAAAAATACTTTCTGTTGGAAAATTCCCAACCTATCCTATAAAATACCATTTGGATGACACACTCACAAAGATAAAATCACCCTAATAATAGCTTGGGGTTTAATATATATTTACCAGCAAGAAAGGCTAATCTCCAAAAATTTTCAGCAGTCATTTAAAGAAAGTTGTGCCTCATCCATCTGAACTTGCTTTTAAAGTAATCTTCTGAACTTGGATATTTAATGAGATCCTTTCTGTAGCATCATTAGGGTCTTGAGCTCTGGAGACAAACCTCTCTTGGAAGCTTCTGATAACCACCACAACAACTTGTATTATTGTAGTGCCTTTAATCCCTTTCCAAAGCTTCACATTCACATTGATGATGTCTTCACTTTCCCTTCCTCCCCCAGAGYGCCAAGAAAAACTTTTGCTCTAGGTACAAGTCAAGATGGTTATAGATTGGAGATTTTAAAGAAGCAATTAAATAGTATTAATAAGTATGGTGGACAGTATGCTAGCAACCAAAGTATTGTCAAGTTTTGGGGGCTTAAAAACAAATTCTCTCTTGTGTGAGAGAATCTGTAGGTAAACTTTGCAAATCTAAGCATGGGAGAAAAAAAAGCACTGCTCTGCTGTATAACGGTAATCTCAAGTTATCACCACTTAGCACCAGTTTTATCACCAGTGTTTAGAAATATGTCATGCATGTGTGTACACACTGAATTTCTTCCCTATCTTGTTGATGGTCATGTAACTTTCTCAGAAGTGAGAGGATTAGTAATGTTTGTAAACTTGTCTGGGACATGGTAACTACACTGTTCCTTTAGACCATGTATATAATATACATTGACTGCTATAATTTTTTTCCCTCTCTTAACATATGTGAATCACAGCTTTTATTTACACTCCTGAGCCCACTAGCAAACATTTTTACTGCATTATCAATGTGCAGTTGCCCAGCTGGCCTGACAAGAACTTTTCTTCCACCTTCCTTCCCTCACAGTTCCAGGGACCATGAATCTCCTGGGCCTCACATGGACCAGTCCTATCCCTCCTGTCAACAAGTACCTGGGATTTTCATCCTTGGTGTTTCTGACGCTAAGAAATAGGGAGTTGGGAAGTTTGGTCGCTGTGTGCAGGTCGGCATCACACAAAGTGTCTTGGAGGGGAGCAGAGATAGTTAAAGGAGTTCACATCACAGCAGTAGCCATGGTAGGTCTGTGTGTGCGATGTTACCCCTTAGGAGGCAGCATGATCATAGAATCATAGAATCGTTAAGGTTGGAAAAGACCCTTAAGATCATCGAGTCCAACCATAAACCTAACACTGCCAAGTCCACCACTAAACCATGTCCCTAAGCACCACATCTACACGTCTTTTAAACACCTCCAGTGATGGTGACTCAACCACTTCCCCGGGCAGCCTGTTCCAATGCGTGACAACCCTTTTGGTGAAGAAAGTTTTCCTAATATCCAATCTAAACCTCCCCTGGTGCAACTTGAGGCCATTTCGCCTGGTAATACAAAGTACAACAGCAGGTTAAAAGCTGGAAAGAAAAGTTTGTAAGGACTTACATAGATGTTTATACCCATTTTCGGAAATCTGCCCAGCATTTTGAGCATGGGCAGATGTGTCCTTTGAATAGGAGCTGGTGGAGTTAACACCTTATCAAACACCAGTTGGGAAGGCGAGATGAGTTATAGAGATGTTTTACTGGTTATTGCTGCATGTGTAGATTTAAAAAAAATAATCCTGGTACCAAACAGAAAGGGCTAATTGCACTTTTAGCCATTTCCATGCTTCTGAAGAAAAGAGAAGAGAATAAAAGAGGCTGATTCCTGTGCCTAGGGCTAAGTAGCACCATTTGGCTCAGGTCCACAGCGGTTATGGCTGCTCCCCTTTGTAGCAGATTTGTCTTGCAGAGAGTTGTCCAAAAGCAGAGCCAGAGAATGGCAATTAAACAGTGGGGTAATTAGGGGATAAGTGCGCAAGCACAACACAGCTCTCTTTTATTTACCAGTACAGTTGGACCTGTAGGCTAGTTTAGGACAGAGTAGCTCTGGCAGGACCATCCTTGTTTCATTCCCTATAAGGCTGCTGGATTACTTTACTCAAACAGTGGTCCTGTGGGTGACCAAAGCATTTGCCAGTTCCAAACAGGAAAATAAACTAAAATCCTTTGCAAAAAATGGTAATTTTTTAATGTTTCAGTCTCAGAAAAGAGAATACCTTCTCTTTTACCAAGTTTGTAAATCACATCTATTCTAATTTTTATTTTTCTTCTCCATAAGTTTGTCTTCTGCTTTTGGTCGTCCCCCCACAACCTCTGTTTGTGTGCATCTGGGGAGGGGTTACTGGAAAAAGAGGGTGCATATGAGAAAGGAGAGAATTGGTGGAATATTAGTCACATATTTTTTATTGCTTATGATTGAAAGAAGCAAGTTGCACTGCTGAAGCAGAAGGGCTGGGTATTGAGGGTGAAGGTTTTGCTGTGGATGTACAACCCAACAGCTTCTCCCTTGCCTTCTCCCTGTCCAGCGCTAGCCCCAGAGTTTGGGGCTAGGAATTTGCTCCACGGGCCCTTATGTGTGGCCTACCTGGTCCCCGGACTAGCTCCAGTACTGAGAGACTACTGGGGTCAAGCAGCTGTCCTGGGGGCAGGTGGTAGGTGAGGAGGGGAGGCCTTTCATTTAAGGGGTAACAACTTCACAGTTGCCATGTACCAAAAATACCTGGACGGACTGTTGCTGCAGATCAGCTGGCACTTGCTACCATCCAGAGACCCTCTCATGGATCCAAGCTCCCAGTTAAAGGAGCATGAAAGTGTTTCTGTTGGTGAAAATGATTCCCATTTTGGAAGAGGCATACGCTAAGCCACAATTAACGTAGTTTTATACCTACACCCACACTAGAGCTTTTACCAATATTACTATTCCATAGTATGTTAAAGAGACTTTACTAAAAGGCTTCACTCTTTTTACGCAGCTTTATTATATCATGGTGTAGGTGAAGCTGACAAAAGCCACTCCTTCCAGGTTACATATGTTTCACAGCAAAGAGCCTTCCTACCTTTTCTTTAAGGAATGGCCACCTGCTCATAGGTATTTAGCGGACATTTGCTGTTTAGAGAGGCTACTCTGCAGCACCATTCAGTACTGCTCATATACAGGTCTGATAAAACGCTGGCCAAAGTAAGCCTGGGCAGTGAATTGAGAACAAAAATGGAAATCCTTAACATAATCTAAAGCAATAATATAAAAGCACATGCAAGATGCTGCTGTGGAGTGTGACGTCCTTTCATGAGACAGGTGGAAGAAGTGATTGTGTTACATATGTATGGCCTGGGACTTAGGTGAGGAAGGGGAGCAGGGCAGGATGCAGCTGAGCAATGATATGTGTGAAATGAGATACCTCATCTGTTTTGATGGCTGTAAAAGAGGAGTTAGAAATCAAAACATTTTGTGTTAGCCCCCAGGGAGGCTACAGGGGGTCATGTCAACACC
This sequence comes from Phoebastria nigripes, assembly GCA_035582835.1. NCBI lineage: Eukaryota > Metazoa > Chordata > Aves > Procellariiformes > Diomedeidae > Phoebastria > Phoebastria nigripes. The sequence continues at coordinate 600,984 of JAYKAV010002042.1, read as the reverse complement.
TTGTTACAGGCAAACATGAAATGCCTTGCCAGTTAGGTCATGAGTGTCTAAGGGGCATGGCTCGAAGACAGTAAACCAGGCGGAGCCTTTGCCACCAAGCCAAGCCTGTCAGCATTTTTAAGAGACAAGCGCAGTGCTGCAACCTCTGGAGACCGGATTCACCGACCTCGAGGTCTTTCAGTGCTGACTGCACCGACAGCTGTGAGACGAGTCTGGAGGATGCCCTTAGCCTTGGGAAGCACGTTTTCCCTGTGGCATGGAATTTTGCTTTTTTCGAGCTTTTTTTGGAGATACCTGCCACACTTTGAGAAATCACCATTTTCCTGCTTTCATTTGTGACCCTCTGGAAACTGCTGCTGGCCTGCTGAAATAATAATAGCAAACATGCTAAGACAAGTCTCACACACTGCAGGCGTTGATACTCTGCCCTTACAGCATATCCACTGTAAGGGAACATGCAGAAAAGCCATTGCATACAGAAAGGACACTCTCAGGAGGCAATGAAAAAAAGGCATGAAAAAAAAGTGGATGTATTTAGTAGATTATCTTCCTCAAAATTTTCAGCTTTTTAAATGAAAAACTGATTTGAACTGAAGATAGAAATAATAAAAAGAAATGAACACAGATGCCTTCCTTTCAATGAACCTCTGTTTGTCAGCTGAAAGTTGGGCCTACAGGAATTTAAATGCTAAGTTAATTAAAAAAATGACAAAATTAACTTTTCGTGGTATCTATGACTAAGCTACAGAGTTCAGGCAGAAAAGTGCAGTATCAGCCTTGTGACCATAAATTGCCCAAATGAACACCTGCTCTGACAGCATGACCCAAAATGTGTAGCTCACTCAACAGCTACTACCCCTTGGTACCTAACAGAGGAATCGGTCCTGTAAATATTTTTTCTCCCCCACATCCCCTGCAAAGTGTCCTTTCCCTGTTTCAGCCAAAAGGAGGAATTGCTTGATGATGCCTAACTGTAGTACATTTTTTTAATATCTAATAGATTTAAAACTCACTTACTGCTGTCTCCTATGAAGCATGTTTCATAATGCCAGGGGTCTGCTTTTCTCTCTGTGGGTGGGACTGCCTCACTGTGTATATATGAAAGATTTTTTGCTACAAAGGAAGTTTTTTGCTACAAAAAAAGTTTTTTGCAATTTAAAAAAAATTAGGTTTAGATGAAGAATACATGCACCATGCTGGTAAGGGGGTACATTCTTCCAGCAATGAATGCATTTGAACTTAGTTACATGGACTCCAAAGCATTTTTTCAAGCTGAATTTTTGCATGGGTTACATTCTGGGTACATATAAAAGAGCACTGCAAATCAAAGATTTACACTTGGAAAATGCTTACTTTAGATGCTTGTATCAAACAGTAGATAACTTTCCTACAGGCCTGACAATTTTAGAGAATTAGTCTGCTTAACTTTCTTACATATAGCTCAAATATACATATATCAAAGCTTAGTCAATACCTCTTTCAGCCATGATTTGGGACTTTCCTCACAGCCATTGAGCAGACATACCAAACACTTTTTTTCTTAGAATCCCACAAATATTAATATTTTCTGAAGTTACCTGCTGGATGAAGAGAACTAAAACATCGATGTGCCAACATTGTTGCTTAATCACTGTGGCATTTTTGTTACTCCTACATACAGCTATCTGCATTATAATTGCTGCATAGCTCCTCCTTCCTTATTATATTGCTCATCTTTCTTTGATTTGCAGCAGATATGACACTGTGGGGGTGAATCAGTGTGGCTGGTGGAAATCTAATCACTGACCTTGAGAAAAGTCAAAATAGTCTCATAAACACTTAATCTCACAGAACTGAAGTCAGTGGTAGTACCTACGGCTTCCTGATTTGCTCCTGTTGTTTTGGTCGAAGAGATTGTAAGTCCATCACTTAAAGAGGGCAATAAACCTAAAACATGTAACAGTCTGGCTCCTGCTCAGGAAGAAGTATTAAGATCCTGACACTGTTAATAAATATTATCCTGTCTCTAATTTCACCCTAAGGGAGAGATGGGCATCTTATTACTCAAAATATTAATGTCTTCAATAAGAGCTGGATGATGCAGGACCCACAGAGGTCCAACTATAGCAGACTGTAACTGGAGAGGTGAACAGCCACTATGGTCAGGACTCCCATCCTTACGCATGGCATTGGGTACCATTCTGAATGTATGAGGGTATCTTGTTTGACTTCCAACTGCCATTACAGGAGAACATAGATCTCCCACATTCGGTTGCCCACAGGAAGGTAGATGGTGTCATTTGACCACCATTGTGTCATGCCATAGAGTCACCATGTCATCTACCCAAAGCTGATAGATATAACACAGGATCTACAGGAGACCTGTGTTGTTTCGGAATATTAAGTGGAAGACAGGTGGGGTACCTAGCCAAAAGTCATGTCAACTATATGTGGGCAGCTGAAATGAGCCCTCTGTGCAATATCGGCAACTCCCATGCAGACGTGCCAGACACCATGGGCTGCTGGAGATGGAACCAGACGTACATGTTTGGGCAGCTGAATCTCTTCTTGGTGCTTAACTTAGAGTGAGCTGAATAACTCTCTAGGCTGCACGTATTAGATTAGATTGGTTAGATCTTCCTGAACTGTCATGGGCTGAATTCAGTTACCTAAACATAGGCATCTTCTGAAATGCTCTGGGGCCCCTAAGACATTAACATGGTATTGCCAGCTAGGATGCAAGACCAGTAACTTCTAGAGTGGGAGCCAGAGGTCTGACAGGGTACACCACAGTGTCTACAATGACAGAAGATGCCTATGTTTAAGCTACTGAATTAGTTTCTCAGCTTACATATAGAAACCTGTAAGTAGACAACTACATTCTGGTGCCTTAACCCAAAGCTAAGTCCCACCCTTAGTTCATCAGTTTTGTCAGTTGTGGAAGGCTACAAGCCAGACAATTTTTGCAGGGGTCTGCCTCTCATAAGTCTTGATGTTTGAGGGATTACTGACTCCAAGCACTGCAGGAACCAACTACTGCTCCCCCAAGGTGTTCCTGACATCCCTCAGCCCAGCTCCAGAGCCTGTTTTGATGGCCCAGCTTGCTTAGCCTTGCCCAGCCCCACAGCTCAACTGAGCATGGGAATTCTCACAGAGGTTTCTTTGCTCAGAAATGGTAGACACAGCACAACACTGCACTGTGAAAACATAGCAGTGATTTCAGCAATCTGAATCCATAGAATCCAAGTCCTCTTTACACAGGTTTAATGAGTTCTTCATAGGTTATATCAAGTATCCTTTTATTAGTCACCATATTCTACTCTGTTTCTGTTATGCAATGTCTAATTGGCTAATTTTTTTTTCTATAAGATAAACATCCAGGCAAGCTCCAGTCATTACCAGCAACGTGTGTTTACTTTAGGCTATATATCTTTATATGCCATATTTGGATGTTTTCTTGTCTGCATGTCATCCTCCCTACATGACATGTATCCTGTATAGGCTTCTTAGTTCTTTGATAGACTATAGACATCCTACATATTAATCTAGTACCTGACCACCTATCAGGCAGTCTCAAGCTTCTCATCACTTAGCTGGCCAGCTACAAGCTTTAAATTTTCTAACTGCAAACCTTCATAGAAGTGCTTCAGTCTCTGCTGCTGGCCCACATACAGGACCTAGCAAGAACCTGCAGATATTCGTCCAGTCTTTCCATGGAGCCAGATCACTTGGATAGCTGTTGCTTTTAGAAACCTTCAGGCTGGTGACTGCCACTTTGCGGTGTGATAGGTAAAAAGCTCTTTCTTCAAAGTGTTCAAAAATTGCAGGAAAAGTACAGAAAAAAAACCCACCAGAAAAGAACCCATGGAAATTACTATGGAAAATACTATGGAAATTATTTGACTTTCAGTTTTTGAAGTAGTGCACTGATTCTTCTGGATAGCAGCTGTGAAGAAATGCTTAATGCAAAATGCTTTGGCTACTGGCCACGCATCTATGCTTTCATGTCTCAGAGGTGAAATTCATTGCAGTAATCCTCAAGGCTTTTTTTTCTTTTATTAGAATGGTCTACTTTTCAGGACTGGACTGTTGCAGCATACTCTATCTTGGCCTAATTTGGTTCAACTCCTCAGCCACATTTGAAGAGGTAGACCCTAAACTGTGCATACTTAATGTTTTGGTAATAAATGTCTTGACTTCTCAATGGTTTTGAGCCAATCTTGGAAACACAGGAGTAAAGCCTTGCTAGAGTATCTGGGAATAGCTCCCCAGTACATTTATGTGAGTATGAAGCAGCACTAAAACACTAAATGGCTTCTCAGTTGACTGTAATTCACATTTCAGTACTACACACCTCACACAGGACAGAGACTGAGTTTTTGCTATTCAGTCAAAATTGATTTTGTATAATATAATAGTTGTGTTTATTAAAGAGAATCATATGCCTGTAGCCCCAAAAAATGTTCATGCATTTGCAGCCAGTGTTGCCTATACATTTAGTAATGCAGCAGCATAGTGCAATATAGTTTAAACGACTAGCTTACAAAGTTTCAGCTCAGTTTAGTTTAAAATGATATAAGTCTTAACTGCAGAAGAGTCATTTAGGCAGAAAATCTTAAAAAGAATTAGCATACTACAACAGTTCTTAAAACTATTCCTATTTCTTCGTGAGCCAGTCTTTGCCTTGCAGTAAAGGAGACCAATATTGGCATGAGCTGAAACCAACGAGAAATAAGTGTCTGAACTAAGGTGTCATTCAACTGCTTGTTGAAATACAGATTTAGCAAGCACTAACTTGTCCTGCTGTATGATTTTAGCAGGAGTAGTTCTTATCAATTTACCTACAGAAAGTGATCTAAAGATATGATGATAGAAGTAATTTTGCAGGATATTCTTCCCTGACTGAATTTAACGCATTAAAAATTCAACTTTCATGTACATAAAACTCAGCATTGCATTTTCATTTTTTAATAGTAGTGCTTTTTATTTTTTCATTTAAGCCCCTGTAGGAATTTGAAGAGTGAAGGGAAATGCTTCAGCTGTGCCTGAACTGAAGAGATAGGATGACTGTATATGAAAAGTCACCATATGTGCCTCTAGAGTGCTGTCAGCTCTAGACTGAGCCACAGGATTCAAGCTTTCGAGCCATCCTGTGGAGACTGAATGATATTGGTTTCAAAATGATAACAGTGTATCACAAATAGAAATTAAAATAGAAGTGAGAACAGTGAAATTATGTTTCTGCTCCTCTTTATACTGCATCAGAGACCACAAACTGGAATTTTCACAGGTATGCACCTCTTAGGGTTGAGATCCAGTCTCTCCAGATCCCATCTAAATTGTTAAATCTATTTCACCCCTGTAAGTGATCCAGTCCCTCTGTTTTCCAGGATTTTCTACCCTAAAAGTGCCAAAACTCATTTGGCAACTCCCTGTTTGGTCTGTAACTTTCCTGGACACCCACCTTCACTTGTTCACACAGGCTCAGCGGACTCTGGGGAGACAGGCATATTTGTTCAACCACTGCAACCAGGGTTTGGTTCCTGCCTAAAACAGGGTTGAAGCCTGTGGCTCATGAGCTTCATGGCTGGAGCTGGCAAGGAGCACTCTTTTCTCTCCTCTCTCCAACACCCCTGACTCTTCTGCCTCAGCTCTGGACCATTCTTGCCAGCCAAGCCCATGTCACCTATCCAGGACAGGAAGAGCGAGGCTGTACCCACCTCTTCCCTATCTCCCTTCCCGTGAGAGAAGCCACTTCTTTTTCCTTCTCTTTTTGTCCATCCATTCTTCCACCAATTCAGAAGGCACTTTTGAAGACAGGGGGATCACCTACAAGCTCTTGTCTCATCATCTGGATAACGGGGAGGTGTTTGAGGCCTCCCAGAAGTAAAAGACAGCATTTCCAAGATGTCATTTCCAATGAAATGGCATTCCAAGGTGGTGTTTCAACTTTCTCTCCGTCCCCCATCACTTTCTGTGATTCAGGGGTTGAAATGGATTTGCTGGTTCCCCTGAAGGAGGGTTTGCAAGACTGGGAAGGCTTTGTAGCCTTTGCCTTCCAGGTATGAGGATGCATCCAGACACTACATGTCCCCTCCCAGGTTACAATGGGATTGCCCTCTTTGCCCTATGTGAATAGAATAGAAATTTCTAGGCTTGCCTTGAAGTTACTCCCTGTCACCCTCCAAAGTAAGAGGGGCCAAAGGATTTGGAATTCCACTTTTCCTACAAGGGGATGTTCAGGATTTGCCTGCTTCTTGGACACACGGTTACAAGGGTAAAAAGAAAATGACTGGAGTTTAGGTTTCTAATTTCCCACCTCACACTAGATCCTACCACAGAACAAACGAAAACAATTCGGAGTCCTTTACGGGATAAAAAGATTTTGTCTCACCTGAAACAGGAGATGACTAGAGTCCCCAGAATTAAAAAAAAGGCATTTCAGGTTCTCTACCACCCTTTCCAACTACAAAAAAGTGGAGATGAAGAATGATTTGGTACTTATGGCTAGAATAGAGGTGGATTTGACATCTTCCCAAGCATTCTTCAGCACTACACTAATTCATTACACCAGCAGGCATATCTTGGACCTGACAACACCGCGTTTCTAATTTCAATACAGTCAGTTACTAGCTGTCTTTAAAGCCATTCTGAACGTACAGTGAATGCATATAACTAGCGTGATCAAGAGAGAAAGAAGGAATAGGTATGGAAGGCTGCATTTTTTCAAGAAAATTGGACTTGCAACTTCTTCTCTGAGAAAATTGAAGAAGAGCTTATTTGCCTGGTAGGCTGTGATGTTCTGGCAGGAATGAAGAAGGTAAATCTAGAATGCTGTTGCACAGCTTTCCACTGGGAACAGCTATTCATCAGCAAATGGAAGTAAATTTTGACAGCTTAGCAGTTTGCATTTAACAGACAGCAGTGATGGAAGCAGTAGAGAAAACGCTCGAGTCTAATTCAGGCGGTGATTTTTTTAAGCAGAGTACCCAACTGGTAGCGAGTACTTTCATGTCTTGAGATGAAATGCTGAGAGTGTAAATATATTATACAAGGCTATTTTCAACTGACTGTGTGCTTGTATATGTTTGGAAATATGCTTGTGAACAGAGAAGGGGCGTTAAAACAGAAGATGGCTGTTTTAGGCACTGAGACCACTTGTTCTGCCATGATGAGGAGCACAGATGCTACCAGTGTAAGCCTGCTAGCTCTTCTGCGGAGATTTTAAAATGAGGAAGGGGTTTGCTGCATTGAAGTCAATGTATGATGTGACCTCAGGGAAAGCTGTTAAATGAATCTAAAGCAGTAATAGAGTTACTTTACCTAAAATTAGGTATCTCAGAAGATTCAGCCTCTTTGGCTTAGAAACAGAAATGCTCAGTCAAAACGCTGTCGAATTTGATTGCATGCACTGACTGCATAGCAAGCGAAGAAAATCTCAGCACAGCCTAACGAAAATTATACTGACACTTACAGTATCCATTATACATATTATCAAAAGTTGAACATTCAATAATCACTAATACGAAGAAGGCTGAAAGGTAAGTCCTGATCTGCCGACCTGGGGCAGAGTTGGAAGTGTGCTTGCTCAGCAACACAGACACGATGGAGCCATGCTTTGAACTCAAGGCGCAGTGAGGGAGATCTGGATGTCTGCAAGTGTTTGGCTGACCTTTCTGCATGGTTAATATTGCACAGAGTTTGTTAGACTGTTTGTTAGAAAAAAAATATATTGGCTCAGAGCAGTGGGTGATTGTGTTGTCCTAAAACATGAAAACAAGCTTTCTCTGTAAGAAAAAAACAAGCAACTGGAGGCCACAGTGCACATTTTCTGACATTTGCACTAAAAAAAAAAAGGTTTTCATCTGCCAGACATACAGGTGAAGTGACAGCTTTGTGCCAGCAACTTATAGCCAGATTTCATCCCTCAAAAGAGGGCTGCTTGCTTCAGGAGCACAGTCACTGTAGGCTTCCCGGATGGTTTTTGAAGGCAGCCACCTCCAGAAGTTGACAAAGACCTTAGCTAGGCTGACTCACACTAACACCATGAGGCTATTTCTTTCCTTTGACTGTTGAGAGGCTCTAGAAGAAACAAGCTTCTAATGAAGGAGTTTCAGTTAAGTGCCTACCTATAGGTGCTGCCTAAGTGTAAATAGGATTGATCTAGGTTTTAGTTAATAATTAGCAAATGAAAAGAGAATGTATCAAGATACATTTTAAAATCTCTTGTGTTCCCAGGTACCTAATGAAGTTTTTTTTTCTTAAATGTCAGCAATGGACTTAGCATCACTAATGCCCTGTTTTAGGCTAAGGTATTTCTGAGGCATGTCTCTACATCCTGATTTTCAAAATACTTAGGCAGCGAGCTCCAGTGAAGGCATTACACTTCCACTGAAATCAGGTCAGTGCTGAACAGGAGCCTGGCTCTTCACTCCTTGCACAGGGATGACTGCAGCAATGCCACTGTGCACTTAACAACTAATCTCCAGCTTCTGCAAGTAGCTGCCAGGTGATGCTGACACCCAGCTCTGTTGCTGCAGCTCAAGTTGTCATTTACTTAGACTGTAATCAAATTTCAGCAGCTTGTCAGACTGTATAGCAAACTCACTCCTGGCAGCCGATGACCAGCCCTGGTGCTGGGCCTGACATCCCCAGCTCCCACCCCACAAACTTCCTCCCTCAGGGAAGGGGTGTCAGTGGTCCCCTGGGCTGTTCAGACCTTCATCCCTCTAACATGGGAATAAATTCATCACCACTAATGGAAGACTAACTGCAATCCTGTACTCTACATCTTTGGTCTTTTCTGTAAAAATACCACAAAACAATGCCTGAAACTGAATCTCAGCAGTGCAGAAAAGGTGGAAGTTGGAAGTTCTAGAAACAGGCAAAGCAAACGCCCTGCCTGCACCTGCGAGGCATGAGAGCCCATCCTGCATGCTAGAGGAAACCTTCAGCGGCTCGCAGTTGGCACTTAAATCCATCAACTCATTATTAGTGATTACCTGTAATTTTCCCATGAGGGCGTCTATTTTCTAAAAATCAAATGAAATTATCTAAATGCCTTCATTCTGTAGTTAAACAACAACTTTTATCTCCTGAGAACATCTCCCTGTCCTTAACAGCCTGTCTAGTAGGTGTTTTTATTCTTAGATGTCCCAGCTCATGTTAGAGTCCACACAACTGAATACCAGATTTTTGCAATGTGTTGAGCCAGTTCTCACTTGCAGTCCTGGTCGAATTGTTTTGTCCAAAAGAGATGAGAACAGCAGCCTGAGACCTGCCTTTAAAGAGAGGTCCATGCATCGCACCCACACGATCTGTTAAAAAGTGTAACTCAGTAATCAAACTTAGCTCAGTTTGTTTCCTCCCTGTAAAGATCTGTGGGGCATTTCTAATTGGAACTTGTTTTGCATGCGGTAAACAACCATATACACCAAGCTCCTACTCCAGAAAAGTGTTATTACTGGGAGGTGACAGTCCATGAATTACTGGGGGAGCGAGGGGGGTGAGTGTATGATGTCCTTGGACAACGAGTTTCTCTGTAGTTAGTGTTACATGAGCGATCGCAGCTGTGATGTCTCTTGCCAAGGTACCACGAAGGAAATACTGGGTGAAGAAAAAAACATTTTTATCTCCTCGCCTTTCGCCCCCCGCGGATCTCTCCCTCCCCTCGGCCCCGCCGCAGGGGCCGCTGCCCGCCGGACCCCGGGCTCCCCGGGGAGGCACTGCGGAAGGGGGCTACGCGCAGCTCCCCGGAGGGGATGGACCCGGCCGTCGAGTCTCTCCGTGGGCTCCTTCGTTTCGGGGAAAGGGTGCAGGGCAGCGGCGGGGGTGCCGCCTCCGAGGGGTGCACCGGAGCCGCAGCGAGGTGCGGGCGCCCGGCGGAGCGGGCGGAGGGCTGCGGCGGCCGCCCCTGCCGCCTCTGGACGGGGATCTCCGCCCTAAGGGGTCGGGGGGGGGGGGTTGCGTGTGACAGAGGCGACCCAGAAGGGGAGACAGGGTCCACCTCTCCCCCGAAGAGCCCCCGCCCCGCTGCCGCCCTCTCCTCCCCGCCCGCCCCGTCTCACCCCCTGGATCCCGCCCCCGGAGGCAGCTCTCCCCGAGGGAGCCGGGCGGGAAGGATGCAGACGGCAGCTCCGAGGTAATTATTAATAGCCGTGCCCATCGGGGCGGAGGGGGGGAAGGGGCGAGGTGAGATAAAAGGGGGCGGCAGGGGGCTGGGAGGAGGGAGCCGCCGTCGCGGAGCCCCGCCGGGAGCATGGCCCCCGCCGCCCCGCTGCCGCCGCCGCCGCCGCTGCTGCTGCCGCTGCTGCTGCTGCTGCTGCTGGGGCGGCCGCTGCTCGGGGCGCCGGGGCAGGGCGCGGGCACCTGGTCCCGCTTCGCCCGGCTGCCCTACCCGCAGGACCAGCTCTTCCTCCACGACACCTTCCCCGACGGCTTCCTCTGGGGGGCGGGCAGCGCCGCCTACCAGACGGAGGGCGGCTGGCGCCAGGACGGCAAAGGCGCCTCCGTCTGGGACACCTTCGCCCACCGCCCGGCCACGCCGCCGGCGTCCGCCCCGCCGGGGCTGGCGGGCGGCGACGTGGCCAGCGACAGCTACAACAACGTCTTCCGCGACGCCGAGGGGCTGCGGCGCCTGGGGGTCTCCCACTACCGCTTCTCGCTGGCCTGGGCCCGGCTGCTGCCCAACGGCACGGCGCCCCTCAACCCTGCCGGGCTGGCCCACTACCGCCGGCTGCTGGGCCGCCTGCAGGAGTTGGGCGTCGAGCCCGTCGTCACCCTCTACCACTGGGACCTGCCGCAGGGCCTGCAGGACACCTTCGGCGGCTGGGCCAGCCCCGTCCTGCCCCAGCTCTTCCGCGACTACGCCGAGCTCTGCTTCCGGCATTTTGGTGGGCAGGTGCGCTACTGGCTGACCATGGACAACCCCTACGTGGTGGCCTGGCACGGCTATGGCACGGGGCGGCTGCCACCTGGCGTGCGGGGTGGCCCACGCCTCGGCTACCGGGTGGCCCACCACCTGCTCCAGGTAAATGGCGGGTGGTGGGAAGGGGCCCCGGCAGCTCCTTGGCCCCTGGGTTGTGCCAAGGGGAAGGGTGCGGAGGCTGCCCCCAGCCCGCCCCATTGGCAGACCTGTTGCCTGGTTGGCTGCTGGAGTGGACACTCAGTCAATGTGCCCGATGGAGTGTGGGCAGCCGATCTATGGGTTTAAGCTGGCAAGGCTCATAGGTGGGCGGCAGGAACTTTGCGGTCATTTTGAGTTAAGGGAAACGCACCAAGTTAAAGCGTTTTCTGTACTCTGCAGAAACGTTCAATCCTGCTGCCAGCGCTTGCGAATGCAGGTCTGGGTGGGTGAGTGGATGCATTCAGCTGTGCAGGTCGGGCACTGGCTTACTAAGGTTACTATGGAAATGCTTAATATGACTGTAAAGAGAGTTAATGCATTTGACAAAAAGATCTTCCTGAGTTAATGGAGATGGTAGAGGTGGCCGAAATGTCTTACTGAGAGATTTTCTTGACAGAGTATGGGGTTTTTTTGAGTGTGAACACTTTTTGGGAAAAAAGACCCTCTGTTCCCCAGCTAGTCTAGTAAGTAGTATAAGTACTTTGCTATACGTAATTTTTATGCAGTGTATTTATATATGGTGGAATTGTAATGTTTGCTGGAAGCAAACACTGTGGATTCTCAGGGAGAATTAAGCAAAAGTGTATACAAATCATTTCAGTGAGAGGGGAAAGGATTCAACCTGACTGGAATGGTGTGGCTGTTAAGGCATGATCTATTGTACCTTAATACACATTCACAAACTCTGCTCATGTCCATCTGCTCAGTGTACGCTTACTGGCAGGAATTACATCCTAATGAGTATCATACATGAGATGTGAACACCGAGAAAACATCCAACGCATGCCTTATTCAACTTTTTGTCACTTTCCTGCATTACTTTTGCATTGTTTAGCGCTACAAATAAGTCCAGAGAAAATACAGGTGGCGAAAATGTGGGTAAAATTTCAGATTAAGTTCCTGGTCCTGAAACCTTTGAACTCTTCATTTAGTACCTTGGGGTGTACTTGACCGTGTTTCACGCTGGGATTGTACAGTTCACTGAACTAAGTGAGTCTGCTCATGAGTAAAGTTATTCCTAAACTTCAGCACCTGCAGGATTAGCCCCAAATGTTGCAGCAAGGCCTCATCACCTATCAATGATCATTATGCTTTTCATACAGTCACTGAAGAGTTGGTGGCGAGTTATTTGCTGTACTTCACATAGTTATTCTGAAGGCAGTGGGGCTGTGCACAAGGGGATGGGCTGCCAGCTCGGTGCCTGGGGCACCATAGGGAGGTGCAGGGAGGTGCAGGGAGGTGTAGGGAGCAGRAGCTCCATTTCTCTGTCTTCCTATAGATAACATGCAAAAGAATTCATTAAGGCTGCAAATTTGAGCACTCAGGTTGTCAGACCTTGGAACCCTTCAATTCCAAGGGTCGTAGGCTCACTGAGGTGGAGTTTTAATGTTGTCTGTCACTTTATTTTTTTTCTGAAGCCCCTCCTTTGCTGTGCAAAACAGGCAGTTAATGAGTCAGTTCGTGTTCTGTGTGGTTGTCCGCTCCGCCCTTTGTTGAATTTGTTGCTTCAGACCTGAATTAATACAGGGCTCTGAGAACAGAAAAATAAAGATGAACACCTGTTTTGTCCCTGGCTTTTACATAGTGCTGTCTGTCTTGAGTATTTGTATCCCACATCACCAAGTATCTGAGTCCCTCATAATCTCAAGGATATACTCGTTCTCATAAAAGCCTTATGGAGAAGGAAGGTGCTTTTCTATTTAACAAATGAGAAACTGAGGGACAGACTTGCCTACACTGTGTAAAAAGTATAATTAAACCAGGAAAGTCTACCAGTACTTGGTTTAGTGGCAGAACCTCAGGATTAGTTTTGTCCTAGTGACTGTCATTCAGGGTTTTCACAAGTAGTGGACATTTCTTTTTACACAACAGTGTAAGGCAGCAAGGTATTAATTTTTTCCACATTTCATGAATGAGGAACTGAAACACAGATGCAGTTAAGACCCAACGTGTCCACTGATTATTAGGAGCCTTTTCCTGGCACGTGATCTTTTTAGAATATTGGTCAGTTATATTATACTTTCAGCTCTTCTACAAGTCAGATCCAAAATCTCAAATCACCTACAGAGAAAATAAGGGATGTACAGTTCATGCAGAAGAACTCCCATCCCTGACTCTTCCAGGTAGGAGTCTTTAGTAGAGGCAGTGATAGAGCCTGACTCTTCGGGACAGAGAAGTGAACAGCTTTAACACTGAGATCCTCCTTTTCCTTCTTACATCTCCGTAGCTTATTGATATTAGACCTTTCAACTTGTGCAAGCAATGAAGTAGGAAGCTACAGAGTATGGCTTCTTTGACTACACAGCCTGATATACATAGAGAAAGTGTATGTAATCGTGTAATGAAAGATTAAGGTATACCACATATGGTAAGGAGTGAATTACATTTCCACATGCAAATTAAATTATTCTCTTACATAATTCTGAAGTGATTGACTTTGCAACTTGAATAATGGTTTTTAATGTGTGTCTGTGGGTTGCATATAATTTTGTAAGTGAGTTTGGTCAGTTGTTGTCAGGAGCACATGCAGCCTTGATTTGGATCAGAAGGCTGTACAGTAGTACCGCTTCATCACATAACCTGGAGGATGTGTGCAGCACCAGACAGTGCTGCCAGGAGATACAGTCCTCGCAGCCCCGCCAGAAAAGATGTGGTTGTATCATCCCACACAAAAAAAMCCCTTTCAGCTGCCTGACCTTCTGCTGCTTATGTCTTACATCATTATCCAAAAGGTCTGGTCCCAGGTTTCTTCCTAATTGTTTTTCCTTCTCTGTGGCATTCTTGTCGCTTTTTTTTTCCCAGGGAAATTGAGCTTGCAGAACATGTTTGTTTTTTAAAAGATAAAACATGTTGTCATAAATGTTTGGTTCTTAGCAAATGAGCAGACTAACTCCTAATATGCATGTTTTCTTACTTTTTTTTCCTTATTTACAATATGCAGTTTTAAGTGTCTTCTTTCTGCATTTATTCAAACCGAAGATTCTCGTAAGTGGAAAGCTTAATAGCTAGTGAAAGCTGATGTCTACTAATTTATTTTACTGGATGCTAATTACATTAAAAGACAAAATAATTTCCTTTAAGTTCTTTAAAATTCAACAGATGTGAATGTGGATTTTGGGCTCTGTCTTTCTGAGTGAGTTATTTATTGTCTGAATAAATAATCAAATAAGAGTTTGATTCAATTCAGGTTGTTCAATTCAGGGATGGTGAAAACAGGGCAATGAAGTTTGACCTGAATAATGATGTTTAAATTTAGCTTGAATGGATTTCATCCTATTGTACTGAATTTTTTAATTACCTTTCATTTTTCTGAACTTCCACAACTGAGTCATAACAGATGCTAAATGGACAGAGTAAGAGACATTTTTTATAAAGAGCAAAGAAAAAGAATGTAAAAAAAACTTGTAAGAAAAAACATTTTATGGATGCATCCTTGGTTTGTTATTGAGGGATGTTGATCAGTATTCGGTGAAAACGTCACCCTTTCATAGTATTTCCACTGATACTTGTCGCTTTTGACATGTCTAGGCCCTTCAAACCTGGTAAGAAATGGAGGAAGCTGTACACGTTTATTCACAAAATAAACTGGATGGATCAAGTACAGTTCATAAACATTGGCATTCTCTCGAGTCAACAGCCAGAAAATGTAATGCCAGCAATCTGTCGTGTATATGATGCATCTCTTTCTCCAGATAGGAGTTGAGAGGGGTCATTGTGTTATGTTCTGGTTTTTGCAAATACATTTTTTCGTTACTGGTTCACAGTATGTTGTCTGAGTTGAACATACTTGGATTTACTCAATATAAACAGCATTTGCAGAAACAGAAGAACACATTGTTTCCCCGAAGAAGTGAGTGGAATTGCTGCCTGGAAACCAGTCATGTAGCAACAGACTGATTTCTGTTCCAAAACTCTTTCCAAAACAAAAGGTAAGTACTCTTTTGTTGACCTTCAGTGCTAAACCTAATAAAGCATCAGTAATTGCAGCATAGGAGAATGGTCTTTTCTCGGTGCGTATTGTTTCTTCCAAAATTCAGACAGCCTTCAAACTTTCACTCAGTGCAAATGGAGTGATTTTGGATTTTCCTGAAAGTAACACGGCTCATCGTAGTTGTGAAGACATACCGAATTTTTAGAAAAAAGAAGGAATAATTCTAAGTAATAGTATTTTAATTTTTTTTTCCTATTCTTGCTTTCTTAAGACTTAGTTCAAAGAAGAACAAAGAAGAAATTGATTCTGTTTCTGGTTTTTAGTATCAGTTGGGTAGTATATATTTGCAAATAATTTATTGCAGTAGTGATTATTCTAATCACTAATTGTTTGAACCGGTTACCTTTCAAATGTCAGAGATGACAAACAAGTGCAGTCAAACCACAGAGCAAATTCAGATCTGATGCTGCAGTTTTCCGTGCCAGTAGCTACGGATGGTTATACTACGTTCACAAATTATATCAAAAGCTATAGCGTACCTTTCTCAAGCTTTAATCATCAAAAGAAAAAAAAAAAAATTGAGTTTCATTTTAAAAGGTGATAAACAGAGGAGTTCGGGTTTCAAGGGGGCTCATTTTATTAAAATTAGCTCCAAAGATAGGATATGTAACTTCCCCCTTGCCATTTCTACCTGATCGCATACACGTTTGCAGAAAGGATGTTGTTTTCAAATATTCCGCTGTAACAAAAAAGCATGATGTTATCTTTACAGAGTACTTTGATGTTTAATTATAGAAATACCAGGACTACGTGGAGAATAAGGTGTTATCACGGAAAAGTAAGAGTGGACCTCCCTCAAGTGTAGGGGTTCTGTAACTTGAAAAGCTTCTTAGAGATCATAGGAAATCTTATTAAAACTCAACAGACATGACCTCAAAAGGCTACACTGGTGACTGAAGTGCGATGGAAGCAGAATTTGTGTGTTCTCTGTGTGGAAGAGCACCAGGTCAATCCCATAAAGTCCCACCTCAACTCTTTTGCTGTTTATTATGAGGATGAGGATTTGTTGAGGGTCCCTGTTCATTTTTAGAATTTTAGTGCTTAGTAGTTGTGATTTTTATAGCTGYGAATCTCTGTATTTAATTCTATAGGCGGCCCTAAATCTGTGTTTTCATATCTCATATTAAGTGCCACATGCCTGATTTTTAATTGTTGCAGTAGCTGTTGCTGGAGGTACCTAGGTGATATTTCTGGTTCCTATCCAAGGTAATCTAGTATGCTTCCTTTTTAAATAGCATGCTTTTCATTTAAGATCAAAGTTTTTGTTTAACATGTTGGGCAGGGCTCTGCTCAGTGCCAGAAAGATAATGACTAGTGATTAACAGCAGTTTGATACAGATAAGGGAATTTAAATAGGCAACATAAAATTCACATCCCATAAAGTCTCACTGGGTACATGAGYGTAAAGCTGTCTGCTCCCTGATATTCTTTCATTTCGCATTAATAAAACCTCATAAAGTATGAGACGTTCTTGGTTCTTCAACCTCTTTCCTCAAGCAGAAGAGAGCCTGTATTTGGTATAGTTTCGGGGCGTCCGAAGTGAAGTGTGTGGAAGGACTCGTGTTACCATGCGTTCCTTCGTCTGATGAACTTTTCCAGTTTCCATTTCATCTTGCTTCTGTGGAAGGTTTCCACAGAAAATTAAGTGGAAATTAATAATACATAAATATTAATAATAAATAAATAATAAATGCTACCTGTACTTAAGGATATTGTTGGGACCTGCAAAATAAAGCCTTTCTTCAATTTTTGCAGAGAGCAGTGTATATTTTAATTTGAGATAGTTCACCATTTTTTGGTCCCTGCCTTTCTCTTTTGACCGAAGGCAAGGAGCTCTTAGAGCATTTCCCATGATAGGTCAAGTATAAGCCTCTATTCAGCAACTTTCAGCAGGTGAAAATGCAGAGACAGTCTTTTCTGTTGGAAGTGTCGTCTTCTGTGAGGAAGAAATGGTCTGTGATGTGAGAGAAAGTTGCTTCACTCATTACATGCCCACCTTCTAGAAGGTCAAATTCTGATCTCTCTCGCTTTGGTAGAAATTAAATCGGAATGGGACTCCAGCAGTTTCTTGGGCAATTACCTTAGCTTCGTTCCTCACCTTTATTAACTCTTTCTTTGAGTAACAGCATCTCCTTCCCAGTCTACTCTGGGGAAAAAAACATTTTTTCCCTATCTTTCAGTATTTCTTCAACTAGACATAAGCAGTGAATACGTCTATACAGCTGGTAGTACCGTTGGTAAGCAGCGACCATTAGGACAGTGAATAGAGAGCAGTGCAGGGTGTGGGCATTTGGAGACGTTGCATTTTAACTGTTTTTGGTGACTACGATGCATATCCTTCTTATGTTGGGAGGAGCAGGAAAGAACAAACAGCCAAGTGCATGTCGATGCTCTGTAGTTTGCTTAGCTCCAGTTTGTGGTGTCTTGTGGTTTACAGTTTGTAGTTGGCAGAGTTTGAGGGCTGTTTGCTAATCCTTGCAACTGAGTGTGTGATTTGTGTGTTTGGTTGTTGCTGATGAACAGTTAAACTGCTGAACTTAATCTGAAGGTGCAAGGCTGATCTTGGCAAAGTTTTAAAGAAGCCAAGCAATCAAAGGAGCCTGCTTGTAGAGACTTGTAAGTAAAGAAGTGTACACAAGGAGATTTTCTTCTTCCTTTCCATGATGGTAAAAATAAAGAAGAAGGAATGATGAAGAAGTGCTTCTGAAGAAGTAGGGGACATGACCTCCATTTACAATGATGACAGGTTGTAGAAATTATAGGATGTGTGTTATTTATTTTAAGTACTAAATAAACCTACTCATGCTTGAGTATTTGCCTGCCAAAGCTTATAGAAGAGCATCTCAGGTAAAACTATGAATGGAGATTTTAGATTAAATTTGAGAATATGATGGAACAGAAAAATAAGGTTGTAGAAAGCATCTCAGGATGTTTAGGAAATTACGGAAATGAAGACTGGACAGATTTCTGAGGAAGAAGGTGACCCATGGAATATGACCATGAATAAAACATGAAAGAAGAGACTGGCTTCTGGAAGAACTGAATTGCAGCACTTGAGAGAAAATGTGCCAGCAGAAAGAGAAGGTGGGTTGTCAAGAAGGAAGAGTAACTAACTAAGCCCAAGAGGGGAAAGATACTGGCCATAGCAAGGGATTGGAGCCTTTGGTAAAATGGGATGAGTAGGAGACAAATGATACCAAGGAAGGGGAAGAATTAGATTTATACCAATGCTCTTTGTAAATGCTCCTGAGCGTAAATAGCAATTACAGGAAGAAAATTCAGAGTTAAAGGACAATATGCACACACACAAAAAAGGATAAAAGTTCAATATCAATAAAATTAGATTGGCTATTAGCAGTCATCGATAGCCCTTGGAGGAATGAGTTCCTGGCGTGGTGTTAATGGTAGGAACAAAAATCTTATTTTCAGACAGCTAGAGCAGTTTGAGAAAAAAGACTCTTGATGCATTTGGTGGCAGTGGAGGTGGCAGGACTTGTAAACCTGTATTCTTCCTCTTTGCTTGCAAATTCATAGCAGAATGATACATGGCATAATTTAAACTCTGAGAACGCAGTTCAATGGAAAAAAAATGAAATGTAATCTATATTAACAGTTTGTTTAGGATATTAGTGATAGCAACTTCTGGCTTATTGTGACAGCTTCTACACTACTCTGAGAGCACAAAACACTGATAAAAACTCTGGCCTGTTAAGTTTGTAGTATATGTCCCTGGAAATTTGGCAGGAAGGGTACTTCTAGATGCACACTGGAGTGAGACAAAGCAATTTAAGAATCTCTGGATCTGGCCACGTTGAGGCACATTTGTATTGCTTCATTTTTATGTATGTTTAGTCTGGGAAGAAAGTAGCGTTCTGTGTTATGGAGAACTGCAACAGTTTAAAGTTTAGCTTTGTTTTGATTTGGGAAAAAACCCATATTCTAAATTGTCCCAGTTACTGAAGTCTGTACAGATGCTGTTTACAACAGCTGGTGTAGGAACTAAGGGACTGGGTCCACGGGTGGTACCAGTGCCACCAGGCAGCCGGGGCTCTGTGACTTCTGCATGACAGGAGGCACAGGGGCTTTTGCACGTCTCAGCATCCAGCCATCCTGGGAGGCCGAAAGGCCGTGGAGCGCTGCGAGACTCCCTGCGACGTGCTGTTCAGCAAGAGGGTGAGCTGACAGGGAGCCACGCACGTTGCCGGTGGACTGTCACTTTGGTCTGCACATGATAATTTTGATACTTGCACTTTAGGTCTCATGATAACAGTTGAGCTTTGACTTCTGTTTTAGTCAGCTTAGCACATCTCTAAAGACAGCTGAATGGTTTAAAATTGGCCGGGAGAGATTATACTATGGAAATGCCTTGCTATTTTGTGAGTCCAAAAGTYAAGCCAGGAATCCTTTTGTGGGTTAACCAGTTTAATGCCCTTACTAAAGGCTAGAAAATGTTGGCACCACTGGAATTATACTTTACGAGCTATTTGCTTTACAGTTGGGAAGATAGTAGCATCTGTTTGTTTTGATCCTGCTTCTAGAAAAGACATCAAATGGTCGGGTGGGGAGGGGGGACGGACTTGTAGCTGTTGGTCACACGTTCTGGTAAGAGTTCACTGTGATTTTCCGATGCCTTTTCTCAGTCAGCTTTTTTCTTGTTCTTTTGAATATGTAGTAGCTCCACTGGATCAGTAGTTTTTCAAAGCTGAGGGCAAAGTTTACTCTATTTAACTTTCAGCATTTTAAGGAATAATCTCATTTTTGCTGCAGGCACGGAACTGTTGAACATAGTTATTGATTAATTATTCTAATTATGGTTCCTTAACTCAAATATATATGGAAATGATAGAATTATGCAGCATTTATTTTCATTTGAGAAAGTAGGTTGAGAATATTTTGCATTGTCAGGCTGAGTGATTATTTTTTGGTTTGTATTTTGTAAGTAATAACATTTTGCTTCAAAATCAATTCAATAATTCTGACCTCAGGTTTGAAATGAAAGTTCAACTGGCTTCTGGCTGTACAGTGATGACATGTTTTTTGTAATACACTTATTTCATTCTTCTTTTCTTTTCCTGTCATATAGTACAATGCTAACTTGGGTACAAGYGGTGTTTGGAGAGAGAAGGGCCACCACAACAGAATGGCCATCACCAGTTACGTATTCCATCCGGAGGCAAAATCCAGGCCAGAAAGAGTCGTAAAAAACCATGAGGTGATAGGAAAGAGGAGTATTAGGAAAACAGACAATGCATGAGGAGCTGGTGAAATGTGGGGGTGACTGGCGGTGAGTGGGAATGCAGGAGCTGGGTTTATGAGACAATACTGCATTTTTATGCATATTTAGCATTGAAAAGTAAACTTGATGTGAAATGAGATGGCCTGGACTCCACCAAAGGTGAGTCATTCTCTGGTTCATTTTTATTTACAAATGTCATGTGAATTTTTTTGAGGAAGCAGACTGGTGATTTAATGAAATCGCAAACCATGCTTCACAGTGACGGGGCCTAATTCCAAGAGTCTGTCTTGGCTTATGGTGTCCACTTGCTGTCCCCATATTGCCACCAGCACTGGGAGTGGGAATCACAGTGAGCAGCCTGCAAAAGAAAGGAGGGATGCTACATTAAGGCTGGATTTCTCAAAGGAGCTGAAGGAAAATAAGTGAGAATTGAATTTCCCTTATGCTTTTTTGAGAATTGTCACTTTCAAGCAGTTAAGTAAATTAGCAAGTTGAACAGATGTATTCCTCTTAACTTGAAGAAAATGTGTATCCCCATATTCAAGTAGCATCTCTGCCATGTGAAGTGTAAGACCTTGGAAATGCACTGAAGGAGCTCTTGAAGTCAGTTTATCATCTACTTCCCTTCCCAGCTGTGAACATGCCTCTTGTTTTGAATGAGAAGGGAATACTGGGGTATACCAAGCAGGGCAAAGAACAGAGCTGGGGGGATATGATTCAGCTGCATTTTTGCATCTTTGGTAGAATCAAAAATCCCTCTTTTTCTTCTTCATAGTCAGCTGTGATTACTACCTCCCCATCATGTCAGCTAGCCTTTTCCCTGATTTGTAATACCTCCTGTTTTCACAAAGTAATATAATGTAATTAAAGCAAGTCAGGAGGACCAAAACCTGTGAAACTGGAATTTGCTGATTCATTGAAATTAGGATATTTGAGAGAGGGACTTCAGTTTCCCATAAAAAGTTGAGAACTAGGGGAAATAAAAATCAGTCATTTTATTTTTACTTTGCCATGGAAATTCTTGGTTTTCCATTTAGATGTGATATCGAAAAATTTCATTTTGATACAGTGAGTCAGTCAGTCATTTCACACACTGCCTTCTGTATTCTTTCATTGGATGAGTGCCCACTGCTTCAAATTGGGTCAGTTTACCCTTGTGAAATTGCTGTATAACCTGCTGCAGTATGACTGACTTCTCGAAGCTGCAGATTGATGCCTTTTATTCTTTGATGAAAGAAATAAAACAGTCTTAGAGCTGTCAGGACAGAATTCTGGCACCATAGCAGTTACTCTGTGTCTCATATTTGTAGCTGGGCTGCTTGTGCTACTTTTGTGTGAAACTGTAATTATTCAGTCATTTATCCCGCTACTCTTTCCTATTTCTGGTAAAAAGAAAAGTGGTACTTGAAGGAGGCAGTTGCTTAAAAGGGGGGAAAATTCTAATAAAAGCAGCATCAAATTGGCACAGTCATTCTGATTCTGGATGTTAGAACCAGCAAACTGTAGCACAGGGCAGCTCAGAAACAGCCTTTTTCCATAGCCCAGCTTAGGCTAATGAATAGAGACCACTTCAAAATTGGTTGGTGGTGAAATGGTTATAGAAGCAGCATTGTAACGCTAAGCCATGAAAGGCGAGAACCCTGAACTACAGCAGTCAGATCCCACTTTACCCAAGTTGGACTCTTCTGGAGAGGAATGTTTCCTATGTAACTGGTAATTTGGAAGAGGTTTGTAGAAACCAGAGGGGGTGAGCACAGGTACAGATGAGATACTGATGCTGGCCTGTGGGATCTGGTTTTGCAGGCTCTGGACTGGTGGTCAGGAAGGAATTTATATTGTCAAGGAACAGTGATGTTTCTTGTTGGGCCTCTTTTTACCCTCTCTCTGTGCTGTGGAAGGTGGCCAGGTTCCCAGGATCATTAGGGCATTTTACCTAAATAATTTGCCTTCTGTGGCAAGGGTTTAGGATTGTGATGATATCCTTGTTCTTTCCTGTTTTATTCCTGCGGCCCATTGTGAAGTTTGGAGCATTTGGGTGTTTTTTCTTGTGTTAAAGGTCTCAGGATTTGTTTTGTGGCTCACAATGCCACGGACATGGGAAAGAGGGGACATATAGTGGATATTATTGTGTAGCGTTTGGGGCTAAAAGCTTGCTACGCTATTGCAGGCAACTAAACTTGATCATCCATGTATCTCCATTTTTTGCTGAGAGACTGTTCATTTTGTGGGAGTGCTTCTGGGGAATATTTTTTAGGAATGAGGTGAGTATGGAAGAGTGAACTACAAAGAGAGAGAGGAATTGGAAAGGGTCAAACATACATTGGAGCAGCATGTTCCCAATGTGGGAAAGGACCTGGAGGGTCTGGAAACAGACTTGTGGGGCACTAGCATTTCGTAGACCCAAGACCATGTAGAAATGCCTGACTGAGCTACTTAAACATCTAAGGGAAAAAGTTATAGTGGGAGGTATACAGAGACAAGGGAGTCAATTGGTATGTCAAATCTGTGGAGTAATTTACCAAACTAAACAGTTAACTGTCAGAGAACAAGGCTTCTTGTGACACGAACATTGACATTGGACAGAAGATAGAAACATTAGCAATGATAACTGCCCAAAAAGTTGCCAGACTCAGCTTTTTTGTTACATCACTGGTTGTGTAATAAAGCATTTCCATATTTTTGAGCGGCTGGTGCAAGCAGCTGAAGATTTTTCTCTGAAGCACCTTATTCTGGAACTGCTTCAGTGATAACAAGATGGGTTGGACAGCCTGACCCATTGCAGTGATTCTTATGTTCTACTATTATTCTTCTACAAGTGTAAGAAAATATTACTTTCTTAGTTCCCACGTTATGTTTCTGGTAAGATTAATTATCGACCCCACCACTGAATAGTTCACTGTGCAGTAACTATGCATAGGTTTGAGAAGCACCAGCCCAAAGCCTCAGTTTTGTGTCTCAAAATCTTTAAAGGCTAGAGTGTGTCCAGAAGACAGATAGGCAGTAGGTGTCATTCTGGAGTGTGTCCAATGAAACCACTGCAGTTCTGCACTGGTGGAATGACACTGCTGATGTAAATGCTGAAAAGCAATGTAGATTATTGGAACTGTAGCATAATGTTGTAGTTTGGATACAGATAAATATCTTTTCTAGCTGAAAAAATTGTCTTTGTTTTGCTGACTGTGAAATGGATGGGTTAACTGAAGAGTAGTCTGTGAGATATGCAAGTAATTTTTTTATCAGCTTGTCTCCTCCAGATCGAGGACAAAGGAGAGCACACAAGGAAAACCAGTGTGCCTAATCAAGGGTGGACACGGCCGATACAGAAACGGTCTGTTTCAGTGTCAGTCAGCCACCAGCTCTCAAGCTCCACTTCATGGTGCTAATAGAAGAGTCAGATGGGGATTAGAGTTTGCAGAGTCCCCACATTCACCTTTGTGTATAGCATGAAAATAATTCGTTGGTATTGGCACTGGGTACAACTGGGACAGTCTTCAACCTGCAAAGATTATCAATAACAAATTACATTTATCCAACAGCTGAAAAAAAAATGTTAAACTACCCAGGGTTCATGTCCACCCCATGTTACAGCTGTCAGCAGTCTGGCATTTTGCTGGTTTGAGCGAGGCTGTAGCATGGAAAGTTGCTTCGGCCCCGCAGTTTAGCAGTGTCATTGTGCTGTCTTCCAGGCAGTGTTTGCATCAACTCTGAGACATAGTTTGGCATCTGCTTGGCCTTTCAAGAGTTGGCTTTTCAGTAACCATTATAAAATGTGGTCTAGTGTAAAGATATTTTAAAGTGGTTTGGCAGCATTCGCAGTGATCCCAGAGGGAAGAGCAGCTAGAACTTGTTCTCCAGCCCTGAGCCAGCTGTCCACTGGGCAGACCAGGGGTGTAGCTGTGTGTACTTTGGCTCTGCACCACAACTAGCAAGTGAAGACATGGACTAAGCTGTCCTTGGCTGCCTGCAAGCCTTTGGGTTAGAGCCGCATAATTTGAAGTGGTGGACCAGGAGCTCAAGAGTCATACAACGGTGCTGTATCAGGGCTGGTGATGGCTGGATGAAGATGGAGGAATGCAATGCATGTGCTTTGCTAGGTAGATGCTTCATTGCAGTAGAGCCATCTTCCTTGCAGGCTGTGGAAATAAACACAGGGGAGAGCAATCACACTTGGGCTAATTTTAGACATGTTCAGCAGAGACATCTACATTTGAGCTCGCCATCTTAGGGTCCTTTTACAGGTAATGGAGAGAAGTGAACATGGTGTCTCTCATCCTAAGACCAAAAAAAAAAATTAATTGTCCCATTTCTGTCTGTGGGGTACAGACAAAACCTGTGGTGACAAACTCAAACCCAGACTTTTTGTAGACAGACTTTTACACTTAGTCAAATGAGGGTGGGGAGAGGTGAGGTAGATGACAGAGGAAGGGAGTACTGAAGGGCTAGTTCAAAAATTGGCTTGAGATACTTTGTGTTCCTGTGGCTTCTCAGATGGTGGACTCTGACATATGATCTGGATCATATGCAAATTTTGCCTGAGTCTCACCTATTTCAGGGATGTGATATCTGTGGGGAAATCCTGTATCTCATTCTCTCCCCTGGTTTTCCTGAGCACTGAGCTGAGTCTTCGGACACAGTGAAGCAGCTGATGCATGTCAGTGCAGTTCCCCCCTGCAGGGGCAGTCAGCAGCATCTGCTTGGTCCTGTAAAGCTGGAGCAAGCAAATAGCCACAGATGTAAGATCTCATGGGCTTTGTAGGAGTAGCCCCATCCTGTGGCTCTTCACTCCCTTTTGCCAGTCAGCTGCCGCTGACCCACCATGACTGTTGAAGTATGCTTAAAGCATTTCATGCCTTTTCCAAAAATGTAAGGAGAGCAGTCCTTGGAAAATGAAGTTAAAAACATTAAAAAAAGTTTAAAACTTTAAAATTAACACAGTCTTTTTTCCCCTAGTTGGAACTGATATGCAAAACGAAACCATATACTAGTTTCACTATCTCCCTTTGTCTGGAAACAAAAAATGTCTCTTCCCTGTAGGGCCCTGTTATTTTCTCCAAGGAATTTATTGAACCTCATTCAATTTAGGTAATACAGTATGTATTTACTGATTATGATAAGCAGAAAATTTAAAATGTGAATTAAGTCTTAAAAATAAAAAGTCTAATTATTTTAAAACAAATCACAAGATATCCTTCAGTCACCTAAGGAGAAGTAGCATAAGGAAAGACATACAGCCATCGAGTAGTGGGGAAGAAGACAGGACTAAAAAAAAATCTAATTCCAAAACCAGTTAATGCTTTTTGTCTGATCTGTTGAGAAGGGTGATCATGTTGAGCACTGGGATTCATAGACAGGCAAGGTTAATGAGGATGAGGGTTAGATGAATGCAAATAACTACAGGTGCAGTGGACACAAAATACTATGAACTTGTGGTATCAAAGGCAAGCCAGACCCATATGGTAGCTTTCTGTGATAACAAATTATCTAAAAAAAGAAAATATGATAAACCTAATAAATCTGTATTTTCAGCTGGACACTTGAAATGGTGGCACATAGAGAATTACTGTTTCAGTTCAGGAGGAAGGGAATTTTCAGCAGTAGCTGGGAAATTCCTAAAGCAAATATCACAATAAATTGCACTGAAAGTAGAAGCATCAGGCTCAAGGGCAGTTCCTAGCTGAACTTTTTAATGTATTTTAACTCCCTTGCTTTGGCACAGAGTAGGATTGCACTAATTAGAGCATGAGCTGAACTTCAGGAAACATTGCCAGTGCAAAGGATAATCAGGATAATAAACAGATGAACAGAAAGACTCATAAAATTTTTTTCCATAAGATGAGAACTTGCTGATCACAGCATGATCATCAGATGCCAATATAATCCAGCTGTGACAAAGACACACTTGTTTCTAGTCTGTATCAGGTGATGTTTCCAGCAGAGATGAGGAATTACCTCACTAGAACATGGCTTATTTACCTGAGCAAGAACACTGGGAGAGGATATACTTGCTGTCTATAAATAGATCAATGGTAGAAACAAGTGAAGGAAAATAACTGTCTAAGTCCAGGGAAAGTTTTGATGCAAGAACCAAAGTGTTTAGACTGAACATGAATAAATTTAACCTGAAAATCAGGAAAAAAAGGAAACCATTCGTGAAGTGTGATTCTGTAGTAGTCTTCCAGAGAGAATAGTATGAACAAAATATACCTAACCAATGTTAAAGTGAATCTGGACAATAGGATTGTGTCATATATATGCCCATGGCAGCAGGGGGTTGAACCTGATGCCCTTGAGGCTCTTCTTAATTTTATAATCCAGTTTTCCTAATCCCTGGCAGATAGCAGACACAGGATCATAAATATGGTAATGCCTTTTTTCAGTAAGGTGTTCTTTGTATTCCTGTGAAAATTCTCTGAAGTCAGAACAGTGTGGATGCCTGGGAAGTAGGAGGCTAGGTCTCAGAAAGTGACTGGGCTCACCTGCTCTCTTAAAATAGCACCATGTCCTGCTGTTGCTATCAGAGGTAGTACTAGGCTGGATGGACTGTTGATCTGACCCAGTAGAGCATCCCTTTTGTCCGTATATACTGTCCCTATATTTCCAAATGTGCCCAGTGGCTCATTTGGTAATAAACATCTAATGCATCTGATTATAAATCATATCCTAATACTCTTGAATTATTTCATGTTTCAAAATATGTACATAAAATCTTTACTTTTTCTTCAGTATTTCTTTCCAACATCTCTGCTTTCTTGCATCTCACTAGTATGAGGAAAGTGGGTTTTGATTGCTATAGATGGAGCCTTACTTTTTTTCCAAGTGCTCATTTCTACAGAGATTTTTTTTTCTTCCCAGTAAGAACTTGCATATGTGTCTCTTGCAGAGTATCTTGGCTCTTCTATAAGAGCGTTCATGTGTAAAAGAGCTTCCAGTGAAAATCAAAGTTCAGTTAATGCAATGCAATCTCTTCTACTTCCTTCCCTCCTGCCTTCCTGCCTTTCTTCCTCCCTCCCTGTCTTCTTCCCTTCATCTCAGCAAAACGCCTGGCTCTTCAAGCCCTTCAGATCCTGATTCAGACCAACAATTTGCTTTTCACTGGTGGTTGGACAACTAGTTAATTATTGAACTGCCAGCTGCTCTGCTTCCTGTAGCATTGATTGAACCATGATTCCATGTAAGCTGTGTAATCTGTGAGTTTCTTAATATCTAAAGCGTCATCCTGATTTAATGTATCCTGTCTTAAATCCATTTTTTCAATATCCTTTGTACTACATACTCATTGAAGGTTGTGTTGGCGTAGCTGTGGCTAATGAAAACCTGTTTCTCTAGGACAAAGTGGCTGGACAGCTCTCTCACTACCTTATGCACCGTATGGGATCTCTCAAAATGAAAGATTATTTTCCTGTTTGATTTTGATAAAAAATACAAAACTTCTCATGCTTTTGTAGCATTAGGCTGTTTAAGCATGCATCTACGATAGCATTACAGTACAAATGAGGAGTGTGTGTGCAACGTGAATCTCCTGATTGCCTCCATTTGCTGTACTATGGTTCGTAGCCTGAAGTGGTTTTGGAGTACCCAGCTGGATTGGTTTTGGATGAAGGTAACCTGGAAACTGCTCTGCAGGAGCACACCTAGCGTAATCCAGCTGCTAATCGGCTTCTGGTCCATGGGTTATTGTAGATAGTGGGTCCTCAGCTCTACTGTTTGCTAAAGTAGATGTAGGTACTATGGCTGGAAATTAACCAGCTACATATTATAATTATATTAGGCACAGTTAATCTCCTTTTCCATCTAACAAGCCCAGAATATATGTAAGCCATCTGGCTGCTTACATGAGCTTGTACTGGTCTAAAAATCAAAGACAGTATTTTAAAAAAACTCAGTCACTGGATTTATTGCTCTTCCTGTCCTCCTGTATTTAAGCCTGAGATGTCTCTCATCAGTCTGTTGTCTAGGAGTGGGGCTGTAACAAATACTGAGCTAGTTCTGTGGCTCTGAGAGCATTTTGATGGATGTCTTCATGGAAATCTGTTGAAAGTTTTTGCTATACCTGTATAGCTCTTTGGTCAGTTACTTAGAAATGAGGCATCTCTCCAAACTCTTTACTTTGAACTGCCCTCCTTTAAAACAGGCAATATTTAAATGGTAGGCATCTGTCTCACTGTTAGAGATTGACCTAATTACCATAATTGATGTGGCCTCCTGACAACTGCTAACATGCCTACCCTCATGGTAACTGTGAAGCAGAGTAGTGTTACTTTCTGGCATATATATAGCTGGACATAAGAGGATGAAATGATGCTGTTACAGGAAATATGTGAACTTGCATTTCTGTTGTTCTAGTACATTTTGATCTTAAAACTGGGATTCCTTCCAGAATAAGTTTTCTTTAAATTATCAAAAACATTATTGTACTTTGATATTGGATATTTACATATTACAGTGTACTGGCAGAATTTCCAAAGACATGGTTATACAGAAACAAATGCCAATCCCAGACAAATCGCTTAAAAAGTGTATCTGAAGCTGTGAGTTAACTGCTTTGTTAAGGTTTTAATTTCTCCTTATGTTTCTGTATCTATATTTAAAATGGCCAAGGAGAAAAATGAAGTTTTTAGCCACATCTGGAATCAGTAGGAAAAAGAAAAGGTGGATATACAGGCATTTCATTTTTTATATTCATAGTCCAATGATGACTTTCATTCATGTATACAAATGTCTTGACATCACTGGCTTTATATTTTGTTCTAGAGCAATTTGAAGTTTAGTATTACACTTTGAAATAGTAATCAAAAGATAAATTCTATCAGTTTCCCCTTGTGCCAGTTCCTTCAACTCAGACAGTATATTTTTAAAGACTTCGTTCTGCAGCAGTGTTTGCCAAAGTGAAAATAATCTTTTGTAGGTTTCTTATGTAAAGAAAGCTCAGTATCAATGTTACTGTCTCTTCTTCAAGAGACAACTATTTTCTCTCCAAAAGAGAATACCTGCAGAGAACTGGCAAAGAGCTGTTAAGGAAACCTGAAACATGCTAGGTTGTTCTTTTAAAAAATCACATGCTAGGCCTCCAGAAGTGCTCATTACACTGCCAGACTGAAGTCTAAACCTGACCGTGTTAAGTATGTTTAAAATTTGTGCAATTGACACAATATTGGTGAATACCTCAGTCTGTTAATATGATGTTAATTCTGGTCAGAAAGTGTCTAGTACTATGGTGGTGAGAGCACAGAAGTTGGAACAAGGATTGCTGAAAGAAGAGTAGTTAATTAGCATTTGCAACTGTATGTATTAACCAACACATGCCCTTTTCTGTGTGGCTTAGACTAAACAATTACCCTGACAACACTCTTCCTTTTCTTTTGCTGTTTCCTATTTTTTTTAAATTTTCTTTTTATTTCTCTAAGGATTGGATAAAAGCTGTTTTAGGTCTTTTACTGTGATTTCTTGTCTTGATTGCTAAGGCTGAGATTGCCTTGATGTAGTAACCCCCCCTATTCTATATTGCATCGTATAAAAATATAGGATATACTTTCAAAAAGGAAACAATTGTAGCTGGTATTTTTATATCAACTTTATTAACATTTAGCTTCTTAGCAACTACGTTAAAACATTTATTCAATATTATGTCAGCCAAACTAGTTGGATTCCCGGTGTACAAACAGGTGAAACCCAGCTTAATTTCTACAGATAATCAACAATATGAAATTGTGTTTATAAAGTAAGAATTAGATATTTAATTTTAAATGCTTTTTGTTTGTTGCAGTTTTCTGTTCTACAAGATTCCAACTTTTAGCTCAAATGGTGCTTTTTATTATGTTTGCAGACTACAAGAATAAAGCAAGAAAATTTTTATTTGTATGCTTTTGAGTTAACACTCATCTCTGTCGTAGAGGAATTTTATATCTACCATTAAACATGCATTTAGAAACAGACATAAAGGGACTTATTCATACCTCAAAAGTGTATTTTCATGGTTTCAGCACGCTTTGGATGAGGTTCTAAATGTATTTCCCAAATCAAAGGAGATATAAATTGAATCCAGTTTAATCTGTGACTGCAGTATAGCCAAAAGCTCGTAGAAAAGACTGGATAAATACACATAAATCATCCTTGCCCCTGAAGAAATGCAAAGATTCAAAATTTTTTTCCACCATAAAATTGGATGCCCCATTTTGTCCCTCTATCTCTTGACTGAAGTCATCACTCTGTTATTTGGGTCTTTAAAAATGTGGTACCCCAAGAGTTTCTCTTCCCCCAGTGAATCTCATTTCCCCCATCTTTCCCTGCCCTGGAATTTCTCTCTCCTCTTCTGGGTTCTGATTTGAACAGCTACACTTCATCTTCTTGGTGGCTGCTGAGGAGTGTGGTGATTCCTCAAAATAAAGGTGTCTGACCAAAGTCTGCATCCTCCAGTGACTGTATCCCCACTGCTGAGATGTGCCTTTGCTGAGGAACTGGTTTTAATTCCTCTTACAGTTTCCCAGATCTTCCTTTCATAGCCTAACATCATGGAAGCAATAACTTWAAGGAAGAATTAACGGCTAGTAATAACCATTGTATTAATTAAAACTTGTCAGTTAGCCTTACGGTTCCCTATGCTGTTGCAACGATGGGCAGACAACTGAGGCATCAAGACCACTAGGTTATGAGTCATTCAGTTTTACTTGCCTTGTCCATCTACATTGTCCTGTGATTCACTGTGTCAACCTTTCAGGGGTTGTTGCTGGTGTTAAGACTTCTGGAGTGAAAACGTCTAGCTTAGGTCCTCTTGGTTTCCCTGAATCTTTCCAGGATTTTGATACACTCTTACATACTCTTCCACGGTATATGTCCTCACAGTCATAACTTCATGCAAGGCTACCTCTTTAGAAGCCACTAGGGCTAAAAAAGTTGCACACATAGACAAGCAAGTACCATTTGAGAAGCCTAGAGTATCCTGCCTTGCCTCCAACTGCCAGTCCAAAAGACACAGGTTTTTCCACAGGTCTTGTGTTGTATCTGCCCATGCAGGTGTCTTGATAGTCCAGAACATCCCAAATGGTCTGGATGCTTCTGTTAAGCAACTGAATCTTAGGTCACAAGTGGACATCAGCACTTCTGACATCTAATGCTATGTGTCAGGATCTGGAGCTGCTTTCTGCTCTGTAGGGGTGGGATTCAGTTGCTTGAACATAGATGTCTGCTGCCATTCATGTTGTGGAATGCCTACGACATTTGCACTGGCTTACAGGTTTGACACAGGAGTCATGGATGACCCATACTCTTCAGTAGTAGCAGCTCTAGGTTAGGCAGGATCTCTCTCAGACCCAAGTTGGCATTAGCGTTGGGATTYGGTTGCCTAGAAGCAGGCCTGTAATACCATTTGGATAGAACCGTACCACCACAGAGCCAGCTTTAAGCAAAAGCCAGGGGGAAGACAAGAAGTCAGGCAATAGTTCCCTCCTCCCCTGATCATTGAGCAGTTTTGCAGGTAAAACAGACTCATGATCACCCAAAGCAGATCCCAGTAAGTCATGACTGCTGAGTCAAGATGAAGTTCATAYGCATCCTGTAGCTTGGTACTAGCAATAGCAATACTGTATTTACTGGGCTATAATCCCCTTTTTCATTAGTCTGCAAACTGTGAGCTATCACTCCTGAATCTAGCAATGATGTGAATCCTCCTATGGTTTCTACAGGTCAGGACCAAGCAGTGATTCTTCTTGGAGCTGTTCGCTCTTTCTTGTCTCGTAYGGCCTCCTGATGAGCTGTATAGGTCTGAGGGTAGTCCACAGTTCTTTCTTCTAGGGTATAGCTATTCCTCAACTTGCTCAGCACTTAATACTCTTCTATTTGGTACAAATTATGAAGTATAAAAGTATAAGTAGGATTAAAGGTACAGGGTGTAGAGCCAAGTTCAAAATTCCTGCAGCTGAAGGGGACCACACAAGAGGGATTCCCATCAAGAATGACACCCTGCCTTCTCTTTTGCAGTTGTTTGTGAGTAATTTGTTTGCTGTTGCAGAGCACTGTAATCATTGCTTTTGTGGCTTGTTTTACAACCAGCTAGACTTCAGATGTTACAGTTGAATGCTTTATTATCTGCAACAATCACGCAAAAGCTACTCCAAAAGTTACTGGATTAAAGTTAATTTAGTATACAGTTTCAGTGATTTTTGCAACTTGAGCATTACTTGTAAAGGTGTATAACTGAAATCACATCCTTCAGTCATTTCTATTACACGCACACAAAACAGAACATTTCAGGCAGGTTATACACAATGAGATAGTTTGTAGTGATTGAGTATGCATGCAAACACAGCTGGATCTCACATAACCAGTTGCAGACTGATGAGAAAAAGGAGGAAGAATTCCATATTCACATCTGGTCAAATTGTAATCTAAACAGTTGTCTGAAGATTGAAAACTGGTACCTTCACATATGTATTGCTTATCTTGATCAGCTGCTTTTTGCATCCATGTAGAGGGCTGACTGGAACTTTCCATCTTATTCTGTAGCCCGTTGTCATTGATGCACAGCTCTAATCTCAGAATGATTAAATTTAATAGCCAAAGTTATAGCAGAGTAAACTCAGGTTATCATGTTGTGAGTGGCTGAGCTAGTTTTGGGCATGAGCAACCCAAATGTTTGGTTTAAAAAAATCTTTGTAGAGAGCACCTCAAGTAAGTCCCCTTCATTCTTGGTTGCATTTGCCTATATTATAGCACAGAGCTCTGATACAATAATTTTGCTTTGACCTTGCTTAATGATGTTCAGCTGTGCCCTGTGCGCACATACAAGTCTTGTTGCATGCCATTGTCTGTCTGACAGCCTGAAGTTTTTGCAGTCATTAAACAACGTTGCTTACTTCATATCATTATTTTTGTTTGATCCTCATTCATTTGGGGCTGCTGTGTTGTATGATCTCTGACAGCTTGTAATATATTGATTGCATATACATTAACTGAATTTATAATTCTTGTGCCAACTATGTAGGACCAAACACCTCCATATTACTCATTGGTACGCTCCACTGGTGGAGATTTCTTCAAATTCTTTCTTTGCTGTTGCTGCCCAGTGGCTGTTGTTTCTCACAGAGGAGCTCACAATGGGAAAAGCTATCCACCAGTGCATTCATCCAGAAATACCTTCTGAAGCCATTTGGTGGGTAGCACCCAGTCAAACCACCACTGCCATGTTGTTCTCATACCTCTGATTGTCATTGATGTACCTGGGCACTGCAGCAGTTACTGTTTTGTTGTGAGATTGATAAAAGACCTGTCAATTTATATTTGCAACCATGGAGCTGTTATCTTTGGGTGCTGAAAAGGGAGAGAGTCTAGTTTATGTAGTAGAAACATTTACTATAGTACATATTAAATAATTCTGCACCGATTGCTTAATGTCTTTTCCCAGAGAGGGCTACCTTTCTGTTGTTCTAGCCTCTTCAAAGTGACTTTTCTTGTGAACAAACTGGATGAGATCCCCATGGTATGCTCTGGGGACCACCTATTGTTGTAGTTCATTCTTCTGCTGAGCCCACACTACTCTGTTGATACTCTTAAATATGTTGAGCTTGGTAATTACGCCTTTCACCGACTCTGTAGTTTCTGGGTCACCGTGTGAAGTCTCCCAGGAGCACCACATGCTCCTTTTCATACAGAGTGAACTGACTGACTTTCCTTGGTTTTGTGATAACATGGCCTCTACTGCTCCTGGAGGGTAACAAAGTGCAAATAAAGTGGCCATGCTGGAACAGCATCCCCAGTGTGGCTACCTATGCCAGCCTTTTTTGAATGTTGAAGAGGTCAGGTTTTGTCCTCATCTCCACTCCCATTGCTGCACCTTCTTTAACAACTTGGTTAAAAGCTTAATCATATCTGCAAACATGGATATAAAATCCTGGGGGAAAATAAACAAACCCAGAAGAGATCTGAGCTCATGCAGACTTGTAGAGCAAGGAGCTTCCTATTAATTTTGCTCGCTGTGATAAGGTGATTAGTCTACTCCTAAATAWTTTACTCTTTCCTGTACCACTTGACCTCTTCATCAATTCATTTAGAATTGTGTTCCCAAAGTTATGGCTTATGCGTGTTTAATTAACTCTTTCAGCTCTGTTTGAGTCTGGCTGTGGGTTAATACATCATCTGTTCATGCAATTACATGGGTTTGATCAGCCTCTGATAATTTTTCCCATGTTTGGATGCTATGAATATTGCATAAAGCTGGAGCACAGTGAAATCCTTGGGTGATGGGTGAATATAAAGGGGTACTGCTGCCYCGTAAATGTAGGGAGAAATTCTTCCCAGCCTTGCCCTGATAACAAGATCACAAAGACAGCATATGCTAGATCTGTTATGCCAGACTCTGGCATTTTTGCTACAACAGGTGTGGTTTATGGTGTAACAGAATTCATTGCTCAAAAATCAACCATTAACCAGTAAATTCTGCTGTCTGCTTTTATGATAGGCCAGATTGGAGCATCAGAAATGCCTGATCTTCATGCAGTTATTTGTTGCTCCAATAAGCTTTTTTCTGTGGCTTGGGGATATTTTTATTGCTTCTGTGGCTGATGGTCAGGACTCATAAACACTTTGGCATGAAGTACTCCTGCAATCTAATTTCTTTTGGGACCGTAGTTGGGGAAAAGCCTCTACCCATTCATCTCTAGGTGAACTTCTGGGACTTTTAGGGCAGCACATTAATGTACCTCAGGAATAATTTCTGACTGCCAGTCTGTCAGCCTTTCCCAAATCTACAAACATAGATTTGCCAATTCCAGTATCAGTTGATGTTCTTGTAATAATGGTATGACAGGGATTTCTTGCTGTCTTTCTCCTGGGAAACTCTCAGCATTAAGTTGCATGCAAAATGTTCCAGTACATCTCCAGGAGCAGATACATACGTCAGTTGGGTCAATTGATGAAGATGTCTGCTCATTGCAGGAGGGTTGGACTAGATGACCTTTAAAGGCCCCTTCCAACCCAAACCATTCTATGATTCCATGATGATTCTATGAATTTATTTTGAATCTGCTGGTGTGCTCAGGATAAGATTCGGGGTTAATCATTAACACCAGAGCATAGGGCTTCTACTCAGGGTGCTTTAAATGCAAGGGTAGTGGTAATGAGTAACCTGGGTTCTTTATTCTATAATTTTCACCCAAAATTACAGGTTGTCTTTAACGTCTTTCCAAGCTGGGTTGTTGGTTTAGCTAGTTAGATCAGGCCAAGCAAGCTGAAATCTTTTTGTCATTTCCTTGTCCATCGGGCATACGTATTGATGATGGGCTTTAGTCTTATGTGTTTACTTCTATCTCTTGCTAAGAAAATTTTTCTTTCTAACACACTGTTTTAATTATATGTCATTGGCCTTTTTTGTTTGTTTAGCTTCTGCTAACTGCTCTGAGACTTTCCAAAGCAATTCTCTTCATGTGCTTCCACTAAACCATCAGAAATACATTCTTTCTCCCTGTGAAACACCTAGGTTAGCAAACGTAGTTCCACAGTATGTAGAACAAGCATTTCCAAGTGCTATATTGAGGGGGTGAATATGCATAGATGGGTGTTTGCCTTRCCTGTGTGTATCTACCAGAAAACCAGGTGATTGACATTAGTCACCTCTTCCAGGATTTTTACCCTTAAAGGTATTGGAAATGTTTGCCTTTTATATATTTATTTAGTTCTTTTGATTCTGTATTTAACCAAAAATAATTTCTTTTTTTAAACTGATGTCATTAAAGAGTATATATGTTACTGTGGTTTTTCTCCTCACTATGACTTTTGAGAGCAACAGGCTTATCGGTCTTCTCTTTCGGCTTCTGCCTTAGCGCAGGGGAGAGTCTTGAGTTCGGTGGCTTTTGGCTTCTGAAGCTCTGTTCTGTAGTTTGAGAGCTTCCTGCAGGCAGTCCTCTACTCCTTCCTCAGTTGTTTTGTTTCTCTCTCCATCCAGTTTGTACAAACCTTCATGAAACCAAAGGTTTGGAGCCATAATGGATGCCTTCTCCTCGCCAGTACTATTACAAATACTGTCTTTTCCAGTTTTTAGCATCCATTTAATCTCAGTGCTCTGGGCATTATTTTATCAGTTTTATATTTTCTACATATATATTTGATATATTAGTTTTATATGAGTTTTATGAGAGTTTTATGTGCTTAACTTTTTTGCTCACTACTGTTTCTAGCACCATGTTACTTCCTCTCCAAGCAGTGTGTGACTTAAAATCCATTAATGTTCCTTTTGCTTTTTGGGCTAATAATGTATTCAGTTGCCACAACCTTTACCACGGTTCCCATTAAGAGTTCCTCCAAAGTGATGGTGCTTTTTTCATCGTCCTTGTTCAGCACATTTGTCTGATGATTATCAACTCTTGCAAAGTGGTATTATTGTCTTGGTTTGTGCTGTTTACTACACCCTGTGCAGTTCTGTGTGCTTGCATTTGTGGATTACAACTAAGTTCTCGGTGTCTTTTTCCCTTATATCTTTTTTGTGGTATTTTGTGTACTTGAGTATGTCAACAGGATTGGAGCCTGGCCAGTCCTCGAGGAGGTTCATGCTCTGGTAGAGGGCTTTACAGGTCAGTCTCAGGTCTGGAGCTTTTACATGTTTATGTAGCTCCAGCACGCCCAAAACAATTTTGATAGCAATGATTATATCTTGGTCTTCCCCTAAATACTGCCTGACCATTGTGTCCCAGATTCCAATCAGAGTCGAGTCTTTTATCAGGGACTATTTTAGCTTCCTTCAGTACTGCAAGATTGTCTCTGAGCTTTAAATCACTCAAACTGCTCTGTACTTTTATCTTCTTTTTGTACTCTGTTTAAGAATCTCTCATATCTTTAATATTCACATGGGTCACAACATTCCTTGAACTATTTTTGTGCAGTTCCGTAATTAATCTTTTCTGTCAGAGGGAACGGAAAACGATTAAACACATCAAGTGTCTCAGAAGCACTTGTTGTCAGAAATAAAGCTATTTTTATCTCGTCTCCCATTGCTTCTCAAAGTCAAATGCCGCTTAATTCTTTTCCAGATGACCTTTATATTTTCAGAGACTGTTACGTCTCAGGAGACTTCAAACTGCTTTCCCAGCCCACTCGTCTCTTGGTGCTTTAGTTTATTTGGACAGGATGTCGACTCCAGTGGTTGTGCCAGCCTGCCTGTGTGGTGAGTGGAGGGGAACCGGCAATTTTCATCTCACTCTTGTCTGCGCATTAAAAATGGCGTGGGTGAATTGTGGCCTAGAAGCGTTCCCCTCTGCCGTGCATGTGAATTGCTCAGATGCAGGCGGTGACAAAAATGAGGTGAGATGAGTCCCCCCCGAAGGTGTACGCCTGTGTTTGCACAGCCTCTGATGGTGATGGTGGGATCTGCAGAGCGCATTGCAGAGTCCAGCTGCCTTCCCTCTGGCTGCCACACCACAGGGTACCCGCCGAGCAAGTGGCCTTTCAAGGCAGGGTGAGTCTGAGAGGGCCTTAACTCGGGGCTTGTGCCATAATGTCTAGGCTTTCTGTACTTCAAAGGAGAGGTTTCCTACAGCAGTCACCCGACACAATAAGATCAAGGGGGTTTTGGTTTCCTTCTGTCACATCGCGGTCACTTTGTGTCTCTCCCCTGCGTATCTATCTGTGATAATGTTCACTTATGCTTATACATACAGTATGTGAAAGTACAAGCCTTCCCAGACTTTCATCTGCTATAAAATTCAAAATCAAAGTGTAAAAATAACTCTTATCTGCTTCCTTATCTTTTGGGGGTTTTTTTGGTTTTTTTCCTTCTGCTAATATTTTTTGAGTACCTGCAGTGCATCTTGATGCCTGTGGCTTAGCTTCATGCTTTCAGGTTACCTTCTTTTTATTCTCATGCTAGCAAAGCTCCTCTATTTTGCCTGTGATGGGGAAAAATGTTTTTTTATGTAGCTGCTGTGCCTTCAGACAAGGATTTAATGCCATCTTTGGTGGTTTTTCTGTAGAGGTGAGTATCATACCAAACAGAGGCATTGTTCTGGAGTTAATACACTGCTCTACAACTTAAGGTACCTGGTCTAATTTTTCTTCTTTTACACATGTCATAATATCTCTGTTCCCAATTCTTAAAATAGGAATGGTATTGCTTCCTGCCTTACGTATGGCAGGCATAAATTCATTCATGTTCATGAGGCATMAGCATGTTACAGTGACCAGCACAGTGCAAAAAACAGTGACTAAATTGTACTGAGAAAGGAATCGGAACAAAACAGTGTAGTTCAGGTGTGTGATCAATACTTAAAGCTATAATTGTAGCAAATTTTACATTAAGTGGTTGTAGACTGAAAAATGTTCACTTGGCGTTCTATGTACCATTTACAAGCCTGATTCTGGTCCCGGTTGTTGAGATTGGTCAAAAATACCAAATTTATTGAATCAGTCATCTGTGGTAATGTTGGCTAACAGACTCTAAAAAGAAGACTAGAAAAATACATATTTGGGAAGGAATTGTAGAGGAAAAATGAAGTTACTACATGACTAACATACTATCTATAGCAAAGTCCTGTGCTTTATGCACGAAGATATTATCTTACCAGTTTTGAAATATGGAAAGAACCTTAAGCAGTTTTTAAATACCTGTATCTGTTAGTCAGTGTTAGAATATAATTTGCTTGTGAAAGAGAACGTTTGCCCAAAGACTGTGTGGGTAAAACCTACTTGACTTTGGATCTAAGGGTGAAACATTACATGAAAAGTGACATCCTTTGTTGTAGCTTTCGATTAAAATACTTGCTTCTGATGATACAGGGGAAAAAACACATTATATTTTTCCCCTTCTTGGTATAAGGCACATTCTGACTAATCATATACTAGACTTTCCCATGTCATTCCAATAATTATATCAATTTCAGAAGGGCTTTTGATGTAGGACTGAGTAATGACGTTTTTGTTGGAGGTACATCGGCCTGGTTTCTAGTAATCAAAAAGCCTTTGCACATTTTTTCCAATTAACTCTTCTCTTTGTATTGCTAATGAGATTCAGTAACACTTTCCTATTCAGTTTCATTAACATGCAAATACAGAGTTAATACAGGATAGTTCATCTGAGCATGGAGAGCAGGTTATTTGTGCAGTTTATTTGTGAAATGAATGGTATTATTATTGGTTGAGAAGACACACAACTTAAAATTGAGACAACTTGTTCTAGAGGAATGAACACAAATTATGGAATCATGATGTTCCCAATTATAATTCTTGATTTGCTCTTGGGAAGGTTATGCATCATGATAGATGTAAGTACTGAGAACTTGCAGAATGATACGTATCAGTGCCAGTCTCAGGAAGGTCTTAATGATCTTGTGCAGGAATTTAGATGAGTAGTCAGGCAAACAAATGTCTGTGTATTACTAAATTGACTTTACCTAATGATTCTTGGACTGTGTAGATCTGTCCTGCAGTAAGAGTAGGACATGACTGTGTCAGATTATGAAGTCTGTTTGCCTGTGTTGAATTATTTCTGCTACCACTGCAGGAATTTAGACTTTGTAGGACTAGCCCATGCTATGGCATTGCAGGGGGCTTTTCTGCCTTGGAAATGTGTTTGACACTTCATCAAGGCTGGATTCTGGCATTATTGTCTGACTCACACAGGGATCTCTTTAAGGCTGATCTAACATGATCAGTATCAGAGTTTCACAAGTTTAGTATAAGAAGAGCGTGGTCCGAATAGGTATATTGGGTGGGAAAGTCAGGGGAAGAAGACTACATCAGCTTGAAAACAGGACTGCACTGGAGCCTGAAACCTGAGTGAAGTACAGACGTACAGACGGATTTAGCTGAGGACAAGCTACATCTTGTCACTTTCTTTCATTTTCATGGTGATATAAAACTTCATGATTTTCTTAGTGATGTAAGCATTTTAAGGGTAAGGTAAATGCTGTTTAAAAGATTTCCTGACAGTCTGTTCCTGAAGAATAGACTTTAGTAAGCACAGAGAGCCCCCATCCTGATTTGCAGCTCTCCCAATACCAGCTTAGCTCAAGTCTCAGCGGGTTCAAAAATGTAGGGTAGTATCCCCAAAAAGGTATCAGCTAAGTGTTTGGTATCTAACAATATGTGCTACTCTCTGAAAGCAAGTAATAATGACAAGATTACCCAAATTCAGCAGCCTGGAAACCAGCACACAGGTTTTAGCAGTTAGTTCTGCTCATAACACGAGTGACTGCCCAGCTCTTCCTAGAGCCAGTTTGTAACCAGCCTTTTTTAGTAAGGTTTTCCAGTCAAGCCAAGTGATCTGTCAGCACTGCACATTTATCTGAGCTAACAAGGAGCAAAGTAAGACCCCCTCAGCACCTTGCAAAACCAGGGACATGGAGTCACCATGCTGTGTGTCAGTAAAAGCACTGAAGTGCAGATTGCCATGATCTTAATCCTAGTCAGCTGTGAACTAAAAATAGGTWCCAATAGGTAAGTCTCTGAGATCAGGAAGTAAGATTTCCAATAAATATAAAGGAACTGATGGTATGTTGGTTCCTACTTGTTTTCTCTGTATGTGATCTGGGAGSCTAAACTCCAGTTATAGGTAACAGACATCTAGGAGGTTTCAGTTGTCCCAGCAAAGGTATAGTGTCATTTGAGCTACCCTAGGATATTCTGCCTGGCCTCCAGTTGCTGCTCCAGAAGACCAAGGTCTCCCATTGGGTCCTGAATCATGTCTGCCAGCCTCATTCAGGTAAGGCATCTCAAAAAGGTCTAGGCACCTACATTAAATCCTGCCACTAATCCATACAGTTATTGGGAGCTAGGTAGTGGTCGGGCTGAATGCGACGATATGGCTGCTGTACTGTACTGGGGAATCACTCGCTAGACTCTGTTAAGTAGATTGACTTGGAGTGGGATCTCATTAGCTCAGTATAAGTAGCGCCATGTGAGACTTCCCTGGCTATTTAGGACATCTGCATGGAAGTGGCAGATGTGACATAGGCCTGTATCGTTCTGGAGTGGCAACTAGATGACTGTGTTCAGGCAGCTGAGTGGAGCCTGAGATCTCCATTGCCTATAGCGGGAGCTCGGGCATCTAGATGTGGACAGTGAAATACAAAGTGCCTTCAGCTCAAAATGAGTCCCACCCTAGGAGTGGGATTCATTTGCCTGAAGATGGGTATAGGTGCAAATTATCGTTTGATGCATCCTATAGTGTCCCAGGTGTTTCTGTGGGGCTGAGAAATGTGACTTAGGATTTATGGGAGACTCACAGCGTTCTGAAACTGCAGTTAGAGGCTGGAATACTCTGAAGTCTCTAAAACTGCATTAGACACCTAATTTTAGGCAAATGAATTCTGTCCCAGATTTCCATAGAGACTCTCTGCTCTGTCACTGGCTTCTTCCAGCTTTATTTCTGTGCATTTTTGAACTACTTCATTAATCTATGTCCACAGAGCCTGGGGATTTTGATGCACTATTTTCTATGTTTAGCTTTTTTTTTAATGGAAATAGTATAATTCCACTTCATGCACACTCGAGGGGGCAGATATTAAGTGGGCTTCTTCTTGCCTGCTTTCATCCATTTGTAGAACATGTCTAAACTAAATAACAGGTTTTGTCTGTCATCAGTGGAGAGAGACGGACTCCCAAAGAGTGACTCACCCTGTGTATCTTAGACACCAGTCTTCTCATTTTCTATAGAGGCAGACTAGATGACCTGCTTAGAAAGTAAAGTTGAATGAGATAATCCCACATTGTTACACTTCATATTTTTTCATTGCAACAAGGGAGCGAACAGCACCTCCTTATCTGTGGAGAGTGATAAACTGTGGGATTCCCTTCCTCCTTGCTTCATGGTAGAATCAAGGCTACTAAAATGCTGGAAGATCTCTCTCCACTCATAGGAGTAGGGACAGCCAAGAGTTATGGGGTCCTCAAGGTGCTCTGTGGGTAGGCAGCATACTTGCAAGTGCAGATGACAGAGATGAAATTGTGTGTTTGAGAGTGTGCATGGTGGTATCTTAACATTTGAGACAGGAAATCTGGAGGTGAGTCAAGTCATCTGAAGAATGTATGGCACCTTTATGAGGGAAAATTTGGGTGTGCAGATTTGAGTTGCAAGTGGTGGCACATTTGTTCCCAATGGTATTTTTAAAATCATACTTAAAGTATTGGGTGTGTAGCATTTTGGTCATGGTGCGTAATGTCTTTTGTTCTTTCATCAGTGTAATGGAGCTTCAGTGTGAAGTAAAATTAAGTCTGTGCTTAGGTCAGCTCTCATTTTTGACATGAGACTTTGAAGTGGTTACTATATTTAGTTTCTCACTAGAATCAAAATCCATTGTATAAATATAGACAGATGGTAGGACTGCATCACATTTATTTGAGCTATTGATGTATTATAAATGAGAGCATGTACATTGAAGTTTGCAACTGAGAGCTTGATTCAGATACACACACATAGGTGTGTACTGTGATTCACAGTTTCCAAGATTGTTCTCTTTGGGTTTTGGTGACCGCTCTAAAAGGGCATGGGTCTAGTCTCCTCTAAGCCAGTGTGAGATCTGCACAGATGTTTTATATACCCCATGATTTCTCAAAGGCAGCAGGTTTCTGTATGGCGGCAGCTGAACTGAGCCTTGATTATTGATCTTTCACCTTTAGTTGTCCGTCACTTCCAATTGTTTTTCTCCCAGCAGTGAGAATTAAAATTCTGCAAGAACAGTAGAATGACAGAATTCATTATTTTTCCTGGGTAATTAACAGCATCTATGTGAAAAATTATTAATAATCTTAATTGCTTAATGTTCCTAGTAATGCTGGCAACTGGAAATCATTGTGGTTCAAAGCTTGAATGGTAAGAGTGTATGAAAAGGAAACTATGAACAGCAGCTATCAAAATATTAATGATAAAATTTGCCAACATACCAAATGTATGGAGTGGAATTACAAGGCTTTCTATATGGCTTATATTCCAGGGAGGGCTAAAAATGCATGTGACATTTTGGTTAATAATCTGTCATATATATTCGTCACACCTGTGACTTTGTAAGGCAAGAATGGAGGTTCATGTCATCACAGCACATATGAACAAATACTAACTGATAAGTCTCAAAATGCAAATGTAAACTGGGAATAGTTCTTAGGTAGGCTTTATTATAATGAATAGATCTCATATTTTTTACCTTTTTATCAATGACGTAGAAAAAAGCATTACAATTTCTACTAATGTGTAGATGACAAAAAGATGGGATGTTGATGCATAGAGCAGTCAAAATTCTTCGATAAGGTAGGTGCAAAGAAAAAATATGTTTTAGATGGTGAAGGGCTCTGGAGATATGGTAGTTTAGATGAGCATATGCTCACAGTGTAATGCTATGGCCACATGAGCAGAAATAGTGTATTAAATTGTCTCTGATTTTACTGCTGGCAAGACTACCACTGGCATATTATGTCCAATTCTGCTTCTGCAGTTTCAGACAGACGATGACAAATTGGAAGAGAATCAGTGAGAATGGTTAGAGGGCTTGAAGCTATGCCTGAAGATAATGTGAGGCTCCAGGAACTTAATCTATTTAGCTTTCAAAGGGAACATCAAGAGGCTGTTTCAACTTACTCTGTAAGATCACAGGAAAGAAATTTGGTAGGAAAGATCTCCTCACAGTAACAGATAAAATTATACCAAGACAAGTGGTTGAAATCTGATGCTAGAGGTAAATAGCAAATTTTAATAAAACAAATGAAATAATTGAATCATTGGAATAATTTTTCAGGAGCTGTGGTAAATTGTTTTTCACCAGACTTTTTAAAATCCAGATTGGTAGTTTTTCCTATACTGTGTGTTCTGGTTCAAAGAGAAATAAGTTCAAGGGTGTTTCTTTGTCTTCTATTGTTCGAGAGATTTGGGCAGTTCTTAAGAATAGACCTTCCTTCTTTATATATCTGTGAATCTACAGATAAAGTGATATTCCTATAATGAAAACATAGTTTGAAACATGTTTAGTTAAATGCATTTTCATTTTTGTAAATGCTGGAAGTATGTCTGAACTCAATAACAAAAGTTAATAAAGGTGTCTAACTAACTACCGAAAGTGCGTTCAGTGCCTGGAA
This sequence comes from Phoebastria nigripes, assembly GCA_035582835.1. NCBI lineage: Eukaryota > Metazoa > Chordata > Aves > Procellariiformes > Diomedeidae > Phoebastria > Phoebastria nigripes. The sequence continues at coordinate 556,614 of JAYKAV010002042.1, read as the reverse complement.
TAGTATCTCATGGAAAACTAAGATGCTGTTTTCCCCGACCAGCTAGCGATTTCTAGTTGATATATGGTATTAATATGGTATTAAAGAAATGTTAATTTAGGAGTTGTAAACTGCTGATGAATGAAACAGGCTGAGCCCTCAAATGCCGTGTTTATGTGGTTACTACGTGACACTGGGCATCAGTACTTGAGACTAATTGTGTTACTTAAAATGGAATTTCAGGTGCATTAATTACAGTCTTTCTTTTGAACAGGCCCATGCTAAAGTCTGGCATCTCTACAATGACCATTTTCGTCCAACTCAAAGAGGAAAAGTGTCCATTGCCCTTAGCTCCCACTGGATAAAACCTCAACATATGACTGAAAAAAACATAAAAGAATGTCAAAAATCCCTTGATTTCGTGCTCGGCTGGTTTGCTAAGCCCATATTTATTGATGGTGACTATCCAGAGAGCATGAGGAGCAACCTCTCATCTCTGTTGCCTGAATTCAGTGAAGTTGAGAAGAAGTACATCAAGGGAACAGCAGACTTTTTTGCTCTTTCTTTTGGAGCTACCCTGAGTTTCCAGCTCTTGGACTCCCACATGAAATTCCAGCAGTTGGAATCAATAAGCCTGAGGCAGCTCCTTTACTGGATAAGCAGTGAATATAACAACCCCCAAATATTCATTGTGGAGAACAGCTGGTTTGTTTCTGGTAGCACCAAGAGAGATGATGCCAAATACATTTACTATCTCAAAAAGTTCATTATGGAAACTTTAAAAGGTAGGACTGAAGTTGTATTAATATGTGCTTGACAAAATCATAATGCAAAATAGCCTACAGAGACAYGTTAAAGAACCAGGCTGAAAACTAATTTTAGTGTTTAACATTCATCTTGGCACTTGTGAAATGAGACTCCAAATCCTTTCCTGGGTGTGTTCTTTTCAGCTCTTGAAGACCCTTAATATCTGCAGATAGCATTTGGTGAGCTTGATGCTGCTGTCTTTGAAGTCAGCAGGAAAATTTCTACTGTCTTTGGCAGGAGGAAGTGCAAAACATGTGAACTATACTCTCAATGGACTTAGGGAAATTTACTGTGTTATTTATTAATAGTTGTTTTCTATATCTTAGATGTATGAATGCATATGTACAAAATGTAAGAATGTATATGTGGGAAGGTAAATACTATGCGATAGGAATTCCTCTGAAGAAAACATAAGGCTGAAAGAAAACATTTTTAAATGAAAAATTGGAATGTTTTCATTCTGCATCTCAGTGTTGCCCTTGAACAAATTTTACATTGGTACAGCTCTTGACATCAATCACAATAATCTGAATTTACATCAGTTTAAGGAGAACTGAATGTTTGAGGTTCATAGAATCATAGAATCATTAAGGTTGGAAAAGACCTCTAAGATCATCGAGTCCAACCGTCAACCCAACACCACCATGCCCACTAAACCATGTCCCTAAGCGCCTCATCTACACGTCTTTTAAATACCTCCAGGGATGGTGACTCAACCACTTCCCTGGGCAGCCTGTTCCAATGTCTAACCACTCCTTCAGTAAAGAAATTTTTCCTAAGGTCCAATCTAAACCTCCCTTGGCGCAACTTGAGGCCATTTCCTCTTGTCCTATTGCTTGTTACTTGGGAGAAGAGACCAACACCCACCTCACTACAACCTCCTTTCAGGTAGTTGTAGAGGGCGATAAGGTCTCCCCTGAGCCTCCTCTTCTCCAGGCTAAACAGTCCCAGTTCCCTCAGCCGCTCCTCATAAGACTTGTCCTCCAGACCCTTCACCAGCTTCGTTGCCCTTCTCTGGACACACTCCAGCACCTCAATGTCCTTCTTGTAGTGAGGGGCCCAAAACGGAACACAGTATTCGAGGTGSGGCCTCACCAGTGCCGAGTACAGGGGCACGATCACCTCCCTACTCCTGCTGGCCACACTATTTCTGATACAGGCCAGGATGCAATTGGCCTTCTGGGCCACCTGGGCACACTGCCGGCTCATATTCAGCCAGCTGTCAACCAGCACCCCCAGGTCCTTTTCCGCCAGGCAGCTTTCCAGCCACTCTTCCCCCAGCCTGTAGCGTTGCATGGGGTGGTTGTGGCCAAAGTGCAGKACCCGGCACTTGGCCTTGTTGAAYCTCATRCAGTTGGCCTCAGCCCATYGATCCAGCCTGTCCAGGTCCCTCTGCAGAGCCTTCCTACCCTCGAGCAGATCGACACTCCCGCCCAACTTGGTGTCATCTGCAAACTTACTGAGGGAGCACTCAATCCCCTCRTCCAGATCRTTGATAAASATATTGAACAAGACCGTCCCCAAAACGGAGCCCTGGGGAACACCGCTTGTGTTATATGATCTAAATTATTTAAATTGTTAACCTATTATTTTTTCCAAACAGTAAGAGAAATACACTACCTTGTATGAGAGTTATTCCCATTTCCTTGTGGCAAAACAGATTTTTTTCAATCCTAGTAGTCACCAATAAGTTGTTTGGGTTCCCATTTCCACTTTCATTGTCTTTTAATTTCTTAATTTACAATTTAATAATTGATTTACTTGTCTACAGTTTACTGTTCTGGTTTTAAAAACCCTATTATTGTATCTGTTAGTTCAGACGAGATAGCCATTGTGTTACATCATTGCCATTTTCATACCGGRGATGAGCAAAAATGGCTTTCATTTTATTCTCAGCACTCATGAAGATGCAGAGGACTCCCACTTTTGTTTCATCTGCTATTCCAGAAACCTAATTATTACAAATAAATTAAAAGGTGAATAAATACATGAGCCACTGCATCCAAAATGGGAAGAATGAAATGTAAAACAGTTACTAACCATTGCAAGTACAGTATTACTAGTTTGCATGAAGTCAGATGAAGAGCTGTAAGGGGTGACATTCCCCCTACCCATATTTCTGCTTAGTTTGTAAATTGCTGGACATACACACAGGGATCTGCCTTTTAATCACAGCTGGCTGGAAACAATCTCAATTTACAGAGTTTCTTTCCTTTTAATGTGCCGCTCAGTAAATAATAGTAACAGCAACAACAACAGTAGTCTTGTCATATTAAGTTAAGAATACTAACACTTGGCTAAGCTTTTTACAGAAAAAAGAAAAAAAGCAGAGACAGACTGGATCTGCAGAAGGGGCTTCAGCATCATTATGATGAAAATTATTGCACCCAACTCTCCTGCCCATTAGAATCTGCAAAATCCAGTGTAAATACTGAAGTTCTCTATGCAATACCTAGGGGAATTTAGTTGGGAAAGATCCACAAAAGGCATCATGTTGGCTGTGAGCAGTCTTGTTGGACTTCAAAGACCAAAGACAAAGGCACATGTTGTCTCTCTCAGTGACTTAGGACATGTCTATCCAGTGCAGTAAAGCACTATAATGTAGAGATTCGTGAGCTAGTTACCACCYGATTCACTCCAGCAGTCACAGGGCAGTAAAATGGCATTGGAGCTATAGCACTGAGAAGCAAGGATAATTAATGTAGACCCAGGGCCACATAAATGTGGTTTTGCTGCTTCCTAGATCTGGCGAGTATCTTTGCCTGATTGTGTATATACACTGGTTCAGACAAAACTCCTTATTTCTATATCTATGTTAACAAGTAAGTGCAGCCCTGTTGGAGCAAGCCTGTAGAGTAAAAAGAGTTGGTGTTGAGGACCTGGTGTCCACACTGTGTGCATTCCTGAAGCTGATTTCTGGATTAATTTCACCCCAAAGGAACCCAGGTCATGCATCCTGAGACCACTTTGTGATGTGAACTGAAGTGTGCTAAGGAGGGAGATTTGCTCAGAAGCGTGCTCCTGATTTTAGTTGAAGTGCTGATGTAGATGCCCATTCTGACACTGCATGCTGTAGACAAGCTCCATACATCTTTTTTTTTTTTTTTTTTTGGCTCTGGGACAGGGTGTCTTTATTTGGGATTCACAGCCCTAAATCCTTTTACGGTTTACTATTATTGATCTTTCTGGTTTTTTTTCCAAACACCATTTAGGGTTGAATAGAGTAAATAGAGCTGTAATATAAAGTAGTTAAAAATTAGAGCTGCTAATTGGTTGGAGATGTCTTCTCACATGGGTGGGTATCTAACCACTTACTCTAGGGTCATATTCACTTCCCTGCTCTGTCTCTAGTGCAACAAATAAATTGATTGTTCCTTGTAAAGTGGAGCATGTTGACCAGGAGGGCATGCAAGCTCCTCTGTGCCATGTTGACTAGCCAAGGAGTTAGGTCATTATCTGGGGAGTTAGCAGGTCTGAATTCAAAGAGTCTTAACGAGAATGGGAACAGCCAGGCCCCTGACAGGTCAGGACTGAGCTATTCTCAGGTATGTCCAGACGCAAAACATAGATCTTTGGGCACCTTCCACATGGAAGCAGGGGCTGTGGGCTTCACACACCTCACCTTGACGCACTGGGGTTGGACAGCAGTTGAGCAGAGGGCTTTAAGGATCTGTATTTGATACTTATGGGTCTGCCAATTTTCCTTGGACTATTTCTATACTAGTGAGCTAAACAGAGCGTGAGCTGAAGTACTGTTTAATTTTTAACCCAGTTCTGGCAGAGTTCTGGCCTGCAGAGTAGCACACTTTTAGGCGTGCTGTGGGGGATTGCTCAGGTCAGGAATTATTTCCAGTAGGTAGTATGGACAAGGCCACTCAGTTTCAGAAGCAAGGACAGTTTAGGTTTCAGTCAGGCTGGCTTGCACACCAACAGACATAAAAAAGAGGGGAGATAGACAAAGGAAAAAGAAAAAAAAAAGACAATGATTTTCATTGTGTTTTTTCAGTAACATGCAATTCGTGTGGGATACTACGTTTGAGACTTCCAAACTTTTTGGAACTTACAAAAATTTTTCAAGTTGCTTCTTTGATAGGTGACACTTAAAAGTGAATGCATTTTTAAAGAAGGATTTGAGGAGAATTTTTATGAGGTGCTCAGGAAGTGTGGGAGTGCTGTGTGATGACTTACAGAAGGGATGAGATGCTGTTCAAAGAGAAATTCTCACTGAGACCATTTCACAAAGTGGACCTGTATTGGCTTTTACTTTGCTGGTACAGCAGATGTCATCATGGATGCACGCAGAGGTTAGAAAAATACTGGCATTTGCCAAACACAAAAGAATGATGCCTTTAGGAGGAGAAATATTCCATTTCCTTAGACATTTTCTCATGACCTCTGATAGCGACTGGGCCAAATTCATTGCTTATTTAACCACAGTTCATTTAATTGATTCAAACAGGGTTACAATCAAGAATCCATGTGGTCCTTTATAAATGATTGTAATGAGGTACATTAATAAAACCAGGAAATGAGGATCTTGATATTCTGGTTGCCTGAAATAATGCTTCAGTGTTACCAGGCTGGAAAATATTATCTTCAGTCAGTACCCAGTTTGGGTTGACAGAAGATGGTGAGTAATAAGATAAACTCTGCTGGCTACAGAGCCAAACTCAAGTTCAAAAGAACATTTAAGAATGTGCTTAAATGCATTGCTGAATTAGGGTGGGTCTAATTATATAATTAAAATAAGCACACTCCTTTGTGCTTTCCTGAAGCTGAGCCTTGCCCAGGAACATTTTGCTGAATCTCAGCATTTAATACAACTAAAAGTACCATTTGGAATCTCAAAATAAAACTGTAAAGCTGGCAATACTAACAGATGCCAGTAGACCCTGATTTTAAACTACAAAGTGTGTGGTGATTCTTAGAAGTCAAACAGTTGACCTAGAACGTATACATCTTTTTAGAAACCCTTAAATATTTAAGCTGGAAAATGCTATGCCATAAAAGATGTAAAAAGACAGTATTATCAAATAAAGAGGGTTTTCCTGCATTATCACTTCTACTTAAAATCCTTGGTAGTAAAAATTCATCAGCACACCAAAGGTGGTGTCACAGTTTTCTCAATATGTATTTGTAGTGGAGGGGAAGGATCAAAAAGAGTATAACTTTTGTTTGCATACAGGGTAGTGCTGCATTAATGGCACTTAAGCTACCCCGGAGTGAGCCGCAGTGCATGCTTAGCAGAGCGCAGTGCAGTGCAGTGACTAGCTAAGTTGCTGCGAACGGTTGAAGTGTAGCGTGCTCTGCTCCGAGGCTGAGGTTTGGCACGCCTATTAGCAGCACTGTTCAAAGCACTGCTGCACTGCTGCTCTTTCTAAATCTGGCTTGTTTAAAGCCAAGCCAGGTACCTCTACTGCCTTGCACAGTGCACCCGTGCCCTGGCAGCTCCCTGAGTGCAGTTGAAATATCTTCCCTGAACGGGCTTTGAGGCAGGCCCCGAGATACTTACCTGACCTATTGCATTGTTCTTACACATGAATACCRCAAACATTGCTGATACGGTGTAATCTACAGAGGAAAAATGAGCACTGCAGTAAGTTTGGTTTTGTTCTTTCCTCAGCCATCCGCTATGACGGAGTTAATGTGTTTGGCTACACAGTCTGGTCCCTCCTGGATGGCTTTGAATGGCACAGGGGATACAGCATTCGGCGTGGATTGTTTTATGTTGATTTTCAAAGCCACGACAAGAAGCTGATGCCCAAATCTTCTGTCTTGTTCTATCAAAAGCTGATAGAAAAAAATGGCTTCCCACCTTTGCCTGAAAACCAGCCCATAGAAGGGATTTTTCCCTGTGGCTTTGCTTGGGGAATTGTTGACAACTATATTCAGGTGAGTCTGATGATAAAGCTGACAGGCTGTCCAGCCAGATCAGTGCACAAGTTCATATTGATGAATTTGCTGGATAGAGTGTCTTTGCCRATATATATTACCACAGCGCTGCAAGGAGATAGGTACAAGCCTTTTGTACCAAACGCTGTCTCTTTCAGTCTTCACTAGACTTTCTGCGTGTGACCAAGGAGATCCAGTCAGATTGAGATACGATAAATAACATTTTAGAAAAACATACGGAAATTGAAAGGGGTCTGATGCTCATCTTCCTTGGACGTGTTATGAGATCAGTTACTGGAAGTCAGTCCCTTTCGAATGGAAGTTGATTAGATCTGCTAAAGTGTAGTTCCAAATGTCCTAGTGTATGAAATGGGAAATATTACTGCTCTTTCATGTCCATAATTTTAATGGTAATATATTTGTCTTCTGTGATAATACATGTTTTAGATAACTTCCTGAAGGCTCTTAAAAGTCCAGTGGCATGTTTCTACACCTTACGCATACATATCCTGGTACCGTTGGTAGAGGGCTTTTGTGTAAAAAAAAGTAAACAATATTAGATTTAGATGAAATTTCTGTATTCCTTCTTTGTCACTTTGTGTAGTACTGTGTCTGACGGAGGCCTTCAGTGCATCTGGATAGCACCTAGCTAGATCATGGATCCACTTAATAGCTCTCACTCTTTATTTCAACTAAATCTGATGCTTTGGGAGAACCTTTCAAATTTTAAGACTTCATAGCATGTGTAAAAATTGTAGCTTAGTTATGGTCTCTGTAACAGTTTGGCTCTGTAATTCTCAGATGCTGTTTTGGCTTGCAGGGCTTCTCTAACCACAGTAAAGAGGTGTAGTTAAATTCAACGCTGAGGTTTGGTCCAAGAACAGAATTTTTAATTTAGATTTTCCACAAAGACAGAATCTTTTGTAAGACTAGAGTATAGCGGGCTTGTTTGTTTTTTCTCACTCCAAAAGTAAGATCTGACTCTGTTCTCTTAAAGAATACTGCAGCCTCCTTACCTGGTACACCCGATTTCCAAGAAGATTCAACAGTCATTATCCTCCTAGCTCCCAGATAGATTAGGGATTGGAAATGGAATTGCTGTTTTTGGGATCAATAACAGCTATAAAGTTGCAGAGTTAGTCAGCCTAAGTTTAAAAATCTCTCCCATCCTCAAAACCTTCAAAGCTGAATATTTTCATTTCAAAAGGCCATTCAAACATTTTGTGTTGTAAGGCTTAGGTAGTGTGATTTGTAGATGCATCACAGTGGAAAAACCCTTTTGACAACATTCCCACAGTATTAGTGGCAATGCATGCTTTAGTAATCTACAAGGGACAATTCTCCAGAAAAGCAATTTCCCTCAGACATGCTGTTTTTTATTACTTTCTTCTATAAGCACAGTACTGACCTCTCCGGAGAAAATAGCAACTGATTTTCAGCAGCTTCTTTATACAGTCTGCAGAGCCTCAGCTACAAGTTGAACACTGGTTGTAGGCTGACACCTGCTTTTCAAACAGAGGGCAGGACAAGGAAATCTGAACTCAGGGGAAACCTTGCACCAAAAAAAAAAAAAAGGAAAAAAGGACAAAGAAACATGTGTGGTACCAGTATCTTTCTTGTAAGAGTTACGCCAGAGTATGAATGAGGAAATTTTACACTGTGCATTATTTCAAGTAATTCACTTTTCCATTTTCTAGTCTTTATTGTGTTTGTGATATTCATTAAAAAGTGAAAGTATAATTCTGTGGGACCCTGAGAAGCTCATCTTCTACTGTGCCCAGTATGTCATACAGGCAATTCTGACATCTGAAGCTCAAAGACTTATGGGAAATGCATTTATTGTTAGAGTGACATACAGTGGGTTTACTCAGAGGCCCAAAAAAAAATTGATTCAGATATCAAGAACCTGCAGAAATGACTTGGAAATGAGTTCAGTATGAGTGAAATAAAAAAGGACATCTTTAGCAAGAAGGAAAAAATTTTGCTTGTCAATTCGTGCTGAATTCGTGCTAAAAATCAAGTGCAGAGAATTATTCATCTTTCATCACAGTCAGGAAAAGAACTGAACACAGAAATGATGTTGCATTCATTATTTCTTTTCAGGGAGTGGTCTTGAAACTGAAGCTACTGGGTAATTTACAACAGACAGACTCTCTGTAGGCCCTTCGGTATAGCTTCTTAATCTTGAAAGAAAAACATTTTAAAAATTACTGTAGTCTTTTGCTGAAGATCTGCTTCTCTGGAGATCTGTCGCAGGTTTAGTGCCTTATCCCTGAGCAATCCCTTGTTTCCCATACAGACTGGCACAATATGGAGAAGACAGAATCATAGAGTCATAGAATCGTTTACGTTGGAAAAGACCTTTAAGATCATTGAGTCCAACCGTTAACCTAACACTGCCAACTCTGCCACTAAACCATGTCCCTAAGCACCACATCTACACGTCTTTTAAATATCTCCAGGGATGGTGACTCAACCMCTTCCCTGGGCAGCCTCTTCCAATGCTTGACAACCCTTTCGGTGAGGAAATTTTTCCTAACATCCAATCTAAACCTCCCCTGGTGCAACTTGAGGCCATTTCCTCTTGTCCTATTGCTTGTTACTTGGGAAAAGAGACCGACCCCCACCTCACTACAACCTCCTTTCAGGTAGTTATAGGGAGCAATAAGGTCTCCCCTCAGCCTCCTCTTCTCCAGRCTAAACAGTCCCAGTTCCCTCAGCTGCTCCTCATAAGACTTTGTTCTCCAGACCCTTCACCAGCTTCGTTGCCCTTCTCTGGACACGCTCCAGCACCTCAATGTCCTTCTTGTAGTAAGGGGCCAAAACGGAACACAGTATTCCAGGTGGGGCCTCACCAGTGCCGAGTACAGGGGGACAATCACTTCCCTAGTCCTGCTGGCCACACTATTTCTGATACAGGCCAGGATGCCATTGGCCTTCTGGGCCACCTGGGCACACTGCCGGCTCATATTCAGCCAGCTGTCAACCAGCACCCCCAGGTAGCTGTCAACCAGCACCCCCAGGTCCTTTTCTGACAGGCAGCTTTCCAGCCACTCTTCCCCCAGCCTGTAGCGTTGCATGGGGTTGTTGTGGCCGAAGTGCAGGACCCAGCACTTGGCCTTGTTAAACCTCGTACAATTGGCCTCAGCCCATTGATCCAGCCTGTCCAGGTCCCTCTGCAGAGCCTTCCTACCCTYGAGCAGATCAACACTCCTGCCCAACTTGGTGTCATCTGCGAACTGACTGAGGGTGCACTCGATCCCCTCGTCCAGATCATTGATAAAGATATTAAACAGAACTGGCCCCAGTACTGAGCCCTGGGGAACACCACCTGTGACCGGCCGCCAACTGGGTTGAATTCCATTCACCACAACTCTCTGGGCCCGGCCRTCCAGCCAGTTTTTTACCCWGTGAAGAGTACACCCATCGAAGCCATGAGCAGCCAATTTCTCCAGGAGAATGCTGTGGGAAACTTTACTAAAGTCTAGGTASACCACATCCCCAGCCTTTCCCTCATCCACTAAGTGGGTCACCTTGTCATAGAAGGAGATCAGGTTAGTCAAGCAGGACCTGCCTTTCATAAACCCATGCTGACTGGGCCTGATCACCTGGTTGTCCTGTATGTGAAGTTATCTTCCACACACTCCAGGAACCTCCTAGACTGTTTCCTCTCTGCTGTATTGTATTTCCAGCAGACATCTRGTAAGTTGAAGTCCCCCACAAGAACAAGGGCTAGCAATTGTGAGACTTCTCCCACCTGCTTATAGAATATTTCATCTGATTCTCCATCCTGGTTGGATGGTCTATAACAGACTCCCACCATGATATCTGCCTTGTTGGCCTTCCCCATGATTCTTACCCATAAACACTCAACCCTATCATCACCATCATTAAGCTCTAGACAACCAAAACACTCCCTAACATACAGGGGTACCCCACCACCTCTCCTTCCTTGCCTATCCCTTCTGAAGAGTTTATAGCTATCCATTGCAGCACTGCAGTGAGTGATCCCACCATGTTTCCGTGATGGCAACTATATCATAGTTTTCCTGCTGCACAATGGCTTCCAGCTCCTCCTGTTTGTTGCCCATGCTGTGTGCATTGGTGTACATGCACTTCAGCTGGGATATTGATCCCACCATCTTTTTCGGGGCAGAAACCCTAATTCCTACGTGACTATTCTCAGGCACTTCTGTGGTTTATAACACATCCGTAACCCTTGCGTCTTTGCTGCCGTGTGAATTTCCATCCCCTACCTCCACTGAGAAGGCAGACCAAAGGACCTTGCTAGCACACCGTCCCTCAAACACCAGCGTGCYGCCCCCAGGCTTATCTCTAGTGAGCCTGGTTTTATCCCTTTCCCCCTTCAAAACTAATTTAAAGCTCTTTCAATGAGCCCTGCTAACTCCTGTGCAAAGATSCTTTTCCCCCTTTGAAGCAGGTGTACCCCATCTGTTGCCAGCAGGCCTGGTGTCATGTAGACCGACCCATGATCAAAAAACCCAAAATTCTGCCAGTGACACCAGGCTTGGAGCCAGGTTTTAATCTGCTGGCTCTTCCTGTTTCTTCCCTCATCATTCCCTGCAACTGGAAGGATAGAGGAGAACACTACTTGTGCTCCTGATCCCTTAACCAGTCGTCCCAAGACATAAACATGGTGACCAATAGCATAAGCTTGTTTGGAAAGTAGGATGAAAGTGATACATAGATTTGGTACTTTTCTGACATCACAGGTTAACAGAAGATTAATTCGTTCATATGAGCCAGAGATGTTATCGTATCAGAGATGCAAGAGAGGTGCTAAAYGCAATGTTTTGACTTACAATATTCTTTCTCTATGTTGTGCCTGATGGTTATGATGTTCCCACCTACCTAGAACAAACAGCTTGAATCTGGTATGTTTCTTATTCTGCCTAGGTAGACACGACACCCGCCCAGTTTCTTGACTCTAATGTTTATGTGTGGGATGTTCACCAGACGAAGAAGCTTATTAAAGTGGATGGAATTTTCACCTCGAAACGCAAGCRTCACTGTGTTGACTTTGCTGCTATCAGGCTCCAGATCTCTCTTCTGCAAGAAATGCATGTCACACACTTTCATTTTTCACTGAAATGGTCTTTAATCCTTCCTTTAGGTAACCTTTCTTTAATCAATCACACACTTGTACATTATTATCAGTGTTTTGCTAGTGAACTTCTCAGAGTTAACATAACTCCTGTTGTTGCTTTATGGCAACCTATGGCCGAGAATCAAGAGCTTCCACTTTCCCTTGCCAAATATGGAGCTTGGGAAAACCCAGAAACCATTCAGGCTTTTGTTGAGTATGCCAAATTCTGCTTTACAAGTCTTGGGGACCATGTCAAATTTTGGATCACAATGAATGAACCGTCTGTGAAAAACTTGACATACACCGCAGGGCACAACCTGTTGAAAGCCCATGCGAAAGCATGGCATCTTTATGACAAAGAATTCAGGAGATCTCAGAAGGGTAAAATATCTATAGCTCTGCAAGCCGACTGGGTAGAACCAGCTTGTCCCTTTTCCAGGAATGACCAAGAAGTTGCTGACAGAATTTTAGAGTTTGACATTGGCTGGCTTGCAGAGCCCATCTTTGGGAATGGTGACTACCCACAGGTGATGAGAGCATGGCTTCACCGAAGAAACAGCGTTGACCTGTATAATTTCCACTTGCCTTATTTCTCAGAAGAYGAAAAGAAGTTAATCCAGGGCTCATTTGATTTTTTTGCCTTGAGTCACTACACTACTACCCTTGTGGGCTGGGAGAAAGAAGATGCACTAAAATATGACCACTATCTTGAAGTTCAGATGATCAATGACATCACATGGCTGCACTCCCCCAACAGAGCTGCAGTAGTGCCCTGGGGACTGCGTAAATTGCTCAAGTGGGTGAAATCAAAGTATGGCGATGTCCCAATTTATGTTATGGCTAATGGAATTGACGATGACCAGAATATGGTGCATGATAAGCTCAGAGTGTATTACATACAGAATTACATCAATGAAGCTTTAAAAGGTAAGAAACCATAGATGGTTTATATGTCACAAATCCCAGTATTAGTATACACTGTGTGATAGAGTATGTTTAACTTCAAAAAAATAAATCCTATATAGAATACTCCATAAATTAATTGTTATTACAGCATAACAGATAGTTTTTCCTTTGATTTATGATTGATTGGTGTTACTGGATGTCAGGAAGACTGACCTTGCACATAGTCTGCATAAAACGGCAGAAGAACTTTTTTGTGGATTCAAGAAATTTAAATAGATGTTATGTGAGTAGCTCCACATGTATTTAGTCAGATTTTCTTCTTATTGCACTTCCACTGTTGTTTTGCTTTGTTGCTTCTCTCCACTGATGTGCCTTAGGGCTGGGTATGAGTTCTGTTCCTCAGCTCTCTCTGTATCTTATCCAACACAGTGATCTTATCCAACAGTGATCTTCATAATAATTCAGCTATCTACCTACCTCATTATGCCATTTTCTGGACTCTTTCCCGCTATTCAGAACCCAAACTGGTCTTTTTCTCTGTCTCAAAGATTCGTAAATTATAAGGCAAAAAGGAGGCATTTTGAGTCATCCTGTCATACAACACACGCTGTTTTTTAAGAAAAGCACAAGACCCAAATGAGGTAATTTTTACTGATGAAGAATCTTCTACATCTCACTGTAAGCTGTTGCAGTGCCTAATTATTTACTGTTTTTATATATAAGTGTGTGTATAGATATATATAAATCTAGTATTAATTTCTTTAGCTTCAGCTTTAAGCCGTTTTGTTATGCATTTCCATGTATTTTACCTGTGTAGGTATTCACAGACAGAAAAAAGCTATCTCTCATTTATCTCTTTGATAAATAGCACAGACAAAGCTCTTTGTGTCCCTTACTATAAAACATCATTTAGAACCTTTCAATTATTAAACTTTTTCCCGTTTGCCAGCATTCTTCTTAAGAGGGGTAAACCCAGACCTGGACACACCGTTCCTGCCACAGCCACACCTATATCTCAGGCAGGTATAACGTAACCTCTTACCCTTTTACTCCTCTTTCGTACATCTAAGCAGCCCATTAGCCCTTTTGGCCATGGCAGCAGGTTGATTACACACACTCTGTGGTTATCTACTGAGATTACAAACTCAGTTACAGATTCCTGCCCCCCAGGCAGAACTTCCTCTATCAAAGTACAGTCTGCTTGTTCTTTGACATCCTCACATTTGGTCAYGTTCAAATGCCAGTTGCTTGTGCAAAGCTTGCTACACTAGCTAAATTATGTCCCTAATCTTTGTGCTGTTTGCAAACTTTGTGAGAAATAGTTTTACCTTTCTTTCAGGTCGCTGATGTATTTAAGATAATTAATATCTTAGTGCTAAAAGCCAATCTCCATGACCATGGTAGAAATGCACCTACTGTGACACTTACTTACCTGCAATTACATTTCTAGACTTACTGTTCTATTTGAGACCAGTTGAAAACTGTTTATTATGGGCTTCCCTTGACCTTGTAACATTCTATTTTCTTGATCCAAATGCCATATAATACCAACTCAGTTGCCTTGTGAAGTTCTAAGTATATTACATCAAACATCATTACTTTTATTGATCTGCTGATCTCATTAAAAAGATGTCAAGTTAGTTTGACAAGATTTATTTTTCATAAAGCAAGCTGATTGGCATTAATCATACATATCTCCTGTAATTCTTATTTATCAAGCCTTATATAATCTATTCCACTCTTTTGCTAGGTAGTGAAGGATTGCTGGCAGTTCTATAATTTGCTAGGTCATCCTGTCCACGTTGTTAAGTATTGGCTTTAACTTCCTCCTCTGTAATTTCCACCTCTTTCACGAATTACTGAACATCAATATTAAGTGCCCAAGAGTTCCTTCTCCAGCATTTTTAAGCACTAGCTGCACGTTTTCTGCATCTGTAGTTAAAAACATATCTTGRCTATATTTGGGCTTATGGTTTCAATCTATTTTTTCTGTATTGCCTCTCTCCTTCCTACCACTTTAGACTGTACCAGTTCTTGGCACTTCTGTTTTCAAAGTGTGTATGGATATGGGCTTTTCTCCCAGTTCCCGTTAGCCAGAACACACATCCCCCTGTTTTTTACAGAACTTTGTCATTTGTACTGATCTGGTACCCATATCCCCCAATCACTTCCTTCTCCCCTCTTCTATCCAGCCTGGAAATAGCTCCTATGTTTTTCAGCTTAACCATCACATGTAAGCCATATTTTCCTATCTTTCCACCTTCTTTGTCATGGATGAATGTGTCCCTGCTAACTAGCTGTAATACTTGCCTTAAAGTTCACTCTCCCACTTTTGACATCATACACTCCTCCATAGTGTTTGGTCTGTCAGTAATACCAGCTTTTTCATTCTCTTTTCTTCTCCCACTCTGGTATTGTGCTTTTGTCCATCTTGTCCTTACACAGGGAGGAAGCTCTTAACCTTGGCATCGTGACTGATTCACGTTTCTCCACAACTTGCATTTTTTCTGCAAGACCCCGTGCAGTAACTGAGATGAATTACAGATCTTGTGTCCTTACCTCAGTGTCACGCTGGAGAGGAATGAGAGGGGATTTGGTACATGTGTGCTCTCGCCTTAAAGTTCCTATTCTGCCTTCTTCCTCCAGCTGGTTTCAGGGACTGCATATGGCAGCATTTGTGCATGTGATGTTGCTCACCTGCATTGTTCCAGGGGAGCCAACAGGTTTGTGCAGATAAATGATTCCAGAATACAGTAGGGGACCCTTTGGACTGAGGCTATATTTTTAAGTGCTTTGTACACTGTTTAAGTACATCTTTGCCAGTTGAAAACAAAGAACAGCAGTAACCATTTATGTAACGCCATTAAATCCACTTGTGGTTTTACAAACACTAACTAATTATCCTGGGTAGCAGCTCTGTAGAAGGGCAGTTAACTATTACTTCATTTTACACATGAAAAGTAGGTTAGAGGTGCTAAATGTCTTGCGTGTGGCTGCAGAAAGAATTATTTTCAGAAGCATGTGAAAATTCAGCAATTGTTAGCTTTCAGTCCTGTGTTCATCGTCTAGAAGATGTTGCTTTAATTTGTTAAAAATAGTGATTTTGAGAGATAAAGTATTACAGTTTGCGTTTACTACTATGGATTGATTGGTTTTGTCAAGCGGGACTGATGGCTCAAGGTTAATGCTCCAGCTGCTGGACCTCTTCCAGTAGCCAAGGTAGCAGTATGGATTGTGGACATGTTCTCCATAAAGACTAATACATGTCAGCTTGGATCAGAAACTTGGGTCAATAACAAGACAGGACTATGATCTGCATAACCTTTCCGCTTGCACTGGTGATATCCCAGTACATGACCTTAGCATGGGCGCATCTTTTTCAGGTGTCATTGTGCCTTTGCTAGTCAGAAGTGCAGCCTGATGGCCTCCATTCCTCGGCTGTCCCCAGTCAGGAGGTGCTCTGCAAGGGAGAAAGAGCAATCAGAGAAACGGGTTGCAGAAATCCAGGTTCAGGAAAGCCAAAACCTGGATTCTTTCATACATAAAAAAGAGAGCCATCTTTTCATGATAGGCTCCATGCTGATCATTAAACATAGTCATGCTCTCACAGCTGTGTTTACCAAGCACGAGGAAATAAATTGCAGGATACTCACAGATCACACTGTCTGGCAATGGCTGACAAATTCTTACTTTTTATGACAAACACTTCATAGATGTACGTGTACCTTACCTTATTTTTGGGAAGAGAAGTGCAGATGTGGGTTTAACATCCCCCTGTCCCTGTTTTATGTACTGACATATGGTACTGCTCTTGAATGCCAAAGTGACATTTATTCATTTCTTCAACCCATTGTTTTCTTTCGCAGCATACACCTTCGATAACGTTAACCTGCAAGGATATTTTGTCTATTCTTTTAATGACAAGACTGCTCCTAAATATGGTCTCTACAGTTATGTTGCAAATCAATACGAACCAAAGCCTTCTATGAAACATTACAAAGAAATAATTGACAATAACGGTTTTCCTGGTCCCGAAACTCCTGAGTTGCTGTGCCCAGAAGAGATTGCCTCATGTCCTGAATGCCACTTCTTCCGAACCAGAAAATCATTATTAGCCTTTATCTCTTTCATATTTGTTGCATTTATTGTTACTATATTCTTTATTACTTACTACTCCAAGAGGGTAGAAAGAAGGTATAAATAGAGCTGCCCCTTTGAATACATCACTCACTGCCCTTTCTCTTGCATCCCCTTGGGAAATCTGAAATAAGAGCACACAATGTCGTGATTGCTTCAGCACTAGGAAGGCATTTACACTGCCTGATACTGCAGGACATTGACACTGAGAAGAGATTGCTAGCATATGGCTTCCAGAAATCGTTTTCTCTGGTTTAGTACGTTTGGTTTATGACCAGTCCTTAATTCCTGTGGTTGGAGTTATCTCACAACTTTCCCTGGGACCTTTTGTTGAGCAGATGCTTTCCCCTCCTTGGTTTTCCCTCGCTGAGTTGGACAGGTAAAAGTATGTTCTGAAGACACGGAGTGATGGAAGAGCCTGAATGTCAAATTCTCCAAGAGAAGATTGGGGAGAAACAAAATGGTTTACTTTTCCAAATTAGAGTTTAATGCTGATGTTGCGTGATCAGAGCAAACACCTGCCTGGAGCAGGGAGCGTGACTGAGCAGAGATGGAGGAGAATTGCACAAAGCGGTGCTGGGGGAAAGGACACCCCCTTTCCTAAAGCAGATGCAGAGGGAAGAACGGGGAGACACGAGTCTGGGCTGCTGAGAGATCTTGGTAAATTAGTTAACTACTGCTCAGGTTGCTGACGGCTGCATCTGACTTCAGGATGTCATCAGGGAACTTCAGCTAAAGGAACTGTGTCTTTCTCAGTGGGGAAAGCAGCAGGGGTATGTGCAGGGATTGCAGGGGTCATGCCATCATATGGGAAGAGATGGGAAGGGTGAAAGGGCTTCTCTTTGATTTACTCAGTAAAAAAGCAGAGAGCAGGAACTGGGATGTCCTTGCWGTCTCAGTTGTCAGAAAACTGTGTGCCTGACCCTGTGCCCTGTTGCCCTGTACCCATGGACATGGCTGGGGCACCCTGTTTCTGCACTTCTCGCAGCAAGTTGCATGCAGCTGGCACTCTGCTGCTGCCCAGCTACTTACCTGCTGGAAACTTGTGGGTAATTTAGTAAGGTGGTCTCTGCATGCCATTTCTGTTGAGTGTGGAGACTTTAAATCCCAGCATTTTGGTGTAATAATCTAGCGCTTTATTGCTGCTTTTGCCAGGGTCTGAGATCTTGGAGCTGTTGCTCCAAGCCTCTTCCAGGTTGGCTGGAGGGTCTCCTTTGAGCAACTGGGTCTGGCCCTGGCAGCATTTCATCCCAAAGTATTACTGAACGTCTGCGGGCCTTTCATTTTTCTCTCAGCAAGGTAAATAAGCAAAATATTAGCAACATTGTTTATTAGTAGGAATAGAGAGAGAATGGAAAAAACCCCTGCATTATTTTGCCTGCCTTGTGAACCACTACATTAAGAGTGTCCGCGGTATAAAGCAGTGAGGTCATTTTTCTCCGCTCTCTAACTCTAGGCCTGCATTGCCTTCAGCTGTAATTGTATTTTTATTGCTATGTGAATAATGTCAGTCACTGGAAAGAATATTTTAAAGGAAATATGCTCTGTGTTAATTAAGAATTATTTATCTACTAAAGCTGATTATGCTGTATTAAATGGGATGTTTATCTACTAGATGACTAGTAGATGAGTAAATGACCTTCCAGAGTTCCTTTCAACCTGAATACTCTATGATTCTGTAATTCTGTTCTGTAAATTAAAACTTACATATGAAATATGATTTTCATTTGTAATTTAAGATTATATTTTTTCTTAAATAATCTATAGAAATAGAAAAGAATTAGTATCTTATCATAATGATTAATATATTTGTCCTCTAGTTCCAGTCTTAAAATGGTCTCTCTTTGCACTAATGTATATTTTGGTATCGAGATTAAGGTGAAAAATTCAGGGTAAGTGACGAAGTATTAAAATATATATAAAAATTATTTATAGCCTTGCGATAGGACTTGCTGAAGAAGAGCAAATTTTAAACTGCTGTTTATTTATGCATTGGTGCCTGGTGCAGTGTGTATTACAAAGAAATAGCTCTCCCTGAATGTATGAAATGCTAAATGGCTTTCTCTGTGGCATGGCAATGAATCACCTTGCAATACATTACTCCAGTAGTCAGATGCCTGCACAGTACATAACAAAAAGTGACAGTCATTTAATACAAACTGTAGCCAGGTCATGCCTAACTTGTATGTTATGTGTGTGCGTGTATGTATCTTATAATTATTTTGCCATTGGTAAAACAAAGAGTCTGGGCCTGATCTTTCTGAGAAGCCCAGCGTACGTGCCTCCCCTGGGTTTGAGGGCGTTCAGGGGGCCTGGGCAGGGCAAGTCCAGAAGAGCATGGGTGCCGTGCCGGTGGGCGCCAGCCTGTCCTGACACTTCACTAACCATTAAGCAGCCAGCCAGTTGCTGCCCTGTGCTATTTAATGGCCCAGCCACAGCGCAATGTGTGAAACAGCAGTCCGAGCAAGGAGGAGATGCTGCAGGCTCTTCCCGTAGAGGCTGGGTGATATGTAACCACCGACAGGCAGATGGCACCAGCTGGATATCTAATTTGTAGGTAAATTGGGATGAAGCTGTATGATCGCATCCACTCATGGTGCCGTGGTCCATAGAAATAACACAGCCTTTGGTGCTCTTCCCTTCAGAAGAGTTTTTAAATATCACTGCAGAACAGCGACCAGCTTGAGCCAAAGATGCCAAAGCAGTTGCCAAAGTCTTCTCCTAAGCCGTCTGCCTGCGGTGCTGCCTGTGCACAGCAATGCATAGCTGTCGGTGAATGAATTTCACAATGATGGGCCAGGGAAAATACAGGCTGGTGTGATGGAGAAAATGGGATGGTTTTGCCTCAGGAATCTGCTTCATTTTATGTAATCAGGGGCCAGCGCGACTTTCTTGTCAATCTTCTTGAAAAAATTCACCCCCCACTAACAACAAAAAAGCCCTTGAATAGGCAAAGATTAGGTACCTGTCCAAGGAGAATTGTGGTGTGCTCATGCAGACTGATGTGGTAATCACCTCCTGCGATCAGGCTGTGGGCCGTGGGGCACTTCTTCTGTTCGATACCCACGTGTGAGTGATGATCTGGCACTTCCCCGTCACCATCTGTGCATCTAGAGCAGAAATGCCGACAGCAGCAAGGACTTTGAGCAGAGGGGACTCCATACTCAGGCTGCAAAGACACCTCAGGGGAGGATGGTGTTTTATTTTCTGAAGAGCAACCGGAGTCTGCATGTGATGGATGTTAACATGCAGTTTCTTTACATGTAGACTAGTTTCTTGATTTTAACCATGTTTCTAGGATGAAATGTTGTTGCCGGTTTGCTCAGTGCTCCAAATTAGACATGTAAAATACAAAATTATATTTTTATTCAAAATATTTTTGTGATGTGAGTGCAAAGCTTCTGTTTCATTTCTTGAAAAGATTGTGCAGCATGACTGTGGGAAGGATGTCTTTGCTAAATGAAAGAATGAATGTTATATTGTTTTTATAACAATCTCAGAAATGAAATAAAGATACTGTATGTAACAAATTGTAACATGATCTTACTGTTTAATCTGTCCAATTTCTCTGTTTGCAACATGAAGTACAGAGTACYTTAGGAGAGGCTGTTATGATAACTCTGCAAGGAGTTTGTGTTGCTGTTTGTTTTTCCAATGCCACATAAATAACTGTAACTTTTGTTGGAGATTGCTGGGGCCTGTGTCTAAACAGAGATTTTTCCAACAGACCTAGGGCTTTGGAGGGGTTTTGGTTCTTTGATTTTTTGTTGGTTGTTTTTTTAGAGTGACTATTGCTATTTAAGAAGCCTGTGGAAGTAACCATACTAATATAGGAGTGTTCTGTTGCAATAGCTTATTCCATAGTAACACTGCAGTAAATTTGACAGCTCTTCTGTTCCAGTAGAGTTACTCACAGGCTTGAAGGTTTTGTCAGCATAGTTGTGGCACTAAGCAGTCAGTTTGTGGCTCCTTATTAAACATCCTAAGAGAAGTAAATGTCAAGGTTAAGGAAGAAGAAAGGGAAAAGACTAATGAATGGGACAGTGGCCATACAAGTGTCAGCGTGTTTAAACACACAACTTGCCCTTCACTTTTCTGCTTGCGTTGTATTCATTTGCTTTTGAGTCATTCAGAGAGCTTGTTCATTCATTCTGCTTGCAAAACCCACTTAGGTGAAAATGCCCTTATTTAGGGTGAAAAAGTCAGATTTAGGTGCTAGATTTCAGCTTCAGCTGAGAAAGTTCAGTATTGTTCCTTCTTCACTCATGCAGAGCCAAGAAGAGGAGGCGAGGAAAAGAAAGGGGAAAGAAAGCTCTTCCCGTCTTTGATGTGCCACTCGTGGAGTGCCGAACCGCTCTCTGCCAGCTGTCACAAGGCTACGGCTGGTGCTGGCCGGTTAAGCCCAGCCTTTTTTAAGAGATTGGAAAAAGAAGGAATAACGAGGTGAGGTGAAAGTGGCAGGGTCCAACATATCAGAGGCTTTTATTTTGGAGTTGAACAGAAACACCACTCTCTGTCAAATGGTTCTGAAAAAATTAAG
This sequence comes from Phoebastria nigripes, assembly GCA_035582835.1. NCBI lineage: Eukaryota > Metazoa > Chordata > Aves > Procellariiformes > Diomedeidae > Phoebastria > Phoebastria nigripes. Next base: position 535,246 of record JAYKAV010002042.1, on the reverse strand, counting down.
ACCGTTAAGAAACCAGAAAGTTGAAATAATAGGAGCCTACAGCCAAGACACTTGTGGGCGCTGACATTTTGCTGGCTATTATTTTGTGATGCTTTGTGTGTGTGTTTGTGAAGGAGTGGCAAAAGGGCCAGCGAGGCAGAGAGAAGCCAGGGAAAATACTAACGAAGCAGGGCAGAAAAGCCACAGGCACAAGYGGATGCGTGAGTTCCTCGCCCTGGGAGCTGAGGGAACAGTCCCCTGGCGTGGGGATAGGCCATGGGACTTTGAATATTCCTTGTTAAAAAAACAAAATTTGAAAAAAGGATCTAAGGGGTAAACTTCCTACCTCCGTCATATTTGCCCCTTAATGGATATACCTCCTACATGATGAATTTTACTGTCAAAAGCCTTCTCCTTGTTGCAAGAGTTACTTGCAACATGACATGGCGAAGCATCGTTACCCAGTCCCAGCCCTCCTGAGCTCATCCAAGTGTGTTTCTGGCCTGCGTCCCAGGAGGCCCGTGGGGGTCTGAGGTGCAGGAGAGGTGGTCACTGTCACCGGCACGCTGATCAAAGCAGTGGGAGTGATGGTGGTGATGTTTTCTAAATATTGCAAATTCACATCAAGTTGGATTAGTTTCTACTTCAGTTCTTTTCTATTAGTGGAAAGAGTTTCTTCCTTACTAAGAGAGTAACACACAAGACTTTGGGAGGCATGAGTTTTAACTCTTCCCCCCTAACCTGGGATATAATGTACTTCTCACTGATTTTTTTATGGCATCAGTCCTTGCAGGGAAGGAGAGGGCCTGGGCAGCGCCTTCTCAGTCCTACCTGTTTGGCTCTCAGGAGCCAGAGGAGCCTCCAAGCCGGAGCTTCCCCCAGGGCTGTGCCCTGCTGGGGTGCGCATCCCAGCCGGAGAGGTGCTGAGCCCCAGGCGCCTTCTGAGCGGGACATGCGGTGGGGCCCGGAGGAAAAGCAGAGCCGACGGCGTGTCCCAGCGGGATGCTGGCTGAAACAGCGGCTTGACTCTCAGCAACAAGCTGGCTGTCGCATTGCCGCCTTCTGCGCTCAGGGCTCTGTAACAGGCTTTCGGCAGCGCTGTAAACCCGCAGGGCTGCACAAACACAACACCTGTCCCAAGAAATCTGTTTTTCCTCCCGCCAGAGGGAACCGCGAATTGGCTGAGTGTTTAGTTCAAGAGGTGTAACGGTATAAACTACCTGCGCTGTAAAGTTTTACGAGGTGACAAAGTTTTGTAGTCTGGCAATAGAGCAGTCAAGCGGGAGGCCATGGGATGCCCTGCCAGGAAAGGGAGGGGAGCAAGCCGGCAAGGAGGGCTTCCCGGCAGGCTGCAGCCCGGAGCGTGCCCCAAGGGGTGCAAGGCTACTGCTCCTCCAGCCTGGGACAGGCGTGATCCAGGGGCTTAGTTCTGCGTGAAGAATGGAGCAGGGCCAGCTCCAGCTCTCTCACCACCTTCTCTTCCCTCTTCGGGCACCTATTTATTTACATTTGGGCTATGAAATGGGGAGCTAAATACCAAGGTATGACATAGGTGTGCCAGGGTGTATAGTTTATTTAGAAGACAAAATACTGTTTATAGGCCTTACGGATTTTTTGTTGATGGTTATTACTTTGCAGCAACCCTTCTGCCTTCCTCTCTCCACTAGGATCAAATGGGTCTTATTTCCAAAAGCTGAGAAAATAAATGCTCATAAAGTAAGCTGCCAGTGTTGCTGTCGTCTCTCCCAGCACTAGCTGAGCCTTTAAGTCCACTTCTGATGGAAGTTTGTGAATTTTATACACATTTGTAACTCATTTATCTGCCACATCATTGCTGTGGGATCCGTGAGCGGATATTGCTTTTCCTTGCACCTCGCAGCAGGAGGCGGTGGGGTCCTGCACTTGGCAGCACATGGTTGCCCCTGCTTGGTATTCACAGGCACATTCCTCCAGCTGGTGACATATTATTATTGGGCTGGAAGAAAAATAATGCAACCAAGCTCTCATTATTTTCTCCTTTTATCTGTTTGGTCATATTAATGCGGGATAATCATTATATAAATGCACAGGAGACGCAGTCAAGGACACATTCATTTTTAAAGTCCTCCAATGCTCTTGTACTTCAGTCATTCATCTTCTGTCTTTAATTACAGCAACTGATCTCAGAGGCACTTAAAAGATTAAATTACTCAATTATTTGAAAACCCCAAATGCAATAACTGTATCTCTTTTCTGATAAATACCAGTGATTGCTGAAGAAGGTTGCCCAAGGCAAGAAATACTGGGAGGCCAAGGAGGCCATATTGTAACATTTTGGCTTAGACCAGTGATACCCATTTAATTTTTCATTATTTGCAGCCATTATTTTTATTTGCATTGATAATAACCACAAACTTTACCGTCGCTGCTCCGGTGGTTTCAGCAGTGAGATGAATGTCACTGCTCAGCTATTTACAAGTGTCCCAGCACCTCTTTGAGTGCGGAGAGAACCACACAAGACAACCAGATGATAACCCCAGCTCAAAAAGACATAAGGCCATGGTTGGGCAGTAAACCCCATTCAAGGTGATGTTTGTGGATGGGGTTTGGTCTGGGTGTTTGGGAAGGGTATGTGAATAAAACACGTGTGGTGGCTCACTCCGTGTTGGGGTGGGCTCACCGCTGGTGGGTCTGGGTGTGCATTGGTGCTGTGCCGGTGGGCAGTCTGGCTCGGGCTCTGCAACCTCGTGGGAGGCGGGAAAGGTGGCCTGCCAAAAACCGGCTCTGAAATGGTGCTCTTACTGTCCCACGGCCCCAGGAGGGAGCTGTTGGTGTGCCCTGCGTGTGGGCATTGCCACCAATGCTGCGACATTGCACCTGCAGCAGCAGAGCTTGTCCTTCCTCACCAGCTGCCCTATTGCTCACCAGGGATCCCCAAATACAGCCACTGAAGAATGGGAAGTTTTCCCTAAATCAGTTTTTTTTACCTCTTTTGCAAAGCAGAAGATGTGTGATGAGCCCAAYGCTATGAGCCTGGGGAAGGGGCTGGCATGATCCCTCCTCCCTGGGCCAGGAGGAAAGGGACGTGACTCTTCAGGGAAGGAGAAATCCAGGCTAAAGAGCTAAAATCCTGCACTTTATCGGCCCAGTTCTGAGTTCCTGTCCCCTTGGGAGCAGGCCAACAGTGAGCAAAACACCGGAGCAGCCGTGAACCCAGGGCGGTCTGCACTTACAGCCATGGTGGGCTCCTCACTCGTGCTGGTTAGTGACAGCCAGCGGTGTGGCACATGGATGGGTTGGGGTTGACAAACACACTCCCTGCTTTCAGCCAGCCCCGTGGCAAGTGGCTAAACTGAAAGAGTCTGGAGGGGAAAAAAAGGACTCACTGTTTGTGGTCAAGCCAGACCAGCTGTGGTGCTTCTGGTGCTACTGCTGCAAAGACCAAGCCCGGCTGGAGTCGGCAAGGTGCAGCTGGGTGGCYGAGCGGGCTGGCAGACCCCGGGCTGCTGCCCCGCTTGGGTTTGGGGTCAGGCTGCACACAGGCACCCAACTAGCATCTGTCCCGCACGCGTGGCGGGGCACTGCTGGCCGGCAGATGCTGCTGAGAGGGTTACTGTCGTCTGCTCTGCCACCTGTGGTTCCCATGTTTATTTAATTTAAAAAAAAAAAAAAAAAGTAAGTAATTTGATATGTATCCTCTCAAGGAAAAGCAGTTGTTCCAGCAAGGAGCAGGCCAGGCGCGGTCTGGGGAGGGACAGATGGCCCTGTGGCTAATTTGCTCCCATAAATCGCAAGCTGTTGCAAATCCTCACTGTAGCAAGTGCTGGCTCTGTGTTTCAGCCATGTGTCTGTCTCAGAGCTGCTACGAGCGGGTGAAAGAGAAGGAGCAGAGTCTGCAGTTTTAGGCTAAGTTTCCCTGTTTTTTTGCGGAATTGAGTATTTTGATTAAGAAATAAGCTGTAATCCTCTAGCTGGCTGCCAGCGGAGCTCCATGCAGCTGCTCTGGCCAAGCAGGGCAGTGTCCTGCTGGAGCAGAAGCTCTTCCTGTAGAACGAGGTATTTTCTCATTAAAGTGCAGTCACAGCTGGGACCCCATCCTGTCTCCTTGCAAACTGCTGCCAATGAACCGCACGCTGCGGTTCAAGTCTCCGCTCAAGGTAAAGAGCAGTTCACTGCGTAAAAAGCACAGCTGCCTTAAGCCTCCCTGTCTCTCCGGACACACACCCCCTGGGAGAGGATCCAAAGCCCCGACTTGTCATTGCGGTGGGGCTGAGGAGCACCCATGCGGTGGTACAGGCTCTTGGTTATTTTCCTGCTCTTGCCTTCCTGCCGCCTTGGAGGAGAGAAGCAGAAACGATCTCTCCTCACCCCGGAGTTTTGTCCCTAGTGTGGGGCATGGGACATTTGCAGACTCGAGCCCTGGCAGGCTGGCAATGCCTGACTCCCCCCTGTTGCAGCTGGGGCTGGGAGCATTGACCGCTGGGCCACGATCACCCTGCCCTGAAGGCTGAGCCCTGTGGCCTCCTGTGCAGCCTGGGCTGGGCGAGTGGGGCGCAGGCTGGAGCCCAGCCTGCAGATGGGCATGCTGGGACTGAGTGGGGAAGAGGGCATGTTGGGCTCGAGCTGGGCTTAGACAGTGGAAGAGAGCAGTGGAAAATAGCTACCTGTGGGAGGTCAGTAGTAAGGTAGTGGGACAGAGATCCTAGTTTCAGAGTCAAAGGGGCAGAAGGAGGTAAGTGTCCAGGTTACTTTTTCTGCAAGAGATGCTAACCTTCTCCAGAGGCACAGAGTCTTTGGTGTCTGGGTCCTGTTGTGGACTAGGAAAGGTATCTGGGAGTGTGTGAGACCTCCCCGACATGAGCCAATAAAAGACAGACAAATAGTTTTCTGCAGTGTTGTAATATTTCCCCTGACGCTTACTCATTAACCCAGACCCACTGCTCTGCTCTGCGTTAGCCCTTGAGTTCCATGTACCATGTGTTTGCTGAGCTGAGTTTCTTGCACGCTGAAGGGGCAGAGTCTACAGCCACACAGTGCTAGGTAGGATCTGCTCTGCATCCATTGCTGCTTTGGGGGAAAATGTTGGCTTTCTACATAGTATAGCTGAGTGACCCATGATGTTGAGGGTCACAATTTAAATCGTACATTTTAGCAAAGTCCAAACACCCAGCTTGTTCTGAATCTGGGGTTTGATGCCCCATATTCCTGGTCCTGGCACACCATGATGTGCAACTGCAGTTGTAACAACATGATCTGCCTGGCCTAGCACCCATCCAAATGAAGCCCTTGTGCAGCTGTGACTGACACACGTCTGGCAAGGAGAGCATGACATGGCCTGCTAAATCCCCAAGGGATCGTGAGTGGGTCATGCCATTTAAGTGCTGCTTTCTGTCTGGCAATGTCTGTGTTCATTCCCCAGCTCTTCCATGTCACTGTTGAGCTGGAGCAGCAGTATCAGTTTTCATCCTCTCCTATTTGATTTACAGGCTCCAGCAGTCTTCTGGATATTTCTTCCAGTATTTTCATCTCACAGACATTTCAGTATGTTCAGCCTGTGCTCTCGTCTAACAACTACCTGCCATCTCTTAGGCATGCCATGATCCTCCAAGGCTCACACCGATTCTGCAAAGCAACTGCATCAGAGGGATGCCTTGCTGGTGACTCCTGCAAGGCATTGTAAAGAGGATGGATGCCCAAGAATTCACCGTTATAAAGACTGCATGTACCAGGCGCTGAAATATCAGTGCTGTTAGGGTTAAGACAGTCTCTTTGCCCTGACATTGCCGCAGGTGGGTGGGAGGGAGAGATGGGAATGAGAGCGCATCACATACTATATTTTTTTGCAAGAAAGGACGGACTTACACAGTTGACCATTTCTGCCATGGCAGAGAATTGGAGAAAAGTGCTTCCTTTCAGTCCAAAGTTTAATACTGAGCTTTCCCTGAATGGTGGGACAATAAAGGCTTATCCCCTCCTAGATGGTCTCTTACAGCTGACTCCCTGCTCAGCATCCTGTTTTCTGAGACTCTGCTTCCTTTGATAATTCAAGAGAGAGATGGAGAGATACAGGCCTATCCAAAGGGACATTTATTCCATCTGTAGATACATGTAAGACAAACCACAGGAATCACTATCCTGCTGTTGCATCTTTTTCTCTTTTGCAGTGGCTTGATGGATTTGAGATGGCTGAAGTCTTATAATGTGAACCCAACATTCAGCATCCCAGCTCCACAGTCACTCTCGTGAACCTAGACTTAGATAATTGACAAGAACATAGAAGCAGAAACATGGCTGAATTCAGTGGGAGTCAGGGGCCTAAACACTGTTGAGGACCTGAGTTTACCTTTCATAAGCCAGCCATCCTAGCTTAATGGCTTCTTTGGAAAACATAATCTTTGCCATGAAGCTCTTTATACTTAAGGACACTATAGGCTAAGTATAATGGACAACAATATCATTTTGAGCCTAAAATTATTATTGAAGTCCCATATCAGAACAGTTTAGCGTACAGCAGGTTGCAATAAAGCAAACAAGGGCTTAAATGTACCGTGTTTCTTGTGCCATGAAATGAGCGCACAAAGGAAACGTGATTCTTTAGTGTACGCAAATTTATTCAACTCTGCAATTATTTATTTACAACTAATGACTGATACCAACAGATGAGGTAAAAATATGAGGTATTGATGTGAGTATAACATTTAAAAATGCAATTACCATAATGTATTCTCAATGGCAATGTAACAATACAAAATACTGTGGTAGCTGAATGGTAGACATGGCATAATGTGCATTTTAAAGAAATCTTATTTCATCGATACATGGCTTAGAGATGCCAGAAGCACATGACAGAGCTTCTGCAAGGGTAGGAGGACAACCCTACCTTGCTAATGGCAGCAGGTGGCACAAGGCCCCTTCCAGCTGAGCAATGACTTGTCAGACAGGATAAAACCACTGTCCAGGTTTTCCCTTCATTTCATTAAGAAATTATTTACTCTCAGACAACTCCTGTTCCCAGGGCCAGAAATTCTGTGTCCATTAATACTGAGGCACTATTGTATTTATTTATGCAAACTAATGTAGCAGAAGTGCTCTAATTGCTCGTATTTTGGAAAACAGCTGGCACGAAACCTGCTGCCATAGCTACAGGCATTTGGGGAGGAGGTGCTGCTTTCTGGGATGGCGGTCCCGCTGGAACCAGGGGCCTGGACTTGCCCCGCCAGGTCGTGAGCCACCACTTGCTCCCGGGAAGGCTGGATGTGGGCAGTGGTGGTGCCCTGCAGCTGGCTGGTGACCGCCAGACCTCAACACAGCCATGTAAGGGTGTGAATGCTCCCCCTTCGTTAAGCCTTAAAACCACACAATAGTTGCACATTGCAACTATTGTTGGCCATAAACTCAAGGCAGGAGCTCACGGGCAACCAACCTCCCTGATCCTATGAGTTGTACAACAAAACATGGGTGAGACAGCTCATGGAGGAAGATGACAGTGACTTTTTTGGGGTCCTGCTGCTCCATGGGGACACCATGCTGGGTCACCCTGCCCCTGTCCACTGCGAGCTCCCACCGGCTTTCTTCCTCGGATTGCAGGGCTGTCCCCCCACCAGCACAGCCCTTACGCGTGTGCACGATGGCACATGGGGTCATGCTCTAGCAGCAATTGGGGACCGCACGTTGTCCGCCCCACAGCCCCTGTAGCCGGGGCAGATTCAAAGCACTGGCTTTGAAGAGACTTCCCTGTTTACTGAATCAGGGCACAAAACTATAGCTTCATGTAGGAAATGTATCCCGCTTAACTGACCTCATACTAAATCTTAGTGGATTTTGTTGGAAGGACTGAGCTAAAACACTGGCTATGAATGACTCAGCTGGTTTATGCAGCAATAAATAAAGTCAAAGTGAACAAATGCGATTAATGAATAACAGTATTAACAGGCTTGTACATTCTTATGGAATCATAGATGTAATACCATTTTTGGTCTTAGGTTAGTTAAAAACAAAACGGAACCCTGCCTCAAAGGTAACGTCAACAAATTATTATTATTACTTTTAAAGCATTCTTCCATTAGCAAAATAATAGGTCCCTGAAAATGAAATGATATAATAGGCTTAAATGGCTCCTACTCCTCATAGTCAGGGGCTAATCCTGCTCCCACCAATGCCTACAGAGGCAGGATCATGCAGATCAGTGCAATATAATATGAAAATGCTTGCTGTTACTATAAAAGCAATCTTTCCAAGCATAGTCTGCATTTAGTCTTTTAAATCTCCAAGATGTGTTTAAAAGCTTAAAAAAAGTTTAATTATTTGTACAGTAAGAATATTAAAAGGCATGGTATTCATCTGCACATCTTTGTGTCCACTGGATGTGGAAAATCGGCTTTGGAGTTTCTTAACAATTAGCCATCTCTATGGGAGAAGGAAAGAACAACACAGAAACACTTACTCAGAACCTAGACAAAATGCTAAAAAAAAAGATTTACAGCTTAATAACTTACCAGTCTGATTTCAGACACCTCGGTACGCACAGCGTTATCTTGTTCTCTCCAAGAATGAGCAGTTACTTTGAATGCTGCACATAGTGAGGTTCTCTAGCGGCAGATATACCATTAATTAAGGCAATAGGTAAGTTTTCAACACCTTGTACTCAGAGTCACAAACTTTCTGCAGCTGAATGTAAATGGCCTTCAAAATGTCTCTCTCAGTTACATTTCCATGTATTTTATTTGGTAAAACTGATCCACTCCTCATTATTTTTAAAYGTACAGTAACCTCCTTCCTCCTTAGTTCTTCTAATTCTTCCTACATCTATTTCTAGGTACCTTCTCACAGCATACACAAACACGAAACATATTTCAGAACGGGCGTTTCTTTTATCACACGGATTATGCCCGGTAGCCCTGTGATAATAGCAAACACAGCTTATGTAGCAGTGACACACTAAGAAACAAATGACAGATTCATTTAAGGTCCAGCTGATGCAAGTGATTTGCACTGAGTTATATACAAAATAATTAATTTATACATACACAAATATATAGATATAATATAGATAAATATATACATACTGTACATAATTTATTTACAATTAAAATACGCTTCTTAGAAGCCTTTAAATACCAGAGTTATGTAGCACACAAGTAATGGCAATAGACTGATTTTAAAGTAATAATGATAAAAGCTCTCTGAAGAAATGTTTACTTCAATAATTGAAATTAATACAGAAGGGATGTATTAAGGGGGGGGGGGTAAGTCTCCAGAATAAAAGAACTTTCCTATAAAATTCCTGTTTCACCTTTGTACAGACCCAGGTCTGGTCAGACTTCTGTAGCTTAAATAAGATCTTTGCTTTTCAGCCTTCCTGTTCCCTGCCAGACCCTGATTTACGCTCACACGCTCCCAGGAACACTTCCTCAGATTTTCGTTTCTGGTCCCTCGGCAATCAGAGGCCGAAATGAGTTTCTGATCCTGGCAACTTCTGCTGCGCACAGATGTCCAAAGCCTTTGTTGTACCACTCTGGGGAATGTCCTCTGAAGAAATGGAAAGACAATTATTGAGAAAATCAAATACTCAAGAAATATGCCCTGCAGGAACAGGCTTGCCATGCTTCCTACTCCCCGCTGCCCATGGTGGTGGTGGGGACTTCAAACGCTTGTCATTGTAAGTGTACTCTGAAGTTCTCCCTTGCAGTAATCAAATAAGCAGATTTTATTGCTATGATCACATCATAACAGCAGTAGACGCTGAGCGGAAAAATGAGCTCGGTGGATAGAAAAAACTGCAGGAAGACTCCAAAGCAGCAAAGCTACATTGACAACGTCCTTTGTTCCCAACATCTCCTCCCTCCCTGAGCTGGAGGTTTTTGCCCTGCTGAATGGACACCTGCTTTTTGCAGGTGGGATACTTACTTTAGGTCAGTTCTGCAGATATGGGTCAGCCTGGCTTTTCCTGAGCCACATGGCTCTATCAAGTACTGAGAGTCCATCACGATGGCTCGCACAGCTCCCATAAGAGGAGCCTCTTCGTGCTCCACAGAGATGGCAACCAGCATGCACATCCCCTTTGGCAAATCAGTCCTCCATGTCCTGCAGTAACACATTCAAGATGGAATCACTTTAGTAACGAAACTTTTGGGCACAAGGGTAAGAACTTGAACTAAAGTCACAGTTTGCTTGTCTGCCTATCCTTGTTGTTGCCTGCAATGCCACTGGACTGTCCTAGGAGTCCCTGGAGGGGTTTTGTGTTCCAAGTTTGTTGTCACTGTTGCTCAAAACAGGCCACAGAAACTTACCAAGCTCAGATTTTACAGCTAGATCCCCTCCTGTAAATGTATTAATTTTAATGATGGGTACCATAATTTTGATAAGAACTGCTCAGAGGTTTGGGGATACATTGGTACGTGAGGAGGCAAATCAACCCCCAAAACTCCTACCTTCTGACATGACTTAGGGAAAGATCTTGCAATCGATGCTATGTACATTATTTTCCTGAAGGACAATATCCACCTGATGCTGCTGTTGTCCCCCCACCCCAGTTGGGAGTCTGACCACGATGTGGAATGGCCACCCATCTACGTTTCTGCAGGCTCCAGGTGGAGAAGTTTTGCTACTCCACATGAGCACTTCATAACCATCATGTGTTACAGGGCATGATACAGCCTTTTGCAGATAGACAGAAGTTTTGGAAAGGACATAGAGTGAGCACAAGCCATCCAACAAAGGCTGAAATGTCAGATTGCACCCACGCAGATTTACAGAACAACAAATACAGTTTAGCACAGCAGAAATCCTCCCTACTACCCACACTGACTGCTGAAACTCCAAGAACATGTTTCAAGGGCATCTGAATTTTAAAAAAAAAGTGTCCTTTCATGACAAGCATTTATTTAATCAATGACATTAATGTACAATACTCTTGGTGATGATAAGTATAAATGCAGCACATTTTACCAGGATGTTCTGCTGCTTATATCCATGGACACACAGCAGCTGAGGAAAGTCTCCTCAGGTGGCTGGTGGCAATTACATTATTTCCCACCACACACTCCAAGTAGCAATGGCAAAGTGAAGTCTTACATGGTTTATTTGTTGCAATAGCCAAAGGCTAAAACTTCATGTTTACTCCTTTAGGAATGACAGTGAAGTTGAGGCTCCCTTTCTCTAGGTAGGCTTTGGTTTGCTACCAAGCAAACATTTGAACCAACATCCTCACCAACTATCCTAGAAGGACTGGTCAACCAGGCACCCACACAGGCATCGCTTATCCGCTTGCTTCCTTCCTCCTCACTGTCACTCCAAAAAGAGACATCTCTTGGAATCATCTCTTCCTCATCTCCTCCTTTCCAATGCCACATAGCAAGAACCAACAAGCTTTTTGCAGCCTCTGCTAACACAGTCATGTGCTTGTCTACCTCTTCTCCCAACAGGATCTATGCTCCGTGGTTTTTTCCCTTACAGGAGGAAAGGGCCATTTTCTGGACCATAGAACTACATTCTGTCTCACCACTGTTACACAACTATTGAGTAAATTTTACTTGGGAAAAAGTAATATAACAGTGAAATTTCATGACCATGTCACCATATATGTCAGTTAGCCAATGATAGGTAGTTGGTTTCTTATTACGCACGTGTTTCTTTTCACAAGCAGTCAGGTTTTGGGCTGGCCTGTTAAGATGTATGTTTATTTTGAGCTCTGTCAATCATTTCATTTTTTCCTCCTCTCCCAAGTTTCTAGCTTCTCTGACATGCTGCAGAAGTTTTCCACCAGGTTCAGGAGACCTAGACTTTAATACTTAACATTTTTTTCTTGTTCTGTAAGCATTCTCTACACATTCTGGTGTCTCACATCTTTCTCGTCTGCCTTGAATCTCACAGGATAGGTCTATGCTCTTTCCTGCGCTGTGGGAAGAAATGAGAAATTCCCACTGTGCTGTGTAATGTGCATCATCTTGCCATGGACTGTCTGAGAGAGGGATTATGCTACCTTGGGAAGTATCATGTTTTAGCAGGTAAGCTGCTTTCAAGGACTGTTCAAGTTTGGACTTCAGCAGATAATTTTAACATTCTGCATTTTTCTTATATGAAATTGAGCTGTTATTCAAGACAATGCAGAAAGATACTGACTTCAGAAGGTTTTACATGTGTCTGTGCATTAATAAAAATGATGAGCTATCTTGGCAGATGAAACACATGGAGAGTAGGAAATCACACCTCAGATCTACTGCGAAATGCTGAACCATCTACTGTGAATGCCTGCACAGTGCTTAGACGTGACCGTTTCATCTTGGTAACTACGCGGCACCTACTTGGGCCATTTGTGAAGTGGAAAACTATGTATCCCAGAGATTACAGAAATTTTATGATTCCTATTCCCAGTTATACAGATTTAGGCCAGTTTCTGTACTTCTCTAAATAGCTTACAGTAGTAAAAACAGACACCTAACTCACAGAGATGCTGTGATACTTAATGAACATTAAATACTTGAGGAATCTTTAATGAAAAGTGATGCCTGTGCAGGGCAGCTGAGAGCTGTGTCAGATCCCAGGCATATGAAGCATCGCCCCTATCCTCTTACCATTAGAGTCTTCTCAAGAGAGCCTAATCCCCTTGTTATGACTGTCAAATTGAAAAAAAAAAAAAAAAAAGAACAACTAAGTTTATCCTTTCACAGCCAAAAGTTTGATTGGTAAGGGGAAAATTGCCGTCTGTTAACATATATTCATTCATGTTCCCAGAGGTGAATTATAATTTCACTGTTCACTTCCCACCAATCATAAGGTATCAAATTGGCTGCGATATCGCTGGCTAACCTTGCTCTAGACTTAATGATATAAATCAAAAGAGATAAACAACAGAATCTGACAGATCTGCCTGACGGCTGTTTTCAGCCCTTAAAAACCCACCAGGATTCAGTTTTATGATATGTATTTCAGTCCTTGGGGGTCATTCTGCCTGGGTTAGTGAAAAGAATGAGAACTCAATGGCAAGACTTTTCTTTAACTGATGTGACTGCACAGCAGGTCTTTAAAGAACATAAAACACCATGAAACCTAATAGTGAACTAAGTGGCAAATAAGAGGACAGAATTACGGTCATCAAAACCTCCCCACCGCTCCAGGCAATCTTCTTGGTGCTATGTGGAGAGCGAAATTTATCACTGGTTTAAGTCAATAATATTATATAAGAAAATTAATTATAAAATAATTAATTTAGCCCAGTATACTGTGGGAAGGCAAAGGAAATAGAGTAATGGGAAGCTGGTGTTTTCACATTATAAAGAACTTACAGAAAATATTTTTTAAATCTTCCCCTAAGAGTTCCAATAATTCTTCCCCTTTACCGACAATATCTGCATGTTATCGTTCTCTAAGAGAATACTGAAGTTCATAGAAGGGATGTACTATTATAATTATTTTTTATAGGGCTCATCTTTTTCCTTCAATCTTTGTTCCCTCTGCTACAATTCTGACTCACTGGACTATTTCCTTTGTCGAAACTGCTTAGTATTTCTCTGGCACATCATTTCAATCAAAGAAAGYAGAGACCAATAATGGGAATGCACAAAATCATCCTGAAATAAATAACTGTAGGACTGACCCTGTAAGTGAAATATGTCAGCAGCTCCACAATAGCTCCTAGCAAGCAAAGGGCCAGGATTTCAAAGGCAGAAGGTGCATAAGAGGAATTTATTTTGTCTGTTCTGTACAGGCAGATAGACAATGGCAGAACAGGGACTGAATTTAGAATATTGATACACAGCTATACATTTATTTGAGAGATGTCATCCCCTGGAACACAGTCAGAATACATATCTACTGCCTCTTTCTGTTCATTTCCACACTAGGATTTTTATGGGTTAGCATTTCTTGATCTACAAAGACTCCAACTGCAAATCTAAAATAACAACTTATATAGACGCCATATAACAAACTTAGCTTAAAAGCATCACTATCTTCTCTACTAAACTTTTGGCTCTTAAACATCAAACATTCCCCAGAGAACAGCAAAAGCAGTGTAAAAAACAATTGGGTTCTATTTGCACTGTTTTGACAACAAACAAAGCTAAGAGAGAGCAGCAGCTATTATCAGACATCTGTTCTAAGGAAGAAATGATATTTATGGCCTCAGGAGTATGTGCTGCTCAAATTACATCAGAGAAAAGGTCAGCATGCTCTAGGTGTACAATTTCAATTCAGTTTGAGAAATCAACACTGCTGCCCAGAAGTAGAGTTCTCGAAGCACAATTATACAGATGCGAAGGCTGAGATAAGACCAGATCTTCCTTGTATGCACTGCAGGAAGCAAAGGTACTGGAGAACTGCCCTTAGCTTACCGTAGAACGACAAAATCTCGGACGGGATGAGGAGCCATGCTGTTCAAAACATACTGGTAAACTTCTGTCTGCTTGTCCAGGCTCTCGACCACCTTCCACTGCAAGAAGTCCTCATCCCAGAGGTGACGTTCTCTCAGCACTCGGTTCAGGACAACTGATGGGGGGGCTTCAACTTCCACTGAGGCTTTCCAAAGCCTTAGGGGGTTCCCATCCCCAACCTGGAGTAAAGTAACAAAGAACATAAAATCCCATGATCTATATGCATATGTTCAGCAGAGGATAACTGATGACAGAATCTTGGTGTGGGTATCTTGGCTTCAGGTTAAGAACATGCATATTTCCCTGCTAACCATTACTATTATTGCTATTGCTGCTGCTCTTCTGTATGTGAAAACATATGCATACTAGCCCTGTATGGAAAACTGAAGTGATACATTACTTCTGCTCTCACACCAGTGTATATCTGGACCAGTGCCAGTGGAGTTGCTGTATTATTTCTGGAGTGACAGACACTTTTTCAACCCCAAGCATCCTAAGCATAATGAAGAATATGTGTGTGTAGAAGTAAAAACAGATGAAAGGAGAGACCGAAACCCTGGGCTGAAATAAAGCTACCACCTTGGGCAATCTGATGCACTAGCTGGGACTGAGGGTCAATTAACTCTCCTGGTTAGAGAAGAGCAGAACACATGTTGATTCACTTATGTGTCAGATACACAGATGTTTGCTCCCCAAAATAGCCTCAAGGGAAGTATTGGGAAAATGCCTTTCAAAGAAGGAACATACAAAGTGCTTGCTAACTCTTCCTAGCTCATGGCTCCTGTTACTTGTTACACTTCCACAGCATGCAGTAAGGGGAGCAGAAAGTGCTAAGCTATGTAAAATATGAATATCGTAAATTCCATACAGCATTTCTGCATGGTTTTAGGGCTGTCGTATTTCAGGCAGCAAACAAGTTAACTGTAAGCACTGGATCTTGCAAGCCCTGCTTTTCTAACCCCTCCCTACCCTGGCATCCTCACATACCAATGCTAGTGCTCCAGAAACCTCCAGCACCTCCCACAGACCAGGGATTGTGTCCCCAGAAACCCAACTCCCACCTTAAATTATTTTATGTTGTTATAATCCTCCTCCCCAAAGCTCTGAGTTCCCCTGACCTCCTGCCCTAGAGCCGCAGGGGCGCCCAATCCCCTCTGTAGTCTCACATGCCCTTGACCCTATTCACTCCCTCCCTCCCCTCTCCTCTCCCACACCCTACTCCCACCTGAGCCCTGTTACTCCCTCCCCAACCTCCTGCAGTCCCTCCCTGGAGAGGTCACTCACAGAAGCTAGCTACAAACCAGAGTAACTGTGATTTCTTTGCCCTAACAGAGGGGTTGCACTTTCCCAAATAGGGGTAATGCTGCCTCCAGCCCCTAAGACTCCCTGCCCCCTCACCATCCAGATCCCACACTCCCCCCAGTGCCCTTCCCCTACCTTACTCATGTCACCCACCCCTAATCCACCCCCTCCTCTCGGTAGCTGCTGCTGGTTTGCAGACCTCTGTTTTGCCATTGCATTTCCAGCAGCCCTGAACCCCGCTGTCTGCAGGGACCCTGCAGCACCCTCCWCCTGGCTGCAATGGTCTGGCTTTCCCTGCAGAAGTGACGGAGCCTGGAACAACTTCAGAAATTTTGATAAAGGTTGCAGATATCAAAAATCCACTGGAAACAATGGACAAGAGGATCAGGGATAAAACTGGCCATGTGGCTGGCCGCGCTAAGTAAAGCAGTGCCTGAAGAGGGTTTTTAAAACCTGTGATCTGACTGTGTTCTCCAAACTGCTGACAAACAACAGGAGACGGTCAGAAACTTTGCCTGTCCCCCAGTCAAAGAGCTTACCCAGGTAATGTTATCTGTTGTTAAACTCTCAGCTCACTCCCTGATTGTGTTGTTTGCTGTATCACTTTATCCATTTTGGAGACCTTAGCTTGCTTTGTGTGTCTTTTCCTGGAATCTCATACTTGAATCACTATTATACTACATTTTTAACTGCTTTTAGTAGTCTTTTAAAAAAAAAAATCATGTGCCTCACCAGACAGAAGGGTATGTATTTAGCCATGCTACAAGTCAGGGTGACCCATAGCCAGGCTGTATTTTGCTTTGGTTTCTTTACTGCTTCTTCCATGTCTCCGCAAATTACCTTTTTGTAGGCGAGTTCTGTGTTCTCTATACTGGAACACGTGACCCATCCTTTGAATTTCTCTTTTGCTTCTTTGTGGAGATTCTGCATGAGACTTTCCAGGTACATCTGATAGTTCCCTCCTTCCTCATCCACTTGTTTCCCGAGCTCGTCCAGCGTGGGAGAATGCACTTCTGCGTCGACATAGGAGTTTCGGGACTGGGTGACCATCTCATGCGGGACCTGTGCCACAGAAGGGAGGGAGAACACATGGGGAAAACCTCCTGCTGAGAACTTTTCCTTGAGGCAATGGCTGATGGACCATTCAGCATCCAATTGTAATAAGCCTATGATCTGTAAAATGGATACCTATTTCTGTCTTTGCTTATTATGCAAGATGAGAAATCAAGGTAGTATAATGAAACTGTCCATGGCTCACAATAGCACTACTCATGCAGAACTGTATTAGACTGACCAACTGTATGTCAATACACCTGTGTTACTCCTCTAGCCCCCAGAAATGTTGCCATGTGCTTCTGGGGAAGGGACGTACAAGCATTATCTCTCCTCCACTTGCAGTGGAAGATGCAGGGAGACTATAATTTTAACTTTATTGCATGACACACAGAAATCAAGTGTATCGGCTCTTCTTTTTGAGATGAATAAGTTTGAATTGAGGTGCTAAAAGCATTGTAATAATATGAAATGTTAAAACAGCAGATTTTTATTTTCATTAGACTAAAATTTCCTAATCCAGTAATTTGGGTTGAAAATTGCCACGGAGTAATTACTCTGCATTTTTAATAGTTGCGAATTGAATGCTAGAAGGGAACAGTCATAAAGAAATGAGATAAATAAACTTTAGATGGAGCAAGTTTACAAATAAGTGAGGCACCATCAATCTCTGGGCTAATACAAGACAGAAAATGTAAGCATAAACATAAATACTTCAAAGGATGCTGCATTATGTGGCCATGAATAATGCCGTTTGAGTCTCTCACTCACCTCAAAAAGTTTGTTGCATTCCATTATCATGTGAGCAAGTCCCTGAGTAGCTGCCAGGTTTTCACTGAGGTCCTTCTGATCTGGCTTCCCTGTTGCATATTTTTTCTGTATTACTCTGTAATTGAATTCAGTGTCTCAGGTAAAAAGAGCTGAATCTTTTTAATATGAAAGCAAACAGCAGCAGGATGTTCAGGACACCAGAGAGAAAAGTCTATCTTTAGTTTTTATTTATCACAACGATTGCTCAGACTGTTAGGCCTTATTTAAAAGAAAAATGTTTACCTAAAATACTGTTGAGCCAAAGGTAAAAGCAGGAAAGGTTATGCATGTCCTGCATTAGGTGTTGTACATTTTAGAATGGACCTCTAACAGACATGATGTACAGTGGTTTACGTTGTTACTGCTTAAAGCACTTGCTCAGACGCTGGTTATACACATACATGACCGAGAATCTCTGTGTATTCTGAACCAGATGGGGGGAAAAAAAGTCAGAAGAGACATCAAGTTGGGACCACTAATGTTTAGCAGGGCCTATGCCCTGTTTAGTCTAGACTCACCATGTTACACGCCATTGTAATGTGGCCTGAAATAAACTCAGTTTCCCAAGTGGCAGAATGTAGCCAGAAAATACAGAGTGAAAAACCACTCACTGAAAATCTACGTATTAAAATCCTTTAAAACGTGGTCAGTCTTTGACTTCAACCAGAGCAAAATCAGGCCCTTTCCCTTCACAGAAGCCAACATTACTTATGCAAAACTCACTAGTGTCCCATTGAAATTTCTCATGGAAAGCAGGCACTGCATATTCACAACAGACAGCCAGAAATGCCTGCTGGGCTTGTGAAAACACCTTCTGTGCATGTACAGCTGTGCTTCTGGCACTGCAGCAYGGACTTTCCCCTCTCACTGAAGCCATGCCCTGTGTAACGTGTGCTGGAAAGCAGATGCTTTGGAAAATTTTATCCTGCATACCTTTGGAAACACTGAAAGCATCATTTTGTATTAAGGATATGACTGTTTATAGTGTTGAGAAGAAACTTACCTCGGTGAGCTTTCTTTCTTCACTATATTGAGATGGAAGAGGGAAGGGGCCAGACAAACAGCCAGGTTCATAGGAGTCATCTGATTCTCCTCCACGGAGGTGACGTCGCTCAGGAAGCACAGCAGAGTCTGCAAAACCTCCCGGTTCTCATCGGACATCAGCATGATGGCTGCCTGCACCGCCTGCAGCCGCTGCTCCTTGGGGACGTCTGAGGAAAAGCAAGGGATGTTCAGGGGGGTCAACTGTAAGACCAGATAAGGAGCCAGGAACAAGACAGCATTAGCACAGGCATTCACACTCTGGGAACGGCTTTCTGAAGAGGCAGATGACAGGGGACAAAGGGGCAAAGACCAGCTGGTTGTTGGAGGGCTGTGGTATTTGCTCCTCCATCAAGCACAGCTCGCCTAGCCAGTGTATGACATTTCTCTGCTTGTTTGAAAGGCTCTTCCCCAAGAAAGAGACTGAACTTCAGTTAAAGCTTATGAAGGGAGAGTAGTACTCAGTACTCCTATCTTTAAATGGTATTTTTCAGGTTTCTTTTGTCCCCTGGGAAGACAGTTCATAGAGAAGAAGACTGGTTAGCCCTTCAAGTCATAGGTAAACATTAGGCAACTGAGGGTTTTAGGGAAACGGAGAAAGTTTCATCAGTGCTATGCCATATAGACTACTACACTAGTCATCTCAACCCCAATCCTCTGCGTTACAGCAAACCAAGCCATTCTGGATATACGAAAAAGGTCCTGGATATATGAAAAAGATCTTCAGTGAGTCCCAGAAAATCAGAGATCCCTTGCCAATACACTAACAGAGGAAAAATCCTTCCTAACTTCACATTAATAATTTGTTAAACAGGGTGAAGGGGAAGAAAAACTCCCAGCTACAGATTTATTTAATTGCAGACATTATGAAATACAATTGGTATCCCAGCAATTTGCAACATTTTTCTTTCTGTGAAAGGAGTTTTGTCAGTACTGTTTAAAACAGAAAAATATATTTGTTGTTGGTCACATGGAAAAAAAAAAACACTGCTACTTATTCTTAATCCAAACGTTGGTCTCCAGTGTCTACAGAGCACATCTTTTCCTGTTCCCACCTTGGTTTAAACAGACCCATCCTCAAGCCTTTCTGAAATCCTTTAAAGTACTGGTGCAGTTCAAGAAAATCTTTCCTAGCACTTTTTTCCCCCTCCGATCAGTGTAAAGAAGAGTACTTCAGACTTCCCACTGCAGGGTTACAGAGTCAGCCCGTGCCCCTTTTTACAGCATTTTTTTGTTGGCTGGTAGCAATGTTTCACTGTTCAGCATTTTGGCTGTTGTGAATGCTAAAGCCAGGCTCCCGACTTGGAGACGGGGATTCCTTCTGGCTACAGACCTAATAATGCCGATGACATTGAGATCTGCTATGTCTCTCTTCCTTTGGGAAGGGGGTAGTTTACTTGCATTCTCTCCTGTGGCAAGATAGGACATTCCTAGTTTTCACCAAGCTATAGTTTAAAGGCAAGTTGTTTCCAAGGACATGTAGAACATGTCCTTCTAGTGGATAATCTTCTCCTTGGCCACTTCACTATGGAAACAATTGTGAATGCCATTTTATTAACACCAAGAATTTCTGTTGCTTTTCTGAACAAGCTCGCTGATGTGTGCGTAGGCAGACAAGACCTGCAACTTGTGAGCAGGAAAGAAGAAGGGGGAAATGATGGCCCAGGACTAGGCACCAACTGTTTCAGTTCACTTGTGTCCCAAGACATCATATATGACTAAATCCGCTAAATTTATTTGCGATGCTGTCTCTCACATGCAGGATCACAGCATTTCTCTACCAGCTACAGACACTGTGATGTTAAACACATCAGTGACTATGCGCCACAGACAGATTTTTGCAGTAAAGGGAGGCACAGAAGTAACTTAGATTCTTTAGCACTAGGATTATACAGTGTTTAAAAATGGCTTTCTATTGTTTTGGCAGCTGAAATGTCTGCAAGTGAAAAGACTAGACACAGTTCTCTTTAGTGCTTCCAATTATTTGGCTTAGGCTGGCTGGGTATGCTTTTCTGTATCTGCCAGAGCACCGGCTGACTGGCCTTCATAATGGACATTGTAAGGAAAAAACTCTAATTCCTCTGGCTTTTCAGTGTTTTCCTCATTGTTTATTTCTCCCTCAGTCTGGAGAAGAGATACACAGTCATTTCCTGATTTACATGGATTTTCATCATTCTGATGCATTTGAGTCTCAGATTTTGCTGAAGACTGCTTATATTGAAATGAAAAGAAGAAATTCTCTGGTTTTTTTCTTTCTCTATGAGATCTTTACATAGGAACTGGGGATGTACATGAAGGCAGCTTGTTGCTTGCATGTACATTTTATTGACTATAATGAAAAGGCAAATAATCAAAAGTCACAGCAAGGAAAGGGACTGCACAGGCTCATGTTCTCATGGTCAAGTACCACTTCTCCATGCCCAGAAGACTCACTTGTATTGAGATGTCTGCATGAAATGGGCCCACAGTTTAAAGAAATCTGACAAAAACATGCGTCTTCATGCTTTTTATGTCCATGACAGCCTGTCCTTCTGCCTTCTTTCTGATTGTGAGGCTGATATTTTCAAAGCTTCTCAAGATTTGAACACTGTCTTTCCATTAAATTTGCTAGTATTTTGACATTGAATCCTTTAGGCAGTTCTAGAAATCTTTCCGTGAAAGATTTTGAGGACAGAGAGGTTCTTTTATACATCTTAAAGGTGAGCAGAAAGAATCCCACCCAGTGTTAACATACCAAAATTATTTACAATATAATATTATATAATTGTTTATAATAATAAAAATATTGCAACTTACATTGGTAGATGTGTAGAAAAGTCTCTCCTAGCTTACTTGTGAGGAGAGGTTCTGGCAAGTCCCTGAAAAATTGCTTTACCATGTCTGCCACATCATATGCCGACTGGTCTTCATAGCTGACGTTTTCTGGGGAGCTCTCATTCATCTGACGTAGGGCCTGGATTCGGGATTTCACTCCAGATTTTCGAAACAGACCCACCTAAAAAAGCACCGTGTTGAATTGAATTAAAAAAAMCAAAGTTACTTAAAGAATGTATATATATAAAAAAATCTATTACAGGGGACTTAGACCATGACCAAAGCTTGGGCTGCTTATTTTACTCTAGGCAAGAACAAGAGAAACATGTGCAAATGTGAGGGTCGTGACTTGCCCACAGTCTTGTAGGCAAGTGCATGCTTTCACGGCAGGACTGTAAAGAGTTAATAACGCTGCTGCTCTGTATCCCATCCTAGAGGGAGAGTTCAGAGTGCATGTGGTTTCCCTGCTGCCTGAAGAGTTTAAGCAAGATGCTCAGCTGATATAAATCAGCAGTGGCTTGCTTGGCTTGGGTGACTGTCTGTTGATTTACTCCAGCTGAGAATCTGGTTCCTCATGTTTATTTGGGTATATATTTTGAAGACTAACAAGAAAATATTATGCTCAGCTAAGTAATAAATGCTGTGGCAAAAGATTAGTACATCCTGGTTGAGCTTTAAAATCCAAGACCAAATCTATTTTTTCCCCTTCCTGCTCTCTGCTTCCAACAGTTCCCCCAAATCCCACTGAAAACCCCAGTTCAAAAGCGGGGGCCACAGAGGGATTACTTGTGCAGTGTCACTAAAATACATTTTTATCCTGTTTGCTTTCTATTCTAAAGGAAGCAGTAATTCTTTAAATAATGCCTTCACTGCAGTGCTGCCCTTTTATGTCCTTCTTGCCAGTGGAATTCCCCCGGGGCGAATTCCTGAGCCTCAACCACATTATTTATTCCCAAGTGAGTTTACAGTGTTTCATTTGGGAAGTGTTAGCACTGTTTTCCTTCAGTTTTGCAGAGGAAAAGACCTATGAAAAAGCCGCATTTCAGGTTTGGAGTTACAGACTTCTGTTCCTCCATGCCTGCTGTCTCGCTGGTGGTCTGTTCAGCTTTCTGCATGGTGTAGTCCACCAACAAAAATATGTAAAGGCAAGGAAATAATGCCTTTTGGCCTTCCTCCCCTCCCTTCTGCCAGTACAGAGTTCACGTAGGTCCCTCCTCTCCCTAGAACACTTCCCATGCTCAGGAACGTGGTATTTAGGACTTTTGTTAACTTGCACGTTAATGACACTAATTACATACTATGCAGTTCTGTGAGGTGATGTATTTATTTATATGGAGATGAACTGCTACACCAGACTGGCTGTGAGCGGCTCTTCTGCTTTGTCTTCTTATTGATGAATTTAGCATTGCTTGTGTGCTATATTTATGTGTAGGACATAAAGAACTGGAGTGTGCCCTGTGTACATCCCGGTGCACTATATTTCTGTTCACAGGTGAAGCTCTGCTCTTTGTTTTGACAAGAGAATAAAAGAAAGAGCATCTGGCTCTTCTCATCTGGTTTTCCCTTTCCCTTTCTCTTCTTCTTTTTAAATCCCTTTTCMTTTTAGAAATGTGTGCTGAAGATGCAGAAGGGCCCATGCTAATTCGATCCAAAAAATACAGTTTTGGCATGTGGTAGATAAATGTGAGAGCAAAGGCTCAGTTCTCTGCTTTTGATGGAAAGTGTCCTTGCTGGTATAAAGAACCTTTAAAAACTTCCAGCTAAGTCTGATTCGAGAGGTCAGACATCAAATCTCACCTGCGCAATCTCCTCCTGCACATCATTCTGCTACTCTTGATCTCTGTTTTTGTTTAATGATATTTATCCAAACTCCTATTTCCCTTTTTCTTGGAAAAAATCATAATTAATCAAAAGAGGACAGTTCTTCACTTGATAGCCTTGTTTTAGGCTCTGTTCTGCAATATTACAGACTCATTCTGTAAATAAAATGGGACTATAAAGCCAGTGATTTATCAGAGGTTAGTCTGGCCCAATCTCTTTATTATCCTCATGCTGTGGATCATCTGCCCTGCAAGTAGCCATATGATGCATGACAGAAATAAAGATGCAGTTGACAAAGGCGAAGCAGTTTCTATTTCACAAGTTGAAACTGAATAATATATCCTACAAATAATGGTGAGGCTCCTCATACCATCTTAGACATTTCAGTGCCAGGAGCCAGACCTTACAATGATTTAGAGCAACCTCAACTTCACCAAGTGCGTGCAGTAGAAGCTCTGATGCCTGTTCAGGACTCTAGACTGCCTTCTGCAGTGCACGGAAGAGACACGTAAGCAAGATGCTGGGGGAGACTGGAGGCTGCTCAGACCTCTGGCCAGGCATTAGGAGACGTTGAATTAAATGGGAACAAAGGGAGTGACTGTAAAGCAGAGAAGCTGAATTGCCTGGAGGGTTTTGTCCTAGAAAGGTTTTTGGTGGAAAGATATTTTAAATGGTTCCAATCTGTACTTCTCGTCCTTCATTTTCTATTCAATATTTTCCCAATTCCACTCTGAGTGGAAACTCAAGCTGAGTTGAAATGGCCCTTCACGTATCTCTGATGCTTTCCAGCAACTAAACCCTCCCTCTCGGAGCAGATATTTGTCTGAGACTGCTCACGGACACTCCTTTTGACCGCCTCAAATCTCTCAAGAGCTTTTTCTTTCTCTTTGGTTTTACCCTCCCTTTTACTTTCTCCCCCATTTATCCCCCCTCTCTTTTCTCTTTCTTCCTATTGCTCTGCCACTTAGCTGACAAGCCCATCCCTATCCCCACATCTCCTGTTCCTCATACTTGGGCAAGTGTCTCCTCCTCCAGTCCCATCACGGATTCCAGGCTTGCTGCATCATTCTTCCTACACTGGGTTTCCCCGCTCAGTACACAAACCCAGATTACCACAGCGATAACCAGGCATGTCAGCGATGAATATATTGCTTCTAGTTGTCTCTATGCATCTTCCCCTTCCATCCCCTATTAATACATTTCCAACAGGCTATTCCTCCGACCCCTCAACTCCCATACTACATATGGTAGGCAGAACTCATCTCACCTCACTTTTGACACCCGGGAGTTAGATGTCAAGGTTTGACCACTACCGGATCTCTTTACAGTCAACAGAGAGAAAGGATAGGAAGGGCCTGTGTCTCCCCACTGGCTGTAAAGGGAAACAGCTGTGATTCACAGCTAGGCATTTAATTTTTAGACTTCCATTTTCGGGAAGATGACTGTCACCCAACAAAACAACCTGAACAGCAACCAGAATGGTGATCAGAAAATGGGAAGATTCAGAACTGACCACTTCCACCCTTTTTGTGTGCTCAGAGCTAGGAAAGCAGCAAAGTCTGTGGAGTAAAATGATGGTTGCTCCTCTTGAACTTACAACCGTCTAAAAGCAGTTACAGAAGAGGTCATATGACATGAGGTCAATAATAGTAGAGGACCGAACTCAGTCAGCCAGGGGGTTTCTTCCAGTCCTATGTTCATAAAGATACATATCCTCATCCTTAGGGGAAGAACAGTAAAAATATGATTGGTATGTCCCTGCTCTGTAGCTAAAGGGAATCAAAAAGTCTGAAATACTTTGAGCATGAGGGTCTCCCAGCTGGCTTGTTGCAGCTAAGAACACTATAAAAGGAAATGTACCGTAATGGCTTTGGCATTGAACCCCTGCTGACCTAACTCTATCTGGATATATCTGACTTTGTCAACAGAATACTTTGAATATTTTGCTGAGTTTGCTCTCTATTCTTGGACTTTTCTTTCTTTGCTAAGTAAATAAAACCTTTTGTACGATATCTTGTGAAATGGTGAATGCAGTTAACCCTCAGTGGCAACAGTCAAGCATATGCAGTGCAGATAGGGGTAGAAGATGGGAGTCCTGAGCTCTGATTCAATAGACACAAAGATCTCATGTCATTCCTTGAGGTAGGCTATTGCATACAAATCAGCAGGACTGTTATAGCTACAAGAATTCAACAGATTAGCTGAATACAAATCTCAAAATGGCAAACCATTAGTATTGGCACCAGGTATCAAATCACCAGAGGAGATCTGGGCCCAAAATGAGATATAACAATCTTCAAATAATTCTGGTACTAAGTACAAAAAGGTTCACTATTGCTTGCTTAGGACGGCTTTTCAGAAAAAATCAACCAAGTCCGGGGAGTAAAGTTCATACCTGATCTAGACAGTTGCTCCGTAAGTAGCGTAGCGCTTGCTGTATGCTCTGGGGAAGAGGCTGTCCTGTTCTCTGGACATGAACTATCAGAGGCACACCAAAGACATTCTTGTCCTTGTAGTCAGGGACTTTCATCCTCTTCATGAACTTCGGCACAGACCTGAAAATTAACATGAACAGGCTGCATGAAAATATCACAGTATTTACACAGTCTCTCTGAGTAACACTGCTGTCTGAAATTGGTAACTGGGGTCACCTCCTTTTTTATAAAGATGGTGAAATAATGTTTAATGCACAATACATAGACACTTCACAATCCGTATAATTGATGGATTTCTTGACAACTTTTGTAAGTAGATGGCCTCTGGCTCTAAGATATAGCATAACAATCTGTTCTAACAAAAAACTTTTACTACGCAGTTGTCATCCAGCTGAAGCCAACATGGTTTAAAACATCCATTCTGGACTCAAAGGAATGGCACACCAAAGCATAGTGGAGAGGGTATCTGAGAGAAAAGGAGGTTCAGTCCTCTAACATGCCGAATGATTTTTATACTACCAGTTACATGATTTAGCATTTCTATTGACTAACAATTTACAGTAATAAATGGTGGTGGGAAATCCCTATGTGCCAGATTCATCCCTGGTGTTATATGATTTATTCTAGTTGAGTAACTTAAGAGAAGCTAGTGAGCTTGCTTTCTTCCAAAAATGATGGTGAAAACGAGAACAAACTGGATTCCCTTTGTGGGAGTCATGACTGCAGTGGAATTAAAAAAAAAAAAAAAAGAAGGGATGAATATGACCTGAATGTGACAAAGATTTTTCTCGTCTGTGTGGGAAGGAGATAAAACTTGGATTAAATGACCTACTGAAGGAGTACAGCATATAACTTTACAGCTCTTTAGAGTCCCACTCTTATAAATCCTTAGAGACTAATTATACAAACTGAAGAAATATTTCTCAGGAGGGAAAACCTCTGTACAAACAGCAGGATCTAGAATTTGCTGTATTCTAGTCTGCTTATTTGGAATTCGTTAAGGTGAGATTCATTTCAGTACAGACGTTGTCAGCTAGCCGCAGGGAGCTGCACCAAAGGAGAACAGCAATCTGGGGTTCATCTTATTGAATTTTAGCTCTCTAATGGAGATTTAGAAAGAGTTAGCAGTCCAGACTGCCTCTATACAAACTGTGGAGCGAGGCACCTCTGGAGGGTGACCCAAACCCTGAGCCTTGGATAGAATGAGCTGCCTTTGGAGTTGCCTGTCTTTTTGCACTGACCACAGACAGCTGACCTGACTTGCTCAGATTAGACTTACAACTTTTCGGAGTGGCTGATGTCAGTGAGGTGAATCTCACATGTAGTCCCTTGTATCTATTTTTCCATTTCTAAAGGAAAACTTGTCTTATCTAGCTCACAGCTGAATTTACTGGGATTTTGGTGAAGTGCTTTTAACATGGAAATCACAATGTAAATGTCAGGTCATATTATTTTTGGACTCAGTGTCTCTGTGTATTAGGGAAAGTTTCTGTTATCCTTTTGATTATTTCTCAGATACTTATAATCTCTTATCTATGCCCATTTCCATTCCAGTATACTTCAGTCTGTGTGGCCCATCAGGGTTTGTATACTATTAAACATGCAAATTTCTGTAGCCAATTGCTACAGAAGGAGCCACATTGCCAGCTTTCATGTCCATCTGCCCTTCACTCCACTCTCTGAGTGACCAGGTAGCTGTTACAGCTGCTACGGCTGCAAGCTCCCTCTAACGCAAGTCCAGGACTAGGCTAAAGCTTACATCTTTTGATCTGCAGAGAAAGTCCTGTAACTGTTCTAACCCTTCTTTTAAAGCACAAACAAACCAATATTGAATACATGAAGTATCATCAGCAGCTGTTTCTTTTCGAATCACAAAATGAATTTGGGGAAGACTTACTGTAAACATTTCCTACTTTTAATCACTCTCTCCTACTCCTGTTTATTTTTCAGGAACTGGAGTGTTGTTAGAGAGGCCGGGGTTGTCTCTCTGTTAGAGCACAGGAATTAAGTCAGATGTCCAGGATCTATTTCTGACTTTGCCACTGAGTCACTAGGCAGCAATGGATTAAAGGGGACAGTTTCAAATTCTACAGTTGAAGTCAATTGTTCCTCCTAATTGCATTTACTGAATTTACTATCAGAATAACAGAATCAGGAGAAACTATTTTCTTCTAAAAATATCTCTCTTCCAGTTATCAATGGTACTCACCAGGTCCAGCCATGTTTGTTTGACATGGAGTACTTTTCCATGATGGCAGTAAGACGAAGCAGAGAGAATTTTTGCAGTAGATTCAGTTGGGCTGCTGACTGATTGCTGATGTGAAGTGATGCGATGGAGTGGCTCAGGCGATGGGAGATTTGGAAACTATGCCATCGTAATCGCCTTTAGCAAAAGAAACAATAGAAAAATCAGACAACTGCTTTAACTGGGTAGAAAAAGATAGAATCATAGAATCATTAAGGTTGGAAAAGACCTCTAAGATCATCAAGTCCAACCGTCAACCCAACACCACCATGTCCACTAAACCACGTCCCTAAGCACCWCATCTACACGTCTTCTAAATACTTCCAGGGATGGTGACTCAACCACTTCCCTGGGCAGCCTGTTCCAATGCTTAACCACTCTTTCAGTAAAGAAATTTTTCCTAATGTCCAATCTAAACCTCCCCTGGCGCAACTTGA